>CM032233.1:115202500-115802500 GCA_019009955.1 Riptortus pedestris | reverse complement strand
CCCCCTCCGAAAAGTTCGAAGATAGAATTCGATATTCCTTTTTACATAAAACGTTTAAATATCATGTTTGGTAACCATCAGACAAAAATTGCTGCCACTAGAGCGGTAACAGACAAGCATGTATATATATATATATATATATATATATATATATATACACACATAGAGAGAGAGAGAGAATTTTGAACGGACCTAATTTTCGTCATCTCCTTGGTAGGATCGATGGACATTTGAGGAAATTTTTATTAAAAATCGCGTCAGGAGTATGACCTCAATAGCTGATTTTCCTTGGGGGAAATCTGCTGAAATTGCAACCTCTAGAACGTTAACGGAGAACTGTGGGTGTATGTGTATGTGTCTATACAGTTTTGAATGAACCAAAGTTTAGCCATCTTGGAGGGAAGGTTACGCAAATCGCGTCAAGAGTACAACGTCAATTTCTGAATTTTCAAAATCTGCTTAAATTCGCTAGACACTTGGTGAAAAGCTAACTCCTTGAGTCGTGTTATCTCCATGACGATGACCTACTTGAGATGTAATCAAATTTTGAGCATCTTGTCGGTGACGTTAATTCGCACATAATGCAGAGGGAGTGGTTGGTGGTTGGAGGGGTAGGGGGGGGGGAGCCGGGTGCAACGTCTATTTGTTGAAGATATAGCGATGAAGGGTTGGGGCCAGGTGGAGTGAGCCTGATAAGGCGCCCATCTGCCCCTCTCCATGCTCACCCTTTACAAAGCCGCCCGCCGATACATCTGCTAAGACCTCTGCTACTGGGCCCAAAGAGTTGCAAATGTTGTTTACTTCTGAGCCTTAGCGCTAGAGGAACAAGGGCAAGGTCGAACCCCAACCTTCAGCCCTGGCATCCGTCCAAATGGAATTGTCATAATATTCCCATACATTGTTTCTAGTTATTGATTAATTACTCAAACATAGTCCTTCGTCATATTTTAGATTCATCGATATTCAGCAATTATACATGGACTACTATTGCAAAAAGAGTGTAACACATCACCATAAAAGTCCGTCACGCAGGGGCTGAGTGAAGTAAGCAGATTTCCCACGTGTGCCACGTATTTGCATTTATCTCCAAAAGTAAATGTTCAATGAGAACGATATTTGGTATTTATGTTTTAATTAATATGGGGAGGTTTTTAATGGAGGGGGGGGAGGTTTACTGAGGGCCGATAAATAATCAAGATAGTGAAAAAATGCATACAATAACATAAATAGAACATAACATTTGCAATAAGATTGGTTCTATACAATTTTTCGATCCGACGCATAATAACGGAGATACTCGATTAAATGTCGAGTTTGGTTAACAATTAAACAGCGGTAACAGACACATTTAAGGGAAATTTAGTAAATCCAAATACACGAATATGCCCAACCCCCTCCCCCCCCCAACTACAAACCTAAATACTTAAATATATATATATATATATATATATATATATATATATATATATAAACCAACTGGATTTATGTATGGTTTAATGAATGAGTCACTATTGTATATTTCCGTATGTCCTGTATTAAACGGAATGTTATCTGCCTTCAAATCTTGTCGCTATATTTGTACATGTAAATATGTAAAATTCCACGAGGCTTCCATGTATGATTTCAGTATTAATCGGACAAATTACGTGATAATAATGAACTATATGTTGTCCTCAAACTACATGGTACATAATACCATCCCGTTGATGAAAAATATTATGAGACACGGAGGAAACATAAGTACATTTTTACATAATGTAAGGATAACTACTCGTCTTTAGCTACTGATGAAATAAATTACCAGGCAGGGCTGAGAAACGCTTAATAGAAGCAAATGAACTCCAAAGTTATTAAACAAAATCACACACAGGAGCCAAATGTTTATCTGTTGGGTCCAAAAGGAGGATTGTATACACACTGTCACTGCGTACTACTAAGCTCCTGTTACAATGTTATCTGTTTGTCCACTTATGTGTAACTTAACGGTTGTTCAACTTGACAAGTTACTCCAACTCAGAGCCCACCTAAAGCTGTCACAAGATAAATATAGCCCACAAATCGTCTTCTACAAATGTCCCTGAGTGGTTTAGATGTTTTCTGCCCCAGTGTCCAGAGGGCGGGTCACTGTGTGCTTATTGTGTAAATTATAAGAGTATTGTGCGGCCACCTTTCGGCAATTACGGTCAGGGGCACCTGGACAAGCCTCTAGCAAGAGGGCCACTTACCACAATGCGCCGTCTAGTGACAAATTGCACCGAACAAAAGCTGCTAGAGCAAAGTTAGAGCTCTTCGTCTGACATCAGACAATCGTAGTTCTGTTCCGGTCTTACCTGCTTAGCAGAACCGTCTTCTCAGAAATTCCACTTCCTTTTTGCCGGAGCACGTAGGAGGTGTATTCATCTGAGGATTACTACCGTTCTACCCGATGTCAGTGGGCACCGGCAATCGACTGAACGTATTAATAGCACCGGCTGCAAGTCACTAAAAGAGCCCAGGAAGCAGCTGAGAGACCGTTCAGGCCCAAAGTCATATTCAGAAAAGGTTCAGCGGTTACAACAACAAAACTAAGGTTTAACCATTCATAAGTATGAATTTAAAATCGAAACTCAAGTAACACCAGAACTCGCACCCACAAACACACACGCGCTTACACTCAGTGAGTAGGACGCCACAAGTAAATCATCCACTCCTACTTATCTGATTTTTACATATTAAAATATTATATTACTAGGGGAGAAACATAGAATTGTATCTGAGAATTAGCAACTATTTGTTAGTAACTTTATTGTGACGGAACTCCATTTCGACTTATGTTTAGATTAATCTTTATAAATGTATGAAAGGTTTTTTCTGTCTACAAGCACTCGGGTGACGAACTATTTTATATCATGAGAAGCTGGACATTCCTGTAAAGTAATGGACGAATTCGATTCAAATGATCTTATGAAATTGACTGTATCAATAATATATTTTAAAACAATAAATGTGAGAACTTCTGACGTTTTAAATAATTGAATGAAGTCAATTTTATTCACGAAAGCTGTTTAGGAAACCCGGCATTATGCTCTCCAATCAATTCTTATAAGGCTCTTTAAAATTTGAAGACCTATCAAAGATTGCCCTTTTGAATAAGAGAGCTCTCGCCATCTTTTTATTTAAAATGTAATTGGTGGGCGTGCCCGAAGCTCTACTAAGCCCAGGTTTTATAGATTCCAAGAATTATGAGGACTCTCAAAAGAACAATTAATTCGGTAATGGCTTCTCAATTTTAAGCAACCTTTCTACGTGATTTTACATATTAGCCTTTTGAAGAGTCTTAGTGACATAATGAATCAGAAGTAGGGTAATTTTAAATCAATACTTCAACAATATAATGCCTCTCTCATTTGGATTTGTCCTTAATAATGCCGGAAGTATTTGTAATTAAAGTAAAAAGTCCACAGTACTCAATAAGAAATAATACAGCCAGTGGGAATGGAATAATATATTGAAATACGGGTAATGGGCAATACCAAAGGTTGTTTGAATTATAGATAGAGTTAATAGAAAGTAAAAAAAAATAATTATCTATTATCTTATTATTTATTAAGTCTTTCTTATGGTTTTATTTCCCTTAATCATAAACACTTTAAAGAGTATATTGTAAGTTTGTGTAGTAATAAATAAATAATTATTATGAGCACCATGCCAATGTCATTTATTAGTGTTAAGGCAATCCTCTACCTCCGTGTCTCTCTAATTATGCAAGTCATGGCAAGAATATATTTTTATTTTAAAGTGCCTTCCCATTCATGGCACTGTAAAAAAAGTTTGGCATAATAAAATAATCCAATTCTTCCTTATATGTATGCAGTCAAGGAAATCAATTAATAACTATAAGTAGAGAAAAGAGAAAAAATGTGTTTATCTAAAGTTCGGCTGCCTAATTATATTAGGTTGCTTCTACACATCTTGCTCAGCTTCTCTTAGATATTCTCCAAATTGCTTAAGTTGTGCTATCCGTCCTTCTCCCCTCCCCCCTCTCTCGCAAACGAAAATTTATAATTTGGGTAAACTTTCATTTTTCTAGAATTTTAACTTCATCTTCATTCTTTTAAAAGGCAATATCAGGCAAACGAACTAAAAAATAATTCTACAAATGGAGAAAAAGACATTTGGCTGTCAACAAGCTAAGCATAAATCACCAGCAACGGTGCATGTATCAATTTATTCGAAGGAAGGGGATAGTGACCGCTCTACAAAATTATGAAGTCGCTCTTAATTGGCGTTCGTATACATATGAAAATGAAATGGGATGAGGGTAGTAGGTTGTGCATAACGCCTGTTTAATCAGCTGCATGACTAGCGTTACTAACCATGGGTAGTACGAGAGCCCAGTAACAATGGGGCAGGCCCATTCATCGCTTCGATTATAGTAACAACTAGGAGATACAGCCCACCAAAATGGGGACTCATGATGTCACGGCACCGAATCGATAATAAAGCCGCAAGTCGAATTAATAACTCTCCTCTTCATGACTCCCAGTGGGGTTGGGACAGTTGCGACAATGAAATATGCAGCTTAAGCAAGATATAAAATGTAGCATTGAAATCACTTGGCCCATGCATTAATAGAGTTAGCCACTTCTTTGGTGTTTAATTAACCATTAGATTTAGTACCCAATGGCTCAATGACCTCGAGATTCTCTCAAATACTGGTAATATACAGTATTTAACAAAATAACCTAACACCATATTTTCCTTATATTCTAATTTAATTTTAAAAACTGTGCGTTTGTTTATTGAACATATTGTAATTATTATACAAACGTTATTTAGAGTAAAAATGTAAACTCTCTTAGTTTAACCTCAGGTATACGAGGGTTTCATAAATATTATAGTTAGAATATTAAACATAGCTTACCAGTTATAATTATTACCAGACATATGTTGGCCTTACTATCTGTTGCTGTATCATTTTAATCTAGTTTTTATTTTAATTAATCACAAAAACAAATATCTATTAGAAATAAATAAAATAAAACTCCGGACTGTAAAACCAGGAAAATGATAATTACAGTTTTAGCTATCAATACTCTTAGAATAATTAGCATGTTGTTTTTAGTTGGTATAGTTGGTTCAATTTGAAATTAGGAAATTAACGAGAACGGTGGCCTCTTAGGAGCTCAATGTATTATTAATGTTTTCCACTTATTACTCAGTCTATATAATTTTTAACATTGAAGAATTAATAACTTGTCCTTCAAGTTATTCATCAAGTTAAATATTGGTATAATCAAATAGATAATTATCTTTTTACGGGGTTTGCACTATTTGCCTCTTAATTGCGTAAGTGGGCTGTAGCAAATATTTTTTGTGAATAATGAATAACTTGGGTTTAAATGATATAAAAACTTATAAACAAAATATTTAAAAAACTATTTGACTAATTTATGCTTCATAAAAATGTTTATTAAGTAAGAGTTCATTAATAACAACTTTAAACTCTAGGTTTTCGTTCCCCAGGTAGTTTCTGATCATTACGTAACAGTTGTAAACCACAATTAAGTAGCTTTATTCAAGACGAGCCTAAAAATTATTAAGAACATCTCATACTAATACATATTGAAACAATGATTTTTCCTTTTTAGCATCTAACATGAATCTATAGACTCCGTGAACAGGCCGAAATTTGAGTAAAGTCGATTCTACTGTTCTTCGATTGACTGTAGTCTAGTTCTAAGGGCCGTCAGGTCAACATCCAGGACCTTCGGGCACTGATGATGATGCACTGCATTGAAAGCGCTCTGTCGTTTTAATAAATCGTTACAGTGGAAGCGTAGCCTTCTTATCATCTACCTACACTAGAAGTGACTTCCACCTGCCAGAATACCAACTCAGGATTTCTCAATCCTTTATATGAGATTAGCTCCTTACATCGTTAATATAAAGGGGAGATTGAATAGAATTTAATTCACCTTAAATACAAACTTCTAATGTCGGAAGTAAGAAGTTGAAACAGACTTTCCGGTTCAACTAGGGAAGAGGATTACATGAATGGAATTTAAAAGTCGAAGAAGGCAGGCTCAGGTAGAGAGAGTGATCCTGTCCACAGAGATAGTAAACATGTCTAACAAGGGGTGTAACATCCTAACATCCTTGGGCCCATCCTTACCTTCACCTCCATTCAGCACAACCACCTTCCCCCATCTGCCTTGAGCAGCACCCATTCATCTCTAGCCCTGTTTTCATCCTGTTTATTATGTTATGTGAGTTGGTGGCTAGTCTACTACAAGGTTACAATTTTTTTCCCTTCATTCATCATTCCTTCACTCACTTATACTTTTCTGACTTGTCAAGTCAACCTTGTACATCTGCCTTAATCACTCAAGCAGCTTGTAAGAGAATTCCCTAGACAAAGTAAACTGTTTTTCTTATTTCAGTCTGAGAATTCCAAATTGATTCCAAAGTAAATTTTATTTTCGTTTCCATACTTAAAAATTCTTACAATATAAAGAAATTTACAGAAGCTTGGGTTATCCCATCAGCTAGAGTGACAAGTTTTTCTTCTTTGGAAATAATGTAAATTTATACTATTGGATGTTAAATAAAATAATAAATACTTAAGGTTACAAACCAAAAAACGAAACAGAAATTTACAGAATGGCAAAATATTATGATATATAAATTTATAAATAATCATATTTATACTTTAATGCTCTATTTACGTAATTGTAAAGTAATGAATGATCGTCTCCATTTAATATTTTTCTGACATTGTTTTCGGTCAGTGTGTACTTCCCAAACGAATCTCTCATGAATTCCCTGAGGATAGGGCAGACTGCAAGGAAGTGGAACAAATACTCTAACTCCTCCAGCTTGCATAGCGAGCAAACAGTAGCGACATCGGAGCTCAAAGGTTTCAAAATTGATTTATGAACGGAGAGATGGCGCTGATGGCTGAAAACTGAAAAATGCCAATATCTCGGTTAATATTCAAGATAGATAATAAATGTATATAACAATATTTATAGTACATTTAATTTGCAATAAGATTGGTTATATACAATGTTTCGATCCGACGTATAGTAACGTAAATATTTCGAAAATAGTCCCCTCTAAATCCCCATCCTACTTGTCCGATTTCAGCCATTAAAATGCTTTTAATAACATTTGACGTTTTTTTGTTGACCGCCATCAGATTATTAAGTGTATATACTGAAGAAAAATTCTTTATTTGTGACTCTGTCCGAGGAGCTTCGTTCTGTAAATATAACATAGCTAAAGATGCTTTGGCTAGCCAGATAGTTTAGAGCTAGGAGTTGAGGATCTGAAATCGTGGGAACTATTAATGTGAGAGAATTGGTGTCGTCTGTCGGTGCAGACAGTCGTCACTGGCTGATGGTCAAGTACAGCTGGAAGCGCTATCGATGGTAAGGCACCATCTTCAAGCAGTCTAGAGTTGTACTGAGTTGTTAGAGAATCGTCCCAAACTGGTTGAAGTAGAGGAGTACGAGCTCTACTTGCGATTAGTTGGCTAAGGTGTATAGGCAGGTGGCGTTTGACGACGCTGGACCCAGGGGATATGGGAGGTGAAAATTCCAGATAGACTGGCATAAGGGCGCCCACATGTGCCAACTAGCTTTCTCGCCGTCCTCCTCTCATGAATAGGTAACATTACCTCCAGCTTAGTATACTCTCTATTATTATAAGCCAGGGTAACGCCCCCTTGACTCCCTGCCTGCCCTCCTTCCTTTGCCCTCCTCACTTCTGAGTCACAGAGTTCACAGCTAGTAGTTTAAAGTCAATTTGAACGTGGGTTACTCATTAGTATTCTTTAAATGGTATCTTCTGTTTTGTTTTTTTATTAGGGGCATTTACTTGACTATTAAAGTTCAAAACTGTTTTGTAAGAACGTTCATTAAAAAAATAAAAGTCCGTCAGGCAGGGGTTGCGTTAGCTAAGCAGATTTCCCATGTGCTTTTACGTATTTGCATTTATCTCAAAACTTAAAAGTTCAATGAGAACAATATTTGGTATTTAGGCTTTTAATTAAGCGCTTCATAATGTAATAGCTTATTGTTAATATGGCGTTAGTAGAAGTGGGGGTTTACTGAAGACCGAAAACTTAAAATTCAAGTATCTTTGTTAATAATAAAGATATTGAAAAAACGTATATAACAACATTTATAGAATTCTCATCCTCTAACCCCCCCCCTGCGACTCGCCCAATTTTAGCCGTTAACGAACATGGTCTTCATTTTTACATAAAACATTTAAATGTCGAGCTTGGTAACGATCAGACAATAATTGCGCCAGCAAGTGCGTTAAGAGACATATATATAAAATTTTGACCGGACTTCATTTTCGTTTCCTCCTGAGTAGGATCTATGGGCATTTGAAGACATTTAATCCCGGCATAAGTACTACCTCGATAGCTGCTAAAAATCCCGTCATGCGGGGTTAAAATAAACATATTTTCTAATGTCTGACAGATGACGTAAGGTTAAAAGATGTAATACCTCAAAGTGAAATGAGCAGAAGTAGGGGGTTTAATTAAAGATAAAAACCCAAATATATGCAACATCTTCATCTGTGCCCTATAATGATCAACAATTGAAGTGTTTTACTTTATCAACAAGATGAGTTACTTAAAAATTTTTCCATCCGACGCATTTTCTTTCTCCAACCTCCACTCTTTCTGGTTCGATTCCATCTATTAAAGAACGTCCTCTTCAATTTTTCCATAAAAAGTTTAAATATCGATTATATATATAATTTGAGCTGACCTTATTTTCTTCTTCTGTTTACTAGAACGGGAATATGTGAAGAAGTTTCCATAAAATTGCGCCATGCTTAAGGCAATCTGCCAGATAAAATAAAAAATGATGTACTTCCTACATTTTTATGACAATAATTACCTCTAGAGATTTTAGATAAAAATTTAATTATTAACAAACGATTGCAATCGAAATTCTAGTAAGATAGTCCCATAATACTGAGTATTCTTATTACTTCTATACTCGGCCTCTTAGCGGGTTCTCCACCTCTAAGTGTGCAATATAGTAACAATTTGAGGTCACTATGTGTTTTTTGTCTCATGATCGGATGTTTGACTACTAGTATTGAAACCTGTATCAAGTATTTTTTTACACTAAAATTTTAATGGCATTTTTTTCCTGTGACTTCTAGCGGCCTATTCACATATCCTCAAAGAACCAATATATGTTTATGCCGGGTTATTGTTTAGGCCAATTCATTCAAAAACAGAAATGTCTCTTTCCACCTTCGGAATAATATAAATCTAAAACAGGAGCAAAATAACAAGTCATGTGCTTGTTGAAACATAAAGACAGATAGGTGTTAAATAGTGAGCGATGGTCCAATATACCAAATATATAGAAGTATATATCAAAACTGGTCCCACTAGAGAGTGCGACTAAGAATTCTACTAAGATACACAACTGACAACATGAAGTCGAATAATTCATGTAGGTGATTGCTAGCAGCTGTTAAAAACTCGACTGAATGTTTTAGACTCCCGGCTGAGGAAAGTAAAGGGTTCTGGGCGGGAGTGGCGATTATGTAGGAGCGAAGAATAATGTTGTGGCAGTCGAATGCAATGAAAGGCCACCGGCTCATTACCTATTCATCGAGCTCAAGGGACAAAAGGTGACTCAATTCAAAACTTTAAAATAATTCAAACAATAGCTAGGATAGATCTTACGCCATGACTCAACTCGCCATTAGGTGAATACTACTGATATGAAATTAAGTCCTTCACGGAAATAATCAATATGTTCCTCGTGCGGCGTATATCTTATTCCCCTTGACTGATCTTCAAAGAAAAATGGACAACGTAATCTTAGGGTCTCATCGTCTGTGTAATATTTTCGCTTGCTTTCGTTTTCACCCCTTCATTTATTTTTCAAACACCTGTTTTATTAAATAGATTTAGCGGCAGGAAATATTGTCGTTTCTCTTTTATTTGCGTCACTTCATTTCTTCACAATTTTACTTGAAGTTAATAGCTTGAATTTACATCCTTAATAAATTATTGATCAACGCCGATCAGACGTCATCATCACAACAGATACCAGTAAATAAATACAAATGTGAATATTTTCTTCTCAGGAGAAAACACACAAAGCCCTTTCCATCTGAAAGGCTGGATTAATTACAAACTCCGAATCTCAATTTTGATGGCAGAGATCAATTGGTTCAAATTATTCAGTTATTAATTAATTTGTTAAAACTAACAATTTGTCGAATATTATTGATAGAACTAATTCTTGGTACGTTAAAAATAATCAGAAAGAAAATAAGTTATTCTCAGAAGATAAAAGGTAATTTATCAGTTCTGCCCGAAAAAAACAACCCAAAACATTAACATTCGGAAGAACAATGTTTTATCTTAGTACAGGATTAACTACAGCATCACGACTATCAAATGCTACTATTAAACCATAATCACTCAATATTAATGCCCTAATTCACTTTTGTTTTGGTATTGAAATGACCAGGTTACTGAGATTTGGATTGTACAAAACAGGCACTGAGATCATTATAAGGGTTAAATATTATTTATTAATATCCATTTTTTGCTACTGCGGCTAATTGGGACGGGCTATCTCCTGGTTATCACGCTTACCGAGCCAGGACTAAAGATTTTATTTAGTGAGTTTTTCACAAATAAAATCCTATTACTGTCATGGGAATCGAGCCCATGACAGTAAGTTTAACAAGTTTATCAAGACTAGCGCCTTGTCTCACATGTAATTATTTGTAGAATATAACTGAATATAAATTTTAAAAACTCCCTCACGCAAGGGCTGCACTAACTAAGCAGATTTCCCAAGTGCGTCACGTATTTGCATTTATCTCAAAATGTAAGAGTTCAATGAGAACAATATTTGGTCTTTAAGGTTCAAATAATGTAGTTCATGATATAACAGCTTATTGTTAATATGAATGAGTGGAGTGGGGTTTACTAAACGCCAAAAACTAAAAAACGCCAATATCTCGGTTTATAATCGAGATAGTGAAAAAACGCAAATAACAACATTTATAGAACATTTAATTTACAATAAGATTTGATCTTTACACTTTTTCGATCCGGCGTATACTAATGGGGATATTTGGAATTTTAGAAATTCCCCGCTCTGAACCCCTCCTCCCTCCGTCCAGTATGATTCCATGATCATTCCAGTAGTTAACGAGTTTGATCTTTATTTTTACATAAAACGTTTAAATGTCCTGTTTGGTACGGATCAAACAAAAATTACGAGCGTTAGAGCGTTAACCGACACACACACAAACACACACACACACATATTTATATATATATATATATATATATATATATATATATATATATATATTTTTTTTTTATTTATTTCCTTCCTGAAGTAACCCTACAGGAAGGGAGTATATTAACCACACGTCCCGTACAGTAATTAGTACATAACATGTGCTTGATACATAACATTTTTTTTTTTTTTTTTTTAAAGTATAATAACATAAAATATTTATACAATAATATTATATACTTCTAAGTAATGGAAAATAAAAAAGAAAAGAAAAAATAAAACAAAATTTGGATTAAATGGTGGTTAATTAATTTAACTGTATTTCAGTTTCAAATAGTTTAAGAAGTCATACATTTCTTTCAGCAAACTTTTTTTAATGGTTTATTATGTTTAATAAAATAATAGTTTTTCCTCAACAGGCCAATTTTCTTGTCGGCATTTTAATTGGGATTTAAAGTCTTCTCTTTGGTCCGTTAGTAGTCTGCAGTCATAGAGCAAGTGTCTGTATGTCTGTTCAGTAGTTAAGTCGCAGTAACAGTTTAGTTGATCTGTTAGGCCAAAACGATTAAAGTAAGAATTTGTTGTTCCGTGTCCAAGATTAATATATATATATATATATATATATATATATATATATATATATATTTGTATTTGATAAATATATATATATATATATATATATATATATATATGTTTAAGATTCATATATATATATATATATATATATATGAATCTTAAAAAGTAAAAGTTCAATAAGAACAAAATATTAGATATTTATGCTTCATAATATAACAGCTTATTGTTAATACGAAATGAGTAGGAGAGGGGGTTGTTGAAGCCGAAAACTATAAAATGCAAGTATCTTGGTTAATAAACAATATAGGGAAAAAATGTATATAACATTATTTATAGAACATTACATTTGTAATAAGATTGGTTCTTTACAAATTTTCGATCCGACGCATAATAACGTCGAGATATTAAGAATTTTCGAAATTCTTCCCCTCTAAACTCCCCCATCCCACTTGTCAGATTTAAGCCATTAACGAACTTGATGTTTGTTTTTACATAAAACGCTTATATATCGAGTTTGGTAACGATAAGACAAAAATCGTGACCGCTAGTGTGGTAACAGACATTTATATATATATATATATATATATATATATATATATATATATATATATATAGAGAGAGAGAGAGAGAGAGAGAAAGAGAGAGAGAGGGGGGAGGAGAGAATTCTGAACGGGCCTCATTTTCGTCATTTCCTGGGTAGGATACATGGACATTTGATGAAATTTTTGCGAAAAGGACATTTTGAGTACGACCTCAATAGCTGATTTCCCTTTAGGTGCATGTGCTAATAAAAATTTTTAAAATGCTGTTAAATGGTGTTTGAGAGATGAGGAAAGAGACAGACTCCTGTCTATGGTAGAAAAGGTCAAATCGATTTTTCGCTTCCATCCGCCGGTCGGACAATAACGATCCGTGGTGGCGGGGGACTAGTGGCAGTAGGGGCTGACCAAGAAAGGAGGAGGGGTGGAGTGCATCTGCCTAGGGGCGCATATGCCCTCTCCCCAGTAACCTACTTCGACCCCTGACCAGGATCTGAGACGGCACGCCACTCCTAATCCACCCCCCTACCAGCCAGCTTTCTCCCAGCGTCATCGCCATCATCTGCCTCTCCATACAACCACCCCCCCCACCCCCCCACGTACACACACACTCGCGCGATTTGAGTCTTAATGAAAGGCTTCAGCTGACTCGATCCTAGACAATGCCTGGTCCTTCAATCAATGGAGGGCTGTGAAGAGAGGCCACTGGCCGCAAGGAAGTAACAGCTGCCATGATTTCCTTAATTCCCATTCAAGTACGTCTGTAAATCAAGTTAAACTTGTCAAAGGCAACCTTTCGCATTCATTACACTATTTAGTGTTGAACAAATTCATCGATGAAATACTTAATTCCTCTTCAAAAACCTGCTACAATTCCAGATTTTACTTGTTTATTCGGGTTTTAAATACATTTCAAAAAATACACAATTTATAAGGGAGTCCCTAACCCCTTGGATGTCCCTAAAGGACATTATAAAGAAAGGTGCTAGCACCCAAAAAGGAGTTCTTTGCCTTAACCTAACACAAACCTCTCTCTCTCTCTCTCAAAAAAAAAAAAAAAAAAAAAAAAAAAAAAAAAGTAAAAGAAAATAAATAAAACAGAAGAGAACAACAACAAAAAAAAAAAAAAAACCTCATACATATTTGTCTAAAAATAATGCTTCCTAACCATAAATACACCCATAAATAAAAAAAAATAAAAAAGACAAAACATTCCTCGTAGAAATACACCACCAGAATCTTTGGTAGGAAAGTTCTAATTAACAGAGGAAGTTAAGGAACCCGAAAAATCAAAACATTATGAAAATTTCTGTGCAAGCACAGTAATTCATCCTAATACAAAACTATTTTTTACACAAATTATATTAAATTATTACATAAATTTTAATATGTAATTTATTTATGGATAATTTATAGCTGTCTCTATGAGATTACGAAGAAGAAACTGTCGCCGTAAGAAGTGATAAATGAGGTGTGCGCATAGCGATTTACAATAAAGGTATTTTTAGCTTATTTTTAAAACTGTGGAATACAACTTTATCTTATCATAGGTTGAATTTGTCGTTAAATCAGCAGTATGATTTATTATAAATCAAATTTTAAAAAATTATAAAAACTGGTGGGGGCAGTGAAAATGTTTGAAAACAAGACACTTAAAAATATCTGATCACACAGTTTTAATTCACATTAAAAGCCGTAAAACTATCATGGGAAGCAGTTTTACATCTATTCAGGAAACCCCCCCTCTCCACTCTTACTAATGATATATTAATAATTTGCAGTTATAAGGTGAACCACTTTATTCTAAGCTTAAATACCAATATTGTTTTTAAGAATTCTTTATTATGTGAGATACATGCAAATTCTTACGTCATCAATTAAGATTTTACGTTCTTGTCTTTAAAATGTTTATTTAACCTATACCATACTCGATATTCAAGCGTTGCACACTAAAGATCATATTTGTTATTGGCTGAAATCGTAATTGGAACAAGAGAGGTGGGGGTTAGAAGGGGGATACGAAAATTTAAAATATTTCCATTAATGTGAGGCGTATCGTAAAATTACATAGAACCAATCTTGTTAAACTATTGATTGTCTACAATTGTTGTTCTATGCATTTTTTCGTAACTCAGATATTAAGCGATGCAATTGTACTTTCTTGTTTTAAGTATTCATTAAACCCTCTTTTCTACTAATCGATTTTTTATATAGAAATAGAGAATATGTGGTGAGATATTTCATTCCAGCAAGTGAGAAATCTGCTTAGTTCACGCAGCCCCTGCGTGACGGACTTTATTGACTTCGTCTTTGTAAATGCATGATAAGGTCTCATCTAAAATTGCAATTAAAGAAATAGGCGCTATTCAGCTGAGAGAAAGACTTCTGTTCAACATTACTGTTAGCATATTTTTTTGTTGGTTAAAATAAGCATAAGTATCTTTAGGAAGATTGTTCGGATTCGAGGAGTGCTTATTTAGCATGTGTCTAGTGAATGTGTTCGTGCAGAGACGCAATTATGCTGCGAGACTCATGACCTGATATTAGACTCATTTCCTGACCGGAAAAGCCGAGGCTATTACGGACAGGGAAAACCGGAAGGTAATTGAATCAACTTCTAAATCAAAGAGAAAATCTTGACGGACTGCCCTCGCCTGCCCTATTGTCTACTATATACCGTGATTTACACTAGCCACTAGATCTCCAGTAGATAATACGCCCCGTCAGGAATTCATACCTTTTATGAAACTTAAAACATTAATAATTTTTCTAAAATTTACCCTTAAAAAAAAAAGTCCGTCACGCAGGGGCTGCGTAAACTAAGCAGATTTCCCACGTGAAGTTTTACAATAGGGAAATCTGCCTAATAACAATTGTAGTAGTAAGAAACCTCTAAACCTAAAACATTATTTACGGCGTAATAACCCAGTAGTTTCTAGCCCTAAAAAACAGTTAACCTAACCTCTAAACCTATTCACAAGGGACGGAAGCGTTCCGTTCGTTATGGAAACGGCCGCCAGAGCTCTCGGCCGAACATAGCCTACTGGTGACCACACGCAGAATACAAATGCAAATATCTCGGTTAATATTCAAGATACAGAATAAATGTATAGAACAATATTTATAGTAAATTTAATTTTCAGTAAGATTTAGTCTATACAATATTTCGATCCGACGCATAATAACGGAGATATTTTGAATTTTCAAAAATCCCTCCCCTCTAAACCCCCCTGCCACTGGTCCGATTTCAGCCATTAACGAACTTGATCTTTCTTTTTACATAAAACGATTAAATTCCGAGTTTGGTAAAGATCAAACAAAAATTGCGACCGCTAGAGCGTTAACAGACAAATATATATATATATATATATATATATATATATATATATATATATATATATATATATATATATATATATTGAACGGACCTCATTTTCGTCATCTCCTGGGTAGGATCGATGGACATTTGAAGAAATTTTTCGAAACTCGCATCATGAGTACGACCTCAATAGCTGATTTCCCTTAAGGGAAATCTGCTAAAACGAGTCGGTTCTGGAAAATATCTCGAATCTTTAAACCGCGTGCTATGATAGTATCCAGAAGTGATAGCTTGGCAGAGTCTAAAAAGTTATCATTGTCTCGACTGTGCATCCTTCACAGAGTGATAAGGTGATAATCACGTCACAAATATAGAGTTTCATATTCCTCTAGAAGTAGTGAGCTATTCATGTTCCTGGTGAAAAGCATTCCTCAGCAGTCACTCTCGTCCTACCAGTCGGATACTCACATATCTTAAGAGGTATGAATATTTCCGTTTCATTACTATATTCCGTTTATCATCTCCAACGCTCCACTGGACGTTTAAGATATCTTTCATGAAATTAAAATTGAATATTTCCCATAGAACTGTATCCAGTAGATATAAATATGTGTATATTATGCGTTTAATGTCTTATTCCATTTTGATTATAACGTAATCCAAAGGTTTCTTTCCTTGTAGCAGATTTCCCTCAAGGAAAATCAGCTATAGCGGAAGCACTCATGAAGCGATTTTTTAAAAATTTCGTCAAATGTCTATCGATTATACTTTGGAGATGACGAAATTGAGGGCCGTTCAAAATTTTATATTTTATATATATATATATATATATATATATATATATATATATGTTATGCGCTTTAGAGGTCACAATTTGTGTTTGATCTGAACCAAACTCGATATTTGATTTGATATAAGGTTTTTTTTAGGTAAATTATATTTAATTTCTTTGGTGACGGACTTATTAAATAAATTCCTTTGTCTCACCTTGGCTAGAAAAGGGTGGTTCCCAGTAGATAACCCGTCCCGATTAGCCAAAGTAGAAAATAAAGAACAAATTCGATAATGGCTAAAATCGGAACAGTGGGAGGAGGGGAATTTCTAAAATTCCAGATATTCCAGATATATCCAGATTATGCGTTCAATCGGAAACTTCATTAGAACCTATCTTATTGGAAATTACTTGTTCTATAAATGTTTTTATATATGTGTTTCACTATATATTAATCGAAATATTTGCATTTTTTAGTTTTCATCCTTCTGTAAACCCCACTCGAATCGGAAAAATGTTATCAAATAAATCTTGTTAAACTATTGATGCTCTACAATTATTAATAAATTTTCGCGTAACTCAAATATTAAGCGAGTTATTAAAACTTTCTTGCTTTCAGCATACTTCTACTTATCAAATTTTGACTTAGATATAGAGAATATATGGAGAGATAATGGTGGACGACATTACCAATGTGTTATACCAGCTCGTGGGAATCTGATCAGTTTATGCTGCCCCTGCGTGGCGGACTTTTTAATAAACGACTACTACAGTCAATGACCTTATCAAAAAAGTGAATATTTTCAGGTTTTGTCGGGAAAGAATATAGTTCAAAAAAATTTTCACAAAGAATATATTTCTGTGTATTAGTGCGAAAAATTAGTATTAATTTCTAATCAACTCAAGAAGGAGTACCCATTTAGAGTCAATTCTTAAGTGTAAGAATCTTAGAACTTTGAAAAATTTAAAAAAAAAAAATGAAAATAAAATAATAAAATACAGCAGTTGGTCTTATTTAGACTATATTATTATTAAAATGTACTAATTATAGAATGAAATGTTCACAATTATTTCCTTGGACTATAGTGCCGACGGGAGAGGTAGGAATTAAGGAGCCTTCCAGTCGGGAAATAACTACGGAATTTTTATTTCTTAGGCCATTCATTTCTACAAACACTCCCCCTTTCCTAAAAGGTAAAAAATGGGTAAAATCGATCTTTTGAAGTTTAATATTTTATAAAGTTATCTTAGAATAAAAAAGATATGTTCCTAAAAGATGGCTGAATTCGTACCGAATACATGTGGCTTTATCTCAAATTATCAATATAAAACCAAATATTTCTGGCGAAATATGATTGTTCAGTTATATTATATGTTATAGCTTCAAGAAACTATTCAATTGGGATAAAAATAAATTGTCAATTTTGTTAGTCGATATAACCCCACGAAACAGCGTATTACATAATTCACAAAATGCATCCACCCCCCCCCCTCCCGGTCTCCTCATTCTTGGCCCTCAAATGCAGAAAATAAGGAATTTTGCAGAAGACGCAACTCAAAATGTTACCTCATTGATCAAGGTAAAAAATCCTCCTAAATTTTCTGAAATTACGTCTTCTCGTTATGAGGACATAAAATTTTTGCATATTGGTGAGCACAAAAGCATGGCTGTTAGGTTCCTCCCCCCCCCCTACTCCTCATTAAAGAAGAAAGACGATAAGAAAAATCATACGTAGATATAGGGTATTCGAACAAAACTAAGCTAAAGAAAAACGGGCAAGCCAGCTAAATAAAATCAAGTACCTCATGAACACATGCAAATAACACATACATACCTAGCTGTGCTGTGAGATAGGATAAGGATTGTTGGGTGAGGGTTGCCTTTTCTGTAATTTTATTTATTATTATTTTAGGGCGGTTTTGTAGAAAGGTACAGGTTGTCTGAGATGTATTGAAAATGATCTGAGCAGGGTCACAGTTACTTCTCCAGACAACAGGGCCTAATATGACTGTCTTGGCGTCAATGATTCGACTAGCTCAATTTTTCAATTACTACTAACTGAGATTTTTGTCTCATTACTTGAATGTTACAAAGTTCCACCCCAAAGACAAATTATATAAATATAAAATGAATAAATGAGCCAAGGAACTATAGATTTTCTTTCCTCGGATGGGCCCCCTGACCGTGCGAAGGTTGCTCTAGGTCAGTGGGGGAGTTCTACCCCTGCACATCGATCCCCCCCTTCTCCCTCCCTTGTCTCTGCTTCATTGGCCTCACATCGTGTTTAAGGTGCCCGCACACACGCTCGACACCTTCAAAAGAGGCCGAGCTTAACGAGGGAGGCCTCCTCCTCTCACAGAACAACCTAAATATTACTTCCTGTAAGGAAGCCTAACACATAAAAGAATACCTTCTCAATCACAGAATATGAAGCTTAAATATAAAGAAGCGTAAATAAACCCTTTATACTAACCAATATTGATTGATTAAATTGACTGTGACATTCCTCATGTAGAAACGACGTAGTAATAGCTGTTATCTTCAAAATGTTTGAGAAAAACAGCACGTAGAGTAGCAGGAGCCATTTGAGAGTAATAATATTTAGTTTGGAATTTGATAGACCTTTATATATATAAATCTAACTTAGGAAACCGTGAAGTAATTGGATCAATGTAACTGACTAATTTTGCAATAACTTTCATCGCTCATAAGTATCACACATAATTGAGAAATAGTATCAGCTCTATACACTCAGGACAACCGTTGCCAAAATAAAAATACAGTGTTGGTATGAATACAAAAATAAATTTCTCTTTTTCCCTTATTGGACAAGTTTTAGAAAAATTGACCAGCGAAGCACATACTCGAAAATTTTAAAGTGAAAACTGAAATGCAGATTTATGGCGCTCAGCAATTTGAACTGATTGAATTAAACTAGTAAAATGACTCCACTTATTATACTTGCCTGACCGTGGGTGTGGATAATCCAAGACTTGTACAAACAGAGAGACTGGCCAGGTCAACAGGCAAATGCCGAGGGCCCAAGGGCTTCAATGAAAAAAAAACAAAACCCAAATTTAAAAAGGCATTAATTTTATTATAAATTAACACTCCAAATAATATTTATTCACGATCGTAAATAAATCGCTGATACATATTTCTATCAGCAAATGTTTCGATTCTATTTGTCACTTTATGCTAATCTTACAGTTTTTTTTTAAAAAAAAAATTGGTAATGTTTTGTAAGGAACTGATGTCTTCAATTATTATTAGGTAGATCTATATTTATTATTTTTTTTAATAGCCAACAATCCTAAAATAAATGTTTGTATGAATTATATACCTCTTATTCATCAGCTACTTATTTTATTAACTTCAATTAAAAATATTCATATTAAAAATGTACTAGTAAGGGTATTATGATATATATATATATATATATATATATATATATATATATATATGCTTGTTACTAAATTAAAATTTGTTTGTATTATATTTGGTATAAAAAAATCCGCTAGGGGGGCCAACTAATTTTGCCGAGGGCCCACAGAGCTGCCAGTCCAGTCCGGTGCTGAGTACTAAAATATGTTTGTAGATCATATCATTATTTTATTTAGCTGCACTATTTTAAATATTTGACATATCGTTGGACTTATCAATCACGCAAGAAGAAACCGTAAATGAACAATTTTCTGTTTATTATTGATTGTTACAACGAGTTGAGTAAATGTTGATGGAGAGGCGAAGGTGACAAGTGCGCAAAGGTCGGGAAGTTGGTGAGCGGAACTCGGCGTAGGAGGGATAAGAAAAACATCAAGGACCTTCACCCTCTCAGAATGAAATGGAGCGTGTAGGACGTAGGAGGAAGTGGTTGACGTCACCCCGTTCCGGGTTAAAAGGAGGCAGATAGGAAGGCAAGACGACAAAAAAAAACGCATGGGCTCATGAAAGGTAGCGGGCTGAGGAGTGACGTCAGTGGAGTAAGTCTCAAGGATCAGCTGTTCGGTGTTAGCATCTGCTCGTGGCGCCTTAGGCCTCCTTAACAGCTGGCCTTAAAGGAATTTAACTCCTTACCTCCTCGTTCCCTTCCCTTCTCCGCTCCTACGGCCTTCGTTTCGATAACCCTATGAATTTTAATTCTACGTGTTCACTCGAAATGGGGAACGTAACTTACCAAAATATGTTGATGCTCGGAATAGTCAAGTATAACGTATTCATTCAATAGCTTACTACTTCAGCACTGCAGTCCATAAAGAATATTCACGTCAACAGCCTTTTTAAATCAATCTATGTGGTTTTTTTTTTTTTTTATGTATTTACTCTACATAGTAACCCTATGTGGTGGAATTTTATTTTTCTGCCCTTCCTTTGCATATTTGCTTTGTATGTGCATTTTGTCCAAACTTTTAACAATTTTTTATATAATAATTTATAATTTATATACATATTAAAAAATGGAAATAGGATTATGAAAATTAAACTTGACTAAATAAATCTAAACAAATAGAACAATTCAGGAATACAATTAAATAACCAATAAAAAAAATACATAATATTAATATTATATCGTCTTTTCCTCTCTCAGCGTAAGAATATCATAGGCTATTGCTTTTAATAAATTTAGGTGTTTTGAAAATTAAATATCGTGACTGATAGGCCACGCGGGAATATGAATCTTCAACTGTCTTTGTATGTCTTGAGTCAGCCTACATCCATAAATCAGGTGGGAGAATGTCTGTTCAGTGTAACTGTCGCATTTACAAGTATTTGAGTCAGTAAGTTTGAATCATTATACCTTTGTGGTTTAAGGTGAGTTATTTCAATCAATCACAAGCCACCTTACCAGGGCCCTGCTTCCCGTTCTTGCATCAATTAGAATGGCATACAATATTTCTTTTGTAACATACAGATTGTTCTTTCAATGTGACCTGATCAACAAGATGCCCTAATGTTTCTGATTACCATCTGTGCTGCACTTCACCCCGTCCAAATATCTTTTAACACACACAAACACACTCTGTCTCTCTCTTATGTGTGCATATAACTATTCAATTTATGGAAATACTAAAACAAAAATGGATTTTAAATAAATACCTCATATAAAAATATCATAATCTATTCGTGTACTGAAAAATTGAATATGTGTTACTCAAGCTATATGTTAAAAAAATGAAATAAAAAATAACTAAAATTAGAAACCTTATTTCTTACATCATTCCCACGGCTTCCAATGTTCAAAACGTATTATTGTTTAAATGCAACAATGGAAAATATTCTTGTTCACAGTAATAACCAAGTCAGAGACCTTATCAATGGATTTAAATTGCAATAATTATGTTATACCAATCATACCACAAATTAGATTCTACATAATACAGGAGATGGACAAGGAAACTATGTTACATGATATTATATGGTCAAATGCATTGAACGATCAATAAGGTAAGTGGATGAAGCTGTTGCCTGTTCAAGATGTTACTGGAAACTAATCAACAAGCTTGAATTTGTATTCAAGTTAGGGCTAGTTGCAGGTGACGTATGTCTGTAACTTGTTTACATATACACCATGTATATGAGCACCTACATATGCTACACCTATCCCCTCCTAACATTCAGCATCATGTTACATCTTAAACTGTTTACAAGTCCCTCGTATAATATATCAGTTAGCTCCACTTACATCCTCCTCAGCTATCATCACTTAGAGATTTTAAAATATAATTTTCTCCAATTATCCTTAATATGTAGGTCTAATGTTTTAATTTTCAATCTAAAATACTGCCAGAAAGCTATTCTTAGGGACCTACTGCCCTCAATAAACAGATAAAAATATCACTTGTTTGTCTTATAATAAATTGTTTTCATATAAACGAGAATAGAATAAGAAATGATTGTGAGAAAGGGATACAATTAAAGCATGATTTTTTTTATTACTCCTTACTCTCAGAAACTAAAACGTCTGGAAAGACCTGGGTTACCGTTTTCAAAATCAATGCTCCTACATTTTCAGGCAAGGGGTTTCCACAACTCAGCCTCCGTATAATGAACCCATTAATTTCTAGGCCCATCATTCAATATTTTCACTACACATTCACTAACCACCACATCTCCTAGTAGAAGATTTTAAAATGCAGAAATTTCTACCCGACCCAGCGATCATGCAAGCTTTAATATCTGGTCTTGTACTATTGATCTGATAAATATCTACCAGTTATGCAAATTATTTACATGAAGGAAACTCACACTCTCTTTCAAAATGAAATTCAAGCTCAAATCAATAAATACAATAATGCTATTTTTATATATTAAAGGAAACAATTTTACGTCGGCCAGAACTCAATTTCAGGGTCTCGTGGATATCTAACAACTAACTAAGCCTCTGGTGCTAGTGCGAACTAAATCAAATATATTTTTTGTAACGCTCCTTCAGTGGGTTCAGTCTCAGCCCATTCAAACAATTTATCTGGAATATTTAAAAAAAAAAAAAAACATTTAATAATATTTCCTGACGGTACATTCCGCCCATTCCAATTATATTGTCATAGTTTCGTATGTTGGAAACTTCAAATTTTCAGGTTTATATAAATTCAAATGTTTGAATCGTCTCGATGGAGATAATATTGGTCTATCGTAGAGCTTGTGTTTCCTAACAAAGCAGCTGAACCGTTTTGCCACCTCCCCCATTTTTTTTCCTCCCCCACTAAGAGCAGCCACAACTGTTGGAAAGATGAGAGAAGATGTGGTTTCATCTTTCCCAATCCAATCGAGCTTAATGAAGATGGGTTTGTTTCCTCTTGGGTCTAGAAGTCTTAAGCTACGAGGCATATGGAAGACAGGGATCCCCATCCTAAATGAAATATAGTAGGGGAGAGAGGGAGATGGATAGATAGAGGAGCGAGAGAGAAAGATCGCCAACTTGGAGCTGCAGCTGCACTATTGTGCCGAAAGCATTGTCACAGAACCACCCTCCTTCTTCTGATCCCATTCTCTGACGGCTAAGCCCTAAACTAGCTTTATACTCATTAAATCCCCTATACACACTTTTTCATTCCACTCCTATACTTTATTGATTTTTCTCTGTCCACCGTTCTTGTAACAATTTTGCTTTGGCTGGCCGATAAGGAGACACTCATCAGTAAAGCAACTTTATAAACACACCATCAAGCTTTCATAAATATTTAATATGTTGTTTAGAAAACATTTATCATTGAAGAAAAACTATCTACTCCATCTAATGCACATTTTTTATACCATTAATAGTAAAATAATTTTGATTTCCTTGAAGGCGAGAGTCCAGACTACACAAGCATATACTCTAAAAGGATGGTTCAAAAGCAGATTCCAGCGATGAATATTCCTATGTAACACAAAACGATTGCAAAAAATATAGTCTATACAATACAGGAAAAATCACTGTCAAGGCTTTTCTGTAAAGGAGGCTACTAAATACGTTAAAAATAAAAATACAGCGTCATTACCGAGTGTGATGAAAGCTCTACAAAGAGTGAAGAACAAACGCACTGCATATTGTCTTAAGAGACAAGATATTATTTTTATGAAGGTATCTTCAGATAATGGAATAAAAGCTGACTGCGGAGCAAATCGCGGGCGCTTAGGTTCAGAATATAATATTGGAGCATTATATAAAAGCTAAGCATAGACCCTGAATTATGGCTGTTGATATTCTCCAAGGTTTATAGAATCATCGGTAGTTACCAGAATCAACCAGAAGAAATGAAATAAAAGGCACCTCAGAGTCTCTGAGTAACAGAGGAGAGAAAGTAGCATGACGTCTGATCTACTTTACACACCTTCATGAAAGGAGTGACAGAATAAAACATTAATGGTGAAGCGAAACAAAAAAAAAAGTTTCAAGTTATTTGAAAATGCTCTAATAATATTAGAATAACAACCTCTTTTCAAAAAAAATGTAATTACAAAGGAACTGCCATGTCTCTCGATAGTAGTGCCTCCATAATGAAATAAATTTGTTTTGATCAACTACTAAACTACTACTTTTTTAGTTAAATCTTAATTACTCCTTAATTCCGTGTTCGATTTCGGACATTTTTCATCTTGCCCGCAAAAAATATTTTAGATTTATTCCTCCAGCAATAAGTAATTTTTTCCTACCAATTTTGTTAACAGTCAGTAATGTACTCATATTTTGCGCAAGAAGTATTTATCGCTATAAATGTACACTTCTTTTATCTGGCACTCCAGTGAACAACAGATCAATACTGTGCTATCTAAAAGATATCAAGCGACATCAAGGCATATATCCCTTTTAGAGGTATCCATGACTCAACTGTCCATTATTATCCTACGTTATCCCAATGCAATAAATGCACTTATATTAGAAAGTAATTACAGAAACTATTTATAAGTTAATTATAATTTATTCAAAATTGAAATGCCTTTATTGTTGGTAAGAACTACTGCTAACAATAACTGTACTGCCGACTAATTTTGATCAATATTTCTACACGTAATAGGGGAAAGACCAAATAAATAATATCTATGAATGAAATTATAAATTGGAATTATGGTCACAATATGGATGGTTTTGTTTATTTTCAGTTTTGAAATAACGCCTAATTCTAGCACCTCGTAAATGAATAATTTAGGATTCTCAAAACGGCATGAAGTAGGAGCAGATTGCAAAACCTTAGACGAGACATGACGGCAACCAAAATAGGCCTGTCATTGGAAGGGAGACACAAGTGTTAGGTGCAGAATTGCTAAATGTTAGCTAATTTCCTTCAATGATGCGATAGCTACTGTCAGCTATATGCATCAAAATTCGAGTGGAGAAACTAACGGAACCCAAGGCAAATAGATTGATTAGAATATCAACTATCTCCTTATATTATAAATCCTCTCTCTCACACTCCACCACCCTCTCTCTCCCTCTCTCCACCCTCTCTCTCTCTCTCTCTCTCTCTCTCTCTCTATATATATATATATATATATATATATATATATATATCACACAATCCCTCATACATATTGTAACATCTTTTAAATATAGTTCTTCCCCTCAAAGTATACTATTCAAATTTTCAAAATGTTTCGTATGATCCGTCAGCAGAGCGAAATAGACACTTGACGAAATTAAATGAAGATAGGAAATCAACCTTTTTGATGTCAGCTACTCATGTTTCGTATACCAAGGGACCCTCCAATATCTACTCTATTGATAATGTATATATACTTGAATGGTGAAATATATACGTCCATAATTTGCGGTGTGTAGTTCATGAATGGTAACTATTTTTTGGTGGCAAGGGTCTTTAGGCTAACGCCCACATTAATTGATTTTCTTCTTTTAAGGATTGACTGTAAATCAATGCATTAATAAAATTCGGGGATCAATTATAAGAATGCCATTATTTTTTATTATTATTATTTATTAACGCCCACTTTTTGCAATTCAGGCTAATTGGGACGGGTTATCTACAGGTTACCACCCTTTTCTAGCCAGGGTGGGACTTAGGATGTTATTTAGTTAATTTCCTTTGTTCATGCGAGAATCGAACTCGCGGTTTACCATGTGAGATTAAGGTCAACGCTTAACTAACACATGGCTAACCTGAGCCCCATTATTTTTTATTAATAATCATACATTTGTAACTGAAATATACAACTTAAAACTTCAAATGATAAAAGACTTGATAATAAATTAGCCGTATTAAAACATATTTGAAATAGGCTGTAGAACATATAGGGGTATTAAACATATAATCTGGCTGCGGAGCTATTTGAAGAATCAAATAAATGTGATGCAATATTAAATTACAGAAAAGATTACGACTGGCACATTACTCCATAAAGAAGGTTGCTCCAAAGAAATAAATTATTTTCAATATTACCGTTATGTTTGAAAGGAAGTAAACGAAAACTACTGGAGTACTATGGGCGGGTAACGGCATTTCCGGATGGTAATCCTCGCGAGAGCTCTCCGCGGCGCTTTAACCATGCGAATCCCCGAAGCAACAGGTGGCCCCTATTATTCGCCCCACCAATTATTCGACCAATCGAATCGGGCCAATCAATAAGTCAAGTAAAGCATAATTTCCTTAAGTACTAAACCCCCCTTATCGTTCGGTTTCTGTTTATATTTCTCAAGATGTTCATGAATCAGGGCTGGCCTTAAGCTCCCTGTGTTTTGGTTGAAAATAATAGGATTTGGCCCACTTGGATTAAACTTAAAACCTAATGTTACGTAGTAATACGTTTGTGCTTGTATTCTAAGTTGCTGTCATTTATTTATCAATTTCGTTTTTATATTGGATTTAACTAGTCTTTAAAGAATATTTTTATCTTTAAATACTTATTAATTTATTTTATTTTTTTAATGGTATTCTTATTATATCAGGTGAGTGCTTAAAATGAATAAGAAATTTAAAAATAAGACACATTTTAATTTATTACGAGATAAGCAAATGGCATGGAAATATTGGATCACATTCTTACGTACGTTAAAAAGGAACGGGTGGGTTTCTTAAAGAAAGCTGGTAAACGCACATGTCCTTTGCTCCACGCTCGGCTGGTCCAAGTTCCTTAGCAGGATAAGGTCGTTTTAAAGAGTCCAACGGTAGTGTTCGCCTCCCGTGACGATATGGTCTTTTTCTTACGAGCCTCCTCCCACCGGTTATTGTTTGATATTCTTTAAATGCCTCCCACACCGGTGAGCTGGAGCGTCACAATCAATGGCCCTTTTAGTCTACTTCATGAATTATTTTTAACCCGTCAAAAATTCAAACTCGTCATGAACAAGTAGCTTATAGGTGCAAATTGACTAAGAATCTACCAGACTCGTACCGATCTTACACAAATTCATTTGTTTGGAGTAATAATAATAATATAAATACTAAACGTAGAGTTCTGGAAGTCAAACAATAATAAAGTAATTAGACTTCGAATACATTATTATAATGAATTGAAAGTAAGGCAGAACATTTTTCTACCTCCCAAGATTTCTTCAAAATCTATTTCAGGCTATCTAAATGGTCTCTTTGTCTTTGATATGATGTCTGAATGGCATAACTATATGACAATTATGGATATACTTTTTATGAGATACGAACGTGAACCAGAGAAAATATGGAAGGTGTGAGTCTGTCTGCTCGCAACATAGACTCCTTATAAACTCGGAGAATCTTCTCATAAACACAACGTCTCACCCGTGTACCAGAGCCAAATGTAATTTTTTATCTCGCATCCTACAAAAATGAAAAAAATAACATCTTAAAAATTATATGGTATAAGTAAATTGTAGTCCTTCAGAACTCCATGCATTATAAATACGCCAGACAGACAAAGGTCTGAACATTTCCATAACATAATAGTTGTACTAAAATTGTCCTTGGGCATACATTATCCTTGTCTCACGATTATTGATAAAATTGGAATCATTATGTATATCTATGTAAGGTAAAGGATATTTTGTAATTAATACATAGTTAATTATACCCAAAATTAAATCACGCTAATAGGTAAGTATCCTCTACCCATATCAACTAGTTGGAAATCATTAATTAAGATATTTCAAGAATGGATTATACTAAAGGATGTAAAGGTTTAACAATGTCAATTTATATTTTCATTGATCAATAGTATTTCCGTTCATGGTGTACTTAGACGAAGGAATACCATAGGTAAAGAAATTCTACTAGTAGTTTGTCTTGCAGGTGAAGTGTTTAGGAGCATAGAAGCTCTTTTATAAAAATATGGCATTTACGGGCTGTTGCGTAGGCTCTAGCTTGACGGGAGTGGTGTAAGGCAGTAGAGGGTGGCAGACTTTAAAACCGTCTCTCACGGGAAGGGAGTAACGGCGATGCTCGGAGCGTGACAGTAAGATACCGTGGGCCAGGTGTCCGCACGTCCGTTACTGCTCATAAGTAACAGTTGGCCTTACTAATTAGGATTAAGACATATGGCACTTGTCATATGGCACCTAGCTGATCGGAATTCCTCCCATGCAACCACTCCCCCCCCAATCTGAACTCTTAAATATCCACCGATCCATATGTTGAACAGTCACTCCTCCTCCTTATTGATGTCACCAAGGGTCCGCTAATGTCTTAAGATGAATTTGAAATGTTTTGGTTTCTCAAATGATTGGGATACCTTTTTTTTTTTTTCCTCCTCATAGTAACCCTGTGAGGAGTTATTTATTTGACTGTTCCATTGCCACATGGCATATTACATGTATGATTATGTTTATATTCATTTTTATTTTATAATATATACCCATTAATCAACTATCTGCTCAAATATAATAATAAAATAAAATATTAAAATAAGTAAGATAATTACAAATAAAATTAATAAATGAAATGAAAAAAATAAAATAAAAACAAAAAAAAATCAATTAAAGTAAAACTCAATCGAGTCTATGTAAGGTAAATATATTGAATTATAATTCCCATTCCTCACAATCAACTTTACATTCTAATGTATTTTGCTACATCCATATCTATACTTTTGATAAACTTTATAAGTTCTTTATTATATTTATTAAATATAATATGAGGTGGTTCTGGCCAATTACCATTGGGATACCTTATACCAATAATCCATCATTCGTAAATGTCAGGTATGTTTAATGAAACACACCTATTTTTTAGCAACCATGACCTTCATGATTCCTAATCACCTAAACATTCTCAATGTTTGTCAGTATTTAATTCTCCCCTTAATACATGGAAGGCCTTTAAAATTTTATTTTGCAGGATTCAGTTGTGAGGGGTTTGTAGCCATTTCATATATACCGACGATTAAAACAAGAAAAACATAAGGAGCATTTTGAGAGAGATAAAACGCCCGAATAAAAATTAATGGAGGGGAAAGAAGTTATTTTAAAGCTTTTGAATACCTACATATTAGTTTAGAAAAAAAAATTAAAATTAAACGACTTTAAATACAAATTTTAATTAAAGCAACGAGAAACCCTGTATAAATTTGGGGGGAGTATTTAAAACTCTTATTTATTAAAGAAAAGTTTTCAAATATCTTAAGGGACCGAACCTGGAATACTTAGTGAAAGATAAGAAGGACCTATTATCAATCTGGGGTAAGTAGGTCTTTGAAAATAAGAGCATAATATTACACTTCCACCCCTTGAAAAGGAAAGGTGAAGGCCTAAGTTTTTTTGTCAAGAGCGACTTTGATCTTCCTTAAGACAAAGTTGGGAGCCATGAAAGGCTGTGAAACTCCCTCGTTAGGTCGCGACATATTTGCTATATAATTAACGATACGCTCCCTTTTCAGAAGGAGTGAAAAGGCTTAAAAGAAATGAAAGCGACTCCGACACCTTTTGAGAATAAAAAAGAAGAAAATAAATAAAAAGGAATGAAGACATTCAGGAATGATTACCTTTATTACTGCTTGCGGCATCTTTTAATTGACATAATCTTTTTAAATGGGTCCAGTGGTGTAATGACAAAGGCGAAAAAAAATTAAATAGAAAGGAACCAATTCATCAATGTTTAGTGAGACTCAATGAAGCTCTTTCAAAAATGAGGTTAAATCAAGATGAGAAGCGTTGTAAGATCACATTAACTTAACAATTTATACTCTACATTGAACCGAGCCATGAAGTGAAAAATTAATTGCACACAAGCAACGTATAAGGTGCCCACTAAATATTATCACTTTGTTTCCCCTATATTTCTTGTGATGTTACTTCCCCTATTTAACACTTTTAGTCAATTATGGTTTCTTAAAAGTCTCATTAGCCCAATTTCTTAATTTTTTGATAAAATCATTTACAGTGTTTCCATCCATATCCACAGGATACATATATTTCTTCTTATTAGATTAATACTATGATCAAACAAATAGTCTGCTTTGGGGCAAATACTAATTATTACTGTTTTACTTAGATATTATCTCACTGTTTGACTATTGTTCAGTACTTTGGTATCTCGAAGAAAAAGTTAATCCTTTCTGCTCTGTAATTTTTAATATTTAAAAAAAAAAAAAAAAAAAGTTAATGTATGATGTTATTTCCTTTATAAAAGCTTATTAACTTGGACATAAATAATTTAAGGAATGAAATTTTACTTACAATTGTCCCTGCCTGCAATTAGCAATTACAGTGATATTTGCTTAAGAAAGAAGTCATTCTTATAGGTTACATTGCTAGACACAATAAATGAAATGCTCTTAATTATGTGATGTGGCTTCAAGTTGAGGTTACAACTATAATACGAAATTTAAAAGAAACAGAGGCAATTAAAATTACAATAGATACATATTATAAATCTAATCGATATCCTATACAGATTAAAAATACATAACCTCAAAAACTTATGTAGGAAAAGTCCTATGGAGTCTCATTCATCATTCAATTCTGGTGAGATTTATTATGAACTAACCTCAGTCCACAAGAAGAAAGATAAATAAAGAACAAATATTAGGAATCCTTGGAAAGCTCCTAATATTTTATCTTACCAGTCGTCAGACGTGAGAATTTATATATTACACATGACTATAAGAGTTAGAGGTAGATAAGGGTTGGGGGTTAAATAAGGGTTGGGGTTAAAAATATTATACAGACTATATGCAATGTATCACAGTATTTATTATAAACCAATTAAAATTAAAAACAGGAGTCTTAAGGCCTCTGTCTTAAATCTCGTGGTTTCTTTTATTGTCAAATGGTATAGCATGATGCACGAAAAGGATTAATTCCTAAGAAAAAGTTAAACCGTAGATCTCAATATTTTAAACTTAGTTCCTTCAAAAAGTGATATAAGATTAGCTTTGTTGAATCATAAATAGATTTTAGTATAAACAGATTTAATAATTTTCAATTAACGGATTACTATAATAGTCCTACTATTGTAAACACAAATGAAATTATTAATTATTTTCTGACGGAGCATTCCGTAATAAAACTCAATAAACTACAGCAAATTCATTGAGGCTATAACTAAGGTTTTCTATACAATATACACATCCAATAACACCATTCGAAAACTGTAACATTAATGTGTAATAGAAATTGGACGTCGCGATAAGATAGCGTTTTTCTTTAACCTTGGGTTAAAGGTGAGAATTTTTGAAAATTCGAAATATCTCCGTTACTATACGTCGGATCAACCAATTTTATTGCAAATTAAATGTACTATAAATATTGTTATACATATTTATTCTCTATCTTGAATATTAACCGAGATATTTGCATTTTTCAGTTTTCAGCCTTCAGCAAACCCCCACTTCTACTCATGTTACATAAACAATACTCTGTTATGTAATAAACCACATCATTCGAAGCTTAAATATTGTTTTCAAGAGACATTTATTATACGAGATACATGCAAATATGTCCTGGTGACTTTTTTGGACTACTTAAATTTGATTGATTGAGATAAACATTATTCTGATTCATTATAAATTACAGTACTAGATATAGTAAATAGTTTTCAATCAAATTAACATGTTATATTCAGATATATTACAGTAATTTTTTGTCTTTCCGGTAAGAAGTTGGCAGAACTGTTTGTTTACATTTCAGATGCTTTCCGTCAGGGATTCAAGGTGGTGTTCTGTTACCGGTATGTAGATTTATCTACTGCTAAACTTCACGCGGGAAATCTGCTTAGTTTACGGACTTATCATCATTAAGAAATGTAATGCCAGTAATGAATCTCTAATCCCAATGGGAAGATGGGCCTATCTTGAGAGACTCTTCATTTGAAATCAGATAAAAAATTGAATTAGGAGTTAGGTAGGGGGTCTGGTAGGTAGGGGCATAAGTGGGTATTGTAGCACCATCAAGTCACTTCCTTCGGGTAACAACGAGGACGCGTCAATTCCCTAGCTAGGCCGCTATTCATTGAGTAGGACCACTTATGCAATCTCCGCTCCTTCCACCCGCCCCCACCATCTCCAGCCTTCCTACCTTCCCCCAGCCTTACACTCAATACACAAGCTCACATTGGAAAGATTTTCAAATAAAAAGTTATATTGGAATAAAAAGTCCATCAAGCGGGGGCTGCGTAAACTAAGCAAATTTCCCTCCTGAAGTTTAACAATAGATAAATCTACATACTGCTAAAACAACACCACCGTGAATATTAAGTGATTAAATACAAACGGTAATAAGAAATCATTCAGCAAATTTTCATAATTTCCGAACGGTGTATCTGAAATGTAAACAAACAGGTCTGCCAACTTCTCACCGGTAAGAAAAACAATTACTGAAATATATCAGAATTTAACATATTAATTTTATTGACTATTTACTATATCTAGTACTGTAATTTACAATGAATCAGAATAATTTTTATCTCAATCGATCAGATTTTAATAGTCCAAGAACTTAAGACAGGGTGGGGTCGCCAAAACATATTTGCATGTATTTCGTATAATAAAGGTGAAAACAATATTTGGTATTCAAGCTTCGAATAATATGGTTTATTATATAAGAGAGAATTGTTTATGTAACATGAGTAAAATTGGGAGTTTGCTGAAGGCAAATATCTCGGTTAATATTCAAGATAGAGAATAAACAATATTTTCAGTACATTTAATTTTCAATAAAATTGATTTTATACACTTTTTCGATCCGACTTATAGTAACAGAAATATTTCGAATTTTCTAAATTCTTCCCCCCTAAACCCCCCCCCCACCCTTCCCCCATGTCTGATTTCAGCCGTTAACAAACTTTATCTTTCTTTTTACATAAAACGACTAAATATCGAGTTTGGTAACGAACAAACAATAATTGCGACTATAATAGACATATATATATATATATATATATATATATATATATATATATATACATATATATATATATATATATATATATATATATACATATGTATATGAATAAACGAATAGAAAAAAATCTCTCTATAAATGAAACATAATAACACAACTATATTAGACTTCTTTAACATTTTGTTAAACTATAACCTGGGCTTCATGCACCTTTCGTGGCAGCAATAGTAATGCCTCCAGAAGGTTATACAGCTGTCCCTCTGCCTCTCGCTCCACCTAATTTAAAATACAAAGTTTCTTGGCCAGACTTCTAGATTCCATTCATTCAACGTGCCCCAACCTAATAGCACAAATAACCATCATATACGGTTTACCATATCCATATTTTGGGCGTTGCTTCTGTTCTCCAGTGTGTGCAGCTCTTTCACGACTCTAAATACCCTGTTAATTACATCTCCTATCGTACAGACCTAACTTTTACTAGATGAAAGTCCATGGTTTACGGGTTCAGAAATACATTAAAATTGCTTGCCATTGTACTATTTTGGATGTTAAACATTTTAGTTCACTACAGTGCTATATAGGTAGTTTCGTCAACACTTCTTCCTATCCTCCCTGACGTCATTCATTGGTGATGTTCATGAACTCAGCTGATGTCCTCCACCATAGACAAGCCCTGCCTGAACTAATGACAACATCTGCGGAAGCTGAATGTTGGGTTAATCGGTTTTACAATAAAGAAAATAATGAAATATATAAATAACACGAATCTGTATATCAACCCCTTATTAGCCGGCAAATTGTAGGAAAGGCACAATGCAATTGGAATATTCATTAGCTGTTCAGCATTATAAAAGGCTTGCTTTGCCTGCAGTATTTAAGACAGTATACAAATTATTAGATATTATCTCCACTACCTGTCGCTGGTGGCTTACTGACAATAGGAAACCGTTTGACTGTGGTTCCTTTCATTATGCCTAAGTAGGCAGGATCCCTGGGAATTCGCCGCTAATGTTGCCTGAATCACGCATATCGAACTACATCCACATCGACCGGAAGCCACCGCCATTTCCTACCAGTTGCGCTTTATCCTCTACTATGCCATTATTATTTATCTTTCAGTGTTAGGGATGCTTATCTACTTTAAAAATATTAACAGCAACAGTCATGTTAAAAAGACAATTCACTCAAATAAAAGAGATGAGCAAACATAACCCTAAAGGAGTTAGTTGGTCAAGGTGACTTAATTAGTTAGAATAATAATGAAAAATACAATATTGAAAATTGCATGTTTGGTAAATTGAACTTGAAATATTTGTGGATATAAAACTCCAGAAAGAATTTCATAAAGAGAATAATTTTACATTAACTAATCATATACAAGCCACAAAACAGAGGCCACGATCTTTTTATCTAATTATAGCAGCTCTTTATTCCAGTTGTTCAAATAAACTCTACTGCATACATAAACACTACATCGTCTGATTTTCAACAAGAAAGTATTTAAGATATTTATGTGAGCTTAAAATCATTCATTTTTATGAATTGGTTATGGGTGTCAAAACTTTTTCAAATCACAAAAAATTATAGATTTTTAGTCACAGCCATTCCAGAATTCATTATTCTTATTTCTATTTGTATTATTATATCCACGATAAATTCATAAATCAGTTATCTGGTACAGCTAAATCCACTTCCTGGGTTCAAAACGACATGAATCCCCCGTGGTTCCTATGAATTGGCTAATAGGAAATTTGCTTTTTCGCAAACAAAAAATATTGTTAATCTTTGGTCTGATATGTACTTTATTATGAACTCTATTTTCATATTTGGGATTTTTGCTTAAAATGGCTAAAATAAGTTTACTTTTTTAATTAGAGATTTCTAAAATTACTAAAGCTTTTACTGCATACTCAATACTATATCAATATCATCTTTTACTGCATATATCAACATCATTATATAAATGATCGAAATTTGCCAATTTAATTTTTTTAATTACTATGTGGGTGTAATATATATATATATATATATATATATATATATATATATATATTTATTTATTTTTAATTAAAATAACAACCAATTGTTCTATGCACAAACATTCGCTCAAATATCAAACAACTACCTACTTTGTTGGCTGTACATTTTGAATACAAAATTCTAGGCATTTATTTATATCGGCTAGTAATTGGATCTTTTAGTATTATTCATATGCCATTTAGTGAACGTCGCGACTGTTTGTCCTTAACCGCGGGCATGTCTAGTCAATAAATAAACGTAGTGTTTATAAATAGAACCAAATTAATAAGCATTTCACTGAAAACGGCCCGTTTCTTCATGAGCGACAGTGAATTCGGACCCGTATAAATTTTAGAAATGCATTTGAATGTTAGGGGAAAGGGTGAGGGGTGCAGAAGCATATTTGAGATGGCGAAAAATAAAAGCACCAACATGGAGCTGGTAGAGGTGAATTCATGCATATAGGCATGTATAAATATTAAATGACATTTTTGGCGGGGAAAGTGGTGTCCGTCACTCGAGCTACCCATTACCCCATCACTTCCCTAATTTCATTTGCCATTCCACTGTCCACCCATCCGCCTGTCTAATTGAATTTATATTAAAATTTCCGATCTCTACCCCCCCCCTTCCACCCTCGTTCTCTCTCCACTCTCTTTCACCTCTGCGTGAATTGCACTCACCCTCCGTTTTTCCGGGCAAGCCAGATCCATGGACGAGCGTGCCCCCTGCACTACAAGGAAGGGTGGCGCGTTGGGGGGAAAAATGACTACAGAACTGCATTTCGTGTCCCGGATGGCTCCCTCTTCGACGTGTTGTGGGGTATATCCTATCTCATGAAAAAGCAAACACAGGGAAAATGTTTTTAGTCTACGTTTATTTTTGTACATGTGGAAGGGAATTTGTTTTGCACTCACTAATTCTATTCCTCCCTTGATATAATTATATCCGTTTAAATCAATAAATTGGAATGATTCAGTGTAAATCTTTGTCTCTTGTTTTTGTTTGCAATTCGGGTGGAAAATGTAATTAACATTATGACCCTAAAGGTATTCAGTTAGAAAACATTGATTTTCACACATTACTTTCCCACTTTTATATCAATAATACTATCAATAAACTAAAGAAATTACTTTGATATAAATTTAAAAACAAATTTGAGTCCAAAAGAAAACATATATGCTCAAATTACTTAAGGACACCACCAATATAACGCAATGAAAATTGCATACTTTCCTATAAACCCTGTCCCGTTCTTTAATTAGTGAATTCAAATTGAAAAAATATTTTTTTTTGTGTACATTAAATTCAAAAAATACTTCAGTTTCAATTAATCCCAAAACAGAATATAGTGATAATTTATCTTCGTAAAAATCAACGTTAGAACGTTTTACAATTAAGATAGTAAGATTGTATAAAGGGTCAAACAATTAAACGAATTATTGTAACCACAGTTTTATGGATTACAAATTTAAACAATCAACTATAAAATAGATAGGTTATACTTTCATCCCCTCCAGGAGTTAGTTCCTTTGTGATCCTGATTTAAAATCCCTTATATTCATCACCGTTGTCTCTTCCAAGTTTAATATAATTTCACAATTATTTTTGTGAAAAATCGCAATCAGAACCGTTCCAAAGTGCAGTTTATGCCTTATCTCAACAACTAAACAAACCAAAATATTTCCTCTTCATCAATTGATAGCAAGAAGAGAGACAAAACTCAAATTAATAAAATGAATTTAAGAACGAAGATATACAACTTTTTTTTTTTTTTAATTCTTCTCACGAAATCGACTTATAAATATTCGAATGAGGCCAATTTAACGGTAAGTGTCTATGACATTTTTAACTAGCTCTAGCTAAATTGAAATGTTTCTCAATAAAGGAATTCTAATTTTAGATCCTCTCGCATATTTTGTATTTAAAAATATCCTAGTCATTTTGTTTATTTCATTAGAAGCTCATAATCCATTTATTAGTGGTTCGGCAACCTGTAGCTCAGAAGTAATTTAATGTGCAGTGAGTTAGTTACGTATAAAAATACTTTTAAGAACAGACAGAAGATTCTGAATAAACTATACCAGAAACTCTAAATAAATAATGACTAAGGCCATGATGAGACGAGAAGCAGTATTTATTTCTTTCCTTACTTAATATTTGGGTAGAAAGTTTGATAAAGTTATTGATTTGAACTCAGAGTTGGAGGAAATGAATCAATATTGGCAAAAGAATAATATTATAGAATTTTCCATGTTCGAATAAGACTCGACTTTAGTAATAATGGCCGAGCAATTCATTGCAATTCCAATTGCGACATAGATATCTCATGAGTTAGGTGGGACTGTTGTCGATTGAGTATGGAGCCAAATATTGGATATTACATTAGCTGATTTGGGGGGAATCAGCTGATTACTATTGGGTCTGCCATTTTTAGGGAAATCTGCTATTGAGGTCGTACTCATGACGCGATTTTCGAAAATTTTCTTCAAATGTCCATCGATCCTACCCGGGATATGACGAAAATGAGGTCCGTTCAAAATTATATATATATTTATATTTGCCGGTTAACGCTCTAGTGGTCGCAATTTTTGTTTGATCGTTACCAAACTCAAAATTTAACCGTTTTACGTAAAAAGAAAGATCAAGTTCGTTAATGGCTGAAATCGGACCAGTGGGAGGGGGGTTTAGACGAGGGGATTTTTGAAAATTCGAAATATCTTCGTTACTATACGTCGGGTCAAAAGATTGTATAGAATCAATCTTATTGAAAATTAAATTTACTATAAATATTGTTCTATACATTTATTCTCTATCTTGAATATTAATCGAGATATTTGCATTTGTTTTAAGTGTGTGTGGTCGCCAGAAGTCGGCTATATTCGGGACTTTCCGCCGAAAGCTAGGACGTTTCCGTAACTGTTCGTTCCTCGTGAATTGGTCTAGAGATTCGTTTCTACTACTGTTATTAGTAGGCAGATTTCTCTATTGTAAAACTTCACGTGGGAAATCTGCTTAGTTTACGCAGCCCCTGCGTGACGGACTTTTTTGAGGTATGTATCATTATCTAGTCTTTAACTGTCAAGAACAAAATTAAAAGGTACTGTTCGGCACAGATAGGAGCTTTATGAAATCTTGATTCGCAGAATGCAGGTGAAATTCGAGAAGGCATCTAGTATCAGTGTTGTATTGAGTTGTAGGCGCAGCGAAGCGTCAAACATACCCTTTTCAATAGTTGGCCGAAGGTAGAGGTTAAGTTGAGGAGGAACCGACGAGGAAGTGCCTCTCCCCACTCCACTTCCTCCCTTTTCTCCCGTCTATTATCAACGTCTGATTCGTCATTCCCTATTCAGGTCGAGCCTGCAAATCACCTCCCTCCAACACTTCCCTTCTCCTCGACCTGTCCTGCATTTTTCTCTTGATCTCTGCCAGCCTTCCAGGGCCTCTGGGAAGCCCGTCACAAGCAGAGTCGAAGTTAAGGAGTCAGCCAAATGTGTCCACGATTCAAATGAACCGATGAAATTAGGAGATTCTACTCAAAATATCTATCTCAAAGTAATAAGGGAAGATCTTGAGACTGTAATTCTTGAGAAAGATAAATATCACCACCACATCAAGTCAAGACATTTTCATCTCTCTTAACAACATTCCATACTTAGTATTTAGAAGTGGGGAGGGGGTGAAGGTAATCAGAAATATAATGCCTACAATTTTCAATTTATGTAAATGAAATCACTAATAATATTTTGCGAAAAAATTCTTAACCCTTTCATTAGAACACTATTATTTGTATTGAATAACACATACATGAGCCCTACGTATGTAATGCGTTTGCCTGAGAACTGTAAACGACATTTCCAAATAGTGTGTGAAGTGATTTTTACCCTTCTGAAATACCGGTTTGGTTACTTTTCGGCTTTTTACAAAGCGAAACCTCTGTTCCTGCCCTGCACCGGTTATAAAGCTCTTTCAAGTCGTTTCCATGGTCTCATTAACTTGTTTTTCTAAATGGTACTACCTTTAACCGGTCATTATAAGGGAATGTATAAAATCCACTGTACAATGCATTTTTTTTTATAATCATTAAAATTCAAAAAAATTCAAGACCTCTGTAGGGGTAGGACTAACGACAATGGCGATTTTTTTTGTTATAAATGTTGCCCGTGTAATTTTTTTTAGGTCTAATTAGTTTTCTGTAATAACTCTATAAAATAAAAAAAATTAAAATTTTGGCATTAGTTAACTTCGCCATACTTCCATTTTATTTAGTTAGATAAGTTCACTTTGAAGACTAGACTACTTTAACATCAAGTTATCTAATTTTTTTTTTTTCATTTTTAAAATTATCCAGAATGTCATCTGTCATTCAAGATGTACCTTGGTAGCGTAGGAATTTGCAGGAACGAAAACACACCCAAATGATATCGTAGGTTATATGTATAGAATAAAACTCATATTTTCTTGAAAAGAAAAAAACATCATATAGTCTGCCCAAGAATGAGCTTTCTTCAACTCTTTCTCAAGAGGTCATTATTTTTAATACAGGTTAAAATAATTTAAAAATATAGTAACCTAAAATAGGCACATGAAATGTGAGCCATTGATTATTGTTAAAATTACTAGCCCTTTTTAGGATAAATTAATTTATATTTTATTGCTTTTTCTATCTCGTATCAAGGGCCACATAAATAAAACACTTTCCTATTTACATGACTTATTTCAACCTTAAACGTTTCATGTCCATTTTATAACACTTCTTCAAGGCACTCGCTTTTACAGTGTTACCTCCACACAGTATAATCTACAGTCACTCTGCTTACGCCCTCACGATGAAAAAGGAACTGGAAACATTTTCAAAAAATCTTATTAGAGAATTTTGATTATTTACAAATAAAAATATATGTTTAGCTTGTTACATCATTGGCCACTTTTCTTTCTTGAAAAAAAATAGTTATTGATAATATGCTGGCATTTGCCCAAATATAACACTTGAAAGCTTTTGAGCTTCATTATTTTTGGATTTATCAGCTACATGTTAGCAGCTATTAGCGAACAGCAATAACTCTTTGCCCATAGTAATCCTTCCTATTCCCGCACAATCAGAGCAAATATAAACTTAAGTTGTGTTGGTACGAGTGTCAATTAGTCTAAATAACAGGTTGTTTAGTGACACTATTGTAACTGTGTAATGGCTTAAATTGGTCCTAAGTGGCTAAAGGGTTTAAGACTTTGTCTACATCTTTGTTCAGTGATCACCTCCCTCACTCCAATGAGTTCCCTGGAAGGAAGTGCCGATTAAGCCCCTATGGTTGAACGAATTAAAAGAAATCTAGAGTTAGAAGTCTAGAGCCGATAGTAAATGTTGTCGTGCCAGTTGATTATTTTTATAGGACTTGGTTAGTACAGGCACAGCATTATTGTTAAGGGGGTTCATTTTAAATGGAAGCATCTTTGGCTTAAATTCCCCTTAAACTGTTCAATATGTTTCATTTTTAATTATTTGTGTAATAGGTGCCAATGAGTAATTCAACTTCAATTTGAGAAAACGTTCAAATTAGACAAGTTTAGAGAAGAGTTTAACCTCTCTAGAACTACGTATTTTCTATGTACAATTTCTCAGCATACATCTCCTTGCTATTATTACTATTTGGTCTACTTTGTTTTCATTCATGAATTATAATCAATTGGTAAAGCTATTTTTTTGGTTCAGTATTTCATGATGAGTATTTAAACACCCTTTTTAGACATTCAACATCATTTTTCGTGTGCCATCATGACGACAACCTCAGTAACTGATTTCCTTTAAGAACAAAGAATATTATTCGTTTCGCAATCATTTCAAATGACTGTTGAATTTATTCCTAGCTCATGACGAAATAAAGTATTACAAACAAAAAAAACTCACTCCTTAATAAACAAGTTAGGCAAGCTCTTTTAAAAGGGAGAACAATTCCTTCAAGACTCCCTTGAGTGAAAGAACTGCCTTACCCTTCGCCTTGAAGGGTTGGCTGATTTCCATTTGAAAAGGGCCTTAGGGCCCAGTCCCATGGGTAAGGTAGGTTGACCTAGTATGTACCTAGTCATTACTTGTAACCGGAGATCTGCCCGGGGGGAAGCCAGAGTCACTCACTTAGTGCCACGCTAACTTCTCGACTTCAAGCTAAAGTAATTCTGATTCGAAGTAGCTGTCACTTCTTCGCAAAATTATATTTTTATTTTTAAACAGAATGAAATGCGCTATATTTAATGTTTACGATTGCATTCAAAAAAGCAGAAATACATTCAGAACCTGAGTAAATATTGCACATGGTAAAATGACATAATAATGACGTCATCCATGATACAACAGCCTATTTTTAGTATGACATGAGTAGGAGTGGGATTTTACTGAAGACTCAAAACTAAAAAAATGCAAATATCACCGTTAATATTCAAGATAGAGAAAATAATGTATATAACAACATTAATAGGGAAACTAAATTTTCAATAGGGCCTATACACGTTTTCGATTTGACGTATAATACCGAAGATATTTCGATTTTTTTTAAATTATACCCCTTCAACCCCCCATCCTCCCACTATTCCGGTATCAGCCATTAACGAAATCGTGTCTTAGGTAGAAACTCCCGTGAGGGAAATCTGCTTAAACGCGAGTAAAAGTGTGGGTAGGGGGTTTAATGAAAGCTTTAAACGCAAACTGAACATACAGAAAATTCTGTAGATCAACAATTTTAGGACGTTACAGATGAAAGCCCACAACCCTAGTTTCACTAATTATCAAGTTTACAATTACAAATCGGTAGAAGCCTATAAAAGTGGCAGCCTTGACAATGAAATAACGTGTAAAACTTATTGAGTATAACTTTGGAAATCAGCGTTCCATTTCAGTAGATTTAGTACGTGAGATCAGTCATATGTAAATTTAGATAGTTCTCATATTATTTTTTAATTTGATAGAGAAGCAATAAAAGTAGGGAACCATTTGTTTTAGGTACCTATATTTAATAGTGTTAAAATTAAGGGGAAAATATTATATATTTTTTAGGGTTTTATTATGCAACTAAATTATTTATATTTATTTAACTAAATATTTGAAATGATTTGAGCAAGTTTCGTTTCATTAGTGTGACTGCACTTCACTTGCAAATCGATTGAGTATGGAGCCAAATATTGGATATTACATTAGCTGATTTGGGGGGAATCAGCTGATTACTATTGGGTCTGCCATTTTTTAGCATTTGAGGTCATTTTCTTCAAATGTCCATCGATCCTACCCAGGAGATGACGAAAATGAGGTCCGTTCAAAACTATATATATATATATATATATATATATATATACACACATATATATTTGTCTGTTAACACTCTAGCGGTCGCAATTTTTGTTTAATCATCATCAATTCGTTGATCAAAAGAAAGATTAAGTTCGTTAACGATTGAAATCGGACCAGTAGGAGGGGGGGGGGTTTAGAGGGGTGGAATTTCAAAAATTCGAAATATCTCCGTTACTATACATCGGATCGAAAAATTGTATAGAACCTATCTTATTGCAAATTGAATTTACTATAAATATTGTTATATACATTTATTCTCTACCTTGAATATTAACCGAGAAATTTGCAATTTTATTAAGTGTAACCGACGAGCTATGGTCGCTTCTAATCGTTCCCGCCGAAAGCTAGTTCGGCCGTTTCCGTAACTGTTCGGCACTCTATGGAGATTTTTCTATTGTATAACTTTACGTGGGAAATCTGCTCAGTTTACCCAGCCCCTGCGTGACGGACTTTTTTTGGTTTAGTATAGACATGGCTCTTTGAAAAGAAGATAGTATAAGTTGGAAGTGTAATCTCCTGAAGGAGTGGCCTAGGAAGTGAAACATGTGTGAGATAGGAGTGTTTGTTTTGACCCTCTGCTGATATATTCATATTTGAATGAGGAAGAGTCACAACATTAATAATTAAATTACATATTTGAAGAATTGTTTTAGTAGTCGCATTATGAAAAATATGGTTAGCTAGTTTCCGATAATCTGCTAACAGAGATATGGAGCTGGAAGTTTGATCTATGATGGAGCAGGACGAGTGATGAATTGAATAGAGGAGTAAGAAGGAAGTTTAAAGGCGCGTTTCGAGCTATGGGAAGGAGAAGCAGCTGGGGGGTTGTATGGAAAGACTTTAAGGCTGTTTTAAAGGGAGAGAGACTGGGAGTGGAGTAGGTTGGCTGGGGTAAGGGGTGGGAACGTCTTGAGCCTTCCAGCTAGGGGGTCCCTAACGGTCTCTCCACTCCCTTCCAATACAAAGCTATGCCAACGGCTTATTCCTTTCTCCGCTCTTTCCTTACACCTAAGTCTCCCCAGCTCCTTACTATGTGGCTTCCCTCTTCCCTCAAAACAAATCTAGAGACCCCTTCAGTTAGAATGGGCCCAAGTAAAAGATTCTTGCTTGCCGGCGTTGAAGTCTTATTCCGTAGTTAAGGCAAGCTTACTTGCTTAGCATTATAAGCTCCTACCACATGGGACACTAACAATTTATAACAAAACCCCTTTCCGTATATCATGATTGTGACAATAAATGTCTCAAAGGTGGCTATTTCAGTTTCCAAATTAATTAGATTTATGATAAGTGCAGCAACAGTGAGACTTGCTATTCAGACCCGATTAAGTGACCATACTGCCGTGAATCTTTTGCACCAGGTTGGGGCTAGGTTCTGGCCAAACTTCTGGTAGATTATTTTTCAAATTTAGTATGCGTGTTGTTTTCACCTTATTTTTTAAACTTGTAGAATTGACATTATCTTTATTATTGGAATTAATTATATAGGTGTCAGTACCTATTTATTTAGTTTAAATTATTCTCAAAGCTCATTTAGTTCTTATGTCTAATTCAGTAACACAGTTCCGGATTATCGTCACGAATGGGGGACATTGTTAATGAATAAGGAATGGCCTGCCAGTTCCGGATTTAAAACTTATAAGCATGATATGAAGTTAAGTGAAGAAAGCAATTCAGTGAACTCTGGCAGACACCACATTAAGAAACAACAGTATATTTGAGTGTGTTGTGCCATAGTAAATAGAAGTTGACAGTGAATTGGAGAGCATTTTTTTTCCTCTGAACATATAAAGTAATGGCTGTTTTGTTGTTGTAACTCAGTTACTTGAAAACGAAACGACCAATACTTATTTAAAGGACTACCACACTAAGAAGAAAGAGTGATCTTTCAGTGAGTCTTAGCGTTACGGAAATAGATGGTGGTAAGAAGAGGTGGTGGGGTTCCGTCGGAACGTTGATGGATCATGAGCAAGTGTGAGAGGGAGAGCAGGTCGGCACCCGGTATTTGAGGGGCTAATGATCGTGAGATCGAGGGAGAGACGGTCTGACTAAATGTCTTATCCTGTGCTCGGAGGGCAGTGGGGTGAGGAAGCCGAGCTGAATGAGAGCCGGAGGAAGGGCCAATCACTGGCTCATCCGCCAACCCGAGCCTTACCTTCCAGCCTTCTAACTTTAGATCTCATTCCAAAAGCTAAGAGAGGCTTTATTCAAATTGAGGTTCGGCTATATGCCCAGATTCTACATCCAGAAAATGGAAACCCAATCGAAGCAAACTCAAGCGGATTTCCCTCTGCTTTAAATATTTATAACGTAACACTTAGGCGGTTGATATTTCCTCGAATGAAATATGGTGTTTCAACTTTTAGAGGAAGTAGTATAGTATATGAAATTTCTAGCCATATATCTGGCCTATTTGAGGGGCTAGAAGAAAGCTCAAAAGCGAAAATTAAAATACCTCAGTTCCTATGAGTCATATCAAAGTAACTCAGGACTTAGTAAATTCCTTATTATAAAATAAACGAGTTAGTTTCTGTATCTGTAATAGGAATGGAGAAATTTGTAATTTTACATCATGTAACTTTTATGAAAATTAAGCGGGTCACTTTTTAATGAAAACTGAAGCCTCCTAGTTATCGAACAAATAGCCTCTTTCTGGATTACACTCCTTGCTTTCTGAATTATCCCCTAATGGCCAATGAGCAAAGCAGGCTATCATACTAGGATGCAAACGTATATTGAGGTCCATTAAATAACAATGTGCATAAAAACCGGCTAGAAAAAAAACACATGCTCATCATAAAACGAGATACAAAAATAAAAATCAATGAGTGAAGTAGAATTGAAGAGAGACTGATAAAGACGAGGGTTGGGGAGAGAAGGCCGAGAAGTAGCTAAGGGCTCCTTCAGGGCATCTTAAGGCAGTTCTCTCGCACTCAATTCGTAGCCTGCCTCTCGCTCCCTCTCCTAATCCCTCTATTGGATTTTAGTAACGGTTCACTCATCGTCTCATTTCAGCCTAATGTCTCCCTCATTAGGATTTCTTAGCACTTCCCATATTCACACCGCATTTTGGAAACACTCATTTGTTTATTGTTTACAATCTGGTCTTGACCCACATTTTCAGTCCTTTAACAACAAACAGGTAACACTGTCGGTTTGTTAATTGGCTATTTAATCTGTCAATAAATACCTCTCCCTACACACACCATGCAACATTTGCAGTCTGTCGGGTTCCATTCGTTTAAAGTAAAACAGCTGCCACGGTCAGGTGAAATCAAGATTGTCATGCAATGATGAAATCAAGGCCAGCGAAACTGCTAATGCTACATCTGATTTGTTCTTCATCGGCTACAAACATCTCCTTTGTGGCTCTCCCAGATGAACAGGGCCAAACATTCCTTGTTTGGCGACAGTCCACGTTTGATTCCAATACAGGAATGGTCCGTCACCCCTAGTAATATGACAACAGCGAGAAAACCTTTACCCCCTATATCGGCAAAGACCACCTGTCGCCCCGTGTGAATAAAGGTTTTCTTACTTAATTAGCTGTTCTATATTTATTCTAATTCGTGTACTCCCCATGCGTTCGTACCTCTAGATGCTATATGTATCTAAGGAGGCAAATGAAATGTAAATTCTGTTAGAACTTCATTGGAGGGCTGAGGTGTTCCATGTTTACAGGGCAACGTGATATTTTTGGCATCATCAAAACATTGTCTATTCCAAATAGGCAATGTTCTGTGAACGCGCTATGGGCCTAGTCTTTACATTCCTTAATTATCACTGTACTACAATCACTCCTTAGAAAAAGGCCTCAATGCTTTCTCAGGAGTCGAAATACACAATAATTAGGACAAGAAAGCCAGGTCTTGTTTTAAAACTGCTCTAACCCCTTCATCACCAAACACTCGAACAAAGCACGTTCATTCACATAGGAGGAGGAACCACTTGAAGGAGGCCGGTTGGCCTGAATCTGTAAGGTGTTCCCCTTCGGTTCATTAGTAGCCAGGCTTCCATAATCCAAAGGAGGAAGAATGATCTCGGAGAGGAGCTCTCGTCCCTTCTTGGCAAACCTATGCCGCCCTCTCTCTTCACCTCTCTCCGTGCACTTCTACAATCGATCCTGAATCAACCCTTTTTCATTAGGCAAAACGTCTCGAGTGCTTCTCTTCTCTCTCCCATGGTTTTTACACGAGTAATAATATGAAGAAGTGTTCAAAGAATGAACAATTCTCCTCATTCCTCATTCTGAAATTACTACTCCCTAGAGCTCATCACAAACAAAGGAATAACCACACTCACAATCTGTAGGTAAACTCTCTATGAAGTACAGATTGAAACTGTGGTTGTTATATTTTTTCTTTAAAGGGCAATTTGCAAAAGTTGGTTCATATTAAATAATTTCAAACACACCCACTAGAAAAAGTGCCCACTAAATTGCTTACAAATCTAATTTACCCATGAACCATCAAAACACTGGCTTAAGAAAGTCTATGTAGGCTACGGCCCAAAATTGTTTATTAATAAAAAATTATTGATCAAATGACTTTAATTTTCGTTGAATATAAACAAGGGAAGCGCCCAATTTGAACTGCTTTGAAAAGTTCAAAATAAAGTCTTAAAGTGAAATCCGGCGTGGGTACGTTAAATAATAGTTTTGACGGTAAAATGGTTTCAAAATAAATAAAAAGTGAAACAAAGATCAATGCTTTCGAAAATGAAATGTTTTCAATTCATTCTGGCCAATATATTATATATATATATATATATATATATATATATATATATATATATATATATATATATATAATCTTCGAATATGAACGGGATGATAGCCTATAAGCTGTTACAAAATTCTAATCTACAACAAAATGAACTTGGAGCAGGAATAGTTTGCATAATTTGGAAGTCAACCCTTGAGCAGGGGTGGAGGGTTGAAGGGAGTGGAGCAGGCGATCAGTGGCCCATGACGCTGCCCAGGAAGCAGGCGTCAGTACGTCATCGCAGGAAGTGGCAACCACCAGCGCACTTATTAACTGTCAAACCTCTCCGATCCCACACACCTTTACTTCTTCTCAGGCCCCAAACCCAGAATTAAATACAACACCCATAATTGATTTCAAACTCAATATCCTCACTCGATCAAAATCCTCAATATCACTTGAAACGGGGGTTGGTTGTATATACATATGGCTTGGCCGTTAATAATTATAATTCAACTAGTGGACTGTAGACTGTGTGATATAATGTACGAAGTATTGCTGGTACTTCATGATCGTACAATTTAGCTTTCAAGCAATTAAATCTTGATTAACTTGCGAACAAGCTGGCTGTAGGGAAGACTCGCCCTCTGACACAGACTTGAACTCGCGTCTTCGTAAATTGTCTGTTTAATCACTCAATTAGATTACTCTGGAGCAACGCCAGTTGGCTAATTGACAGTGTTGATATCATCCTTAACCTTATAAAAAAAATTCTACCGCTCCATACAGTCATCTTATTTATAGGGCGAAAGGAAGTCGTTTTAATTGCTCCGGAAATATTATTTAGCCCCAGCATTGTTGACATCATTTTTCCTCGCTATGCGGAAAGGCAGTCGCTGAGCAGAATCTTCCACATCGTTTAGCCCTAATGTCTGAAACAGATCGTCTCTCACTCAGGTACCATTATTATATTTACAAAGGACTTCAAGTAATTACTCATATTTCTATCACAACACTTTCAAAAGTTCCGTGTTTCTCCCTTAGTAAAACCCAATTTAAATAGTACGTGATATTCAAATAAAGCTTATAACAACTAATATATTCTTACTGCGAAAATCTCATGAGCAAGTGTGGGAGTTTAAAAATTCTTTGGTGAGTTCAAACTTAATAGGTGAATACTAGGACTGCCCCCTCCTCTCCTCACGATTCTATATATCTGTCCAATACAAAATATTACGACACTACACAAATATTTGACTTCTCGACTATTCTATATTTGAATCTTTCTGAAGTAGACTATTTCGGCCCCTTCATACAGAACTACTAACTATTCAGCACTTTACTCAGCCCAAATAATGAATGGCACTATTTTTTTCCATTACTCCATATTCTTCTTATCACCCATTTAATCATCTAAAAATATTATGATTATGATATTTATTAAATCTGAAAGTATAATATATTTTTATTACACATATATATATGTGTGTGTTTGTGTGTGTGTGTGTGTGTGTGGTGTTTTTATTGTTTCTTGGAGTTTTGGTTAATGTTGGTGGGGAAAAAATGATTAGTTTATGCCAATATTTTAAGAATATTTATTTTCTATTCTTCAGGGCTCCAAGAAACAACAACAACACCATATATAAATATATTTATCATATATAATAAAACAACCAATAAATATATATATATATATATATATATATATATATATATATATATATATATATAGATAGTGTGATGCTATTTGCTCATGTAAAACTTATTATAATGGTTGAAAATATAATATTATAGAATATGTTTATTATTACATGAAGTACTCAAAAACAATTGAATGATGGTTTTAAGATCATGAACTGCCTGCTTCACAAAAATGCTCAAATAATTAATTAGATAGTAGTCCAAAATTTTCATAAAATGATTTGAATTGCCTTCATTATTTCTGTCCAAGGTTTTAGCCTTTAGTTCTGTAAATAATTCCTCAATAAAAAAAACACAATTGATTTAAATGTATACCTAGATGAGATAAATAATAAAATATATTATGGTTAACTGTAATTAATTACTGTAAGTTCGACTATCCAAAAAAAAAATTTAAATCAAAAATTATTATAGGTTTATGATACTGTAGCCTTTTTCGTGTGGCGTTAGTCAGTTAGCTTTTTATGATTTCTACGTGTTATTAAACACGTATATCCTGTAATTAAAAACTCGCCTCTGCTTTAGGGCTTATACAATTTTTAAACGGCAGCATAGAGGACATGTTGCTGAAAGGTCGCGTTACACTATCGCCATAAATCATTGAGTAAGAGCGGCGGCGGATCAACAGGTCATCAGAGGCCCGGCCGCTGAAAATCCCATTTCCTACACACATAGAACTCTATTAGCTTCAACTCGGCGGCTCCTAGAATAATACAAGACCCTAAACTAAAACCCCTAAAATATAAAAGAAAAAAAAAAACCCTAAACTAGCTTAGTAACCCCTGGAATGAAAATCCCTCCGAAACCAACTGGGATAGAACTCAAAAGTTTAAATGCTTTCAGATTCATTGAACCTGAACTCTTATCATAATAAATTAACTCAGTTTAAATCTATTAATATTAATTCATATTGCTATTTTAATTATTTTCTATATGAGAGAAAAAATTTTGCTTCTGCCATAACTCAAGCGCCTCCTGCCTATCTCTCTACCACCTAAGCCACAGGCTCCAGTCACGAATAATTCCATTAAATCTTCTCCCGTAAGCCAGTCTTCACAAACGTGACTCACTTTTATTTACTGGCAGTATTTCCCATTCAATCCAGCATTAATATAAAACGTTAATTTGTATATAGTAATTCAAAGAAAATAAATTTAATAGTATAATTAACAGGATTTATTTTAGTTTTGTTCCGATGGATACCGTCAACTAGCTGATCACTAAGTACAGCTAAATCCACCAACAGGTATGACAACAATGTCATTTTTACTGGCCGAACAAACCCTTTAAATTATAAATCATTAGTATTGAGAAAAAATTAAATAGTTTTAAAGTTGTATAAGAGCATTTTGAGGCGGAATGATCAATAAAACCAATAACTGTCAAAATTTCATCTGAAGTAACTATTATTACAAACTATTTTAATGAAGTAGTTTATAGCATCACACAATTAATGTTTTGGTTTCATGTGTTGTTATATATATTTTTTCTCGTGCCACTTCTTAACTACCAGCACGGCGATCTGTTACCTTCATTTGATGTTATGAAAGTGTGTAAATATTTGTTATTATATTTTGGCCAAGTAAGAAGAGATGATGGTAATTTATCATAAAGTAACAGATGGGCGGTCGACTGGTGTAGAAGAGAGGTAGGGAGGGGGGGTGGTGGGCCACACCTGCCCCCCCTCCCGCGGCACGGGGCATACAGCACACAAAGGCTGACAGTTGGCGTTGTTTCCACCTTACAGGGGCCACTATGGGAGAGTAGGGGGGGAGTTGAGGCAGCCAGTCCCCACCCCACCGCCGGCAGCCGGCCAATCCGAGCAGCTCTTTCTTATGATGTCATCAGAGGAGGAAGCCGACTGTTTCGGTTTGTACGGAGACAAACTTTTGAAGAAGGCAAAGCGTTCTAGACAGCGCGTGGACGCCGGTGAACCACGTAACAGTTACTCGTCCATACCGAACTTCAGTTCACGTCCCACCTTTCTCAGCGGAGGACTCTACGGAGCCTTCCTCTCTCAGAACCAGCACCTCAGTCTCCTGGGCCAAGGATACGGCCCGGGGAAAATGCTCAACGAGCTTCTCGGTCGTCAAGTGAAACAAGCGACTGACGCAGCGACCCCTACTGACACGATGATCACGATGGACCCTGCGGGCTCCGAGGGAGCAGTCAACTTCGAGTGCTTGAGTTCTGGACCAGTGATAAGGCGAGGACTCGAAGAAGAAGGAAGCCCACCACCTGGAGACATGGCCCATCATATGCTCCGGGACATCCTTCAAGGGAGGAAAAAGGAACTACTCGCTCTCGAACAAGAACTTCGAGGAGTACCAGCTGGAAATGAGCCTCACTCACCTGACAACAACAACAGCATCAATAACAACAACAATAACAACAACGAGGTAAAATCGAATATTATTAACGGTGGTGAAGTGAATCATTCCGAAACAAATGGTACAGACATGAAACCCGTAGTGAACGGTATTTTAGATATCGATAACGCGAGTGGTGGTGAAGAGGGTAATGGTGACGAAGCTATGAGTGATGATGGGAAAGCAAGGGATGATGAGGGTAATAATAGTGGACATGGTAGTGATTCGGAACGATCTGTAGTTTCTCCAGCCTCTGATAGTGGAATGAAAAATATAAAAGAAGAGCTAGAAGAAGGAAAAGAATCAGGTCAGAAAAGTGAACAGATTGAATTGAAAAGAGCACGAGTAGAAAACATTGTTTCTTCTATGAGATCAAGTCCTTCATTGCCGTCTCAAGTCAATGGCTGTAAAAAGAGGAAATTGTACCACCCACAACAACATGACAGTGCGGCAGAAAGGTATTCCGGCTTGGGTATGAATGTCGGAATGTTTATTGACGATGACACTGTTGATAATAATTCGTTAGATAATAATGAAATAAGACAGAAGAAAGTCGAAAAGGATGCTCTGAAGACACAGCTCAGGTCGATGCAAGAACAGTTGGCAGAAATGCAGCAAAAATATGTGCAATTGTGTACGAGAATGGATCAAGATTCTGAATGTCAAAATGACGACGATGGAAGTGATATTGATCAGGACAATAATAGCTTATCTCTTCCTGATAAGCCAATAAAAACTCCACCGACAACTCCTCAGGTCAAAGAGGTTTCTCCGAATACCGTTCAAGTATCTACACCGACACAATCAACTATCACACCTACCATATCGAAAATGATATCGGCTAAGTTACAACCCCCTCATTTGAATAATCAACAAATGCCAATGCCGCCAACATTCAATGGTGCCCTTTCACTCCTACAGCAACAAGTGTTACAAGATCAGCATTCGATTGGGCATCCATATTCTCATCATCACCATCATCCACAAATGCAGCATCACGCACTGAGCAATGCTGCTGCAATGTATTTAGGAGTGAGTCATAAGCTGTTTATGGAGCAAGAAGCCCGGTTGAATAAGGAGGCGGTAATTGTAGCAGAACAACAACATCAGCACCAGCAACATTTGAGTCAGCAACAACATCATCAACACCTTTCTCAACAAAGTCAGCCACCTACGCCTACACAGCAACAAACACATTCATCACAAAATATAACGACGTCCCAGCATAGTCAAACCTCATCACAGACGGTGCAGACAAACCAACAATCCCCTACTCAGACAGCAAAAACTACTGAGTTGTCTGATAGGTTATCAATGATAAGAAATAATGGAATACCAGCAGTTCCTGCGCCAGATCTCGAGGGATTGGCCGATGTTCTTAAGACAGAAATAACTTCATCTTTAGGAAATCTAATCGATTCCATAATGTCAAGGTTTGTGCAGCAGAAAAGAAGTTTCAAACCGTCAGAAGCGGGCGACCAATTGAACAAAGATCTCGTTTTAGCCTCGCAACTTTTAGATCGAAGATCACCCAGGACGAAAGTGATAGATCGAGGAAATGGAAACGATCGGCCGCCTGGACCGAATAACCAGGTCAACGGAGTAACGACGCCTACAGGAACGTCGAGAATCAACGGTACAGTCTTCCCTTCAATGACTGCTTCTCATCACCAGTCGAATAACAATCCTGAAAACAATATCAACTCCATGAATATCCCTCATGTGAGGCCATCACCAAACACCTCCATGTTTCAGCCGCCGAAACCACCTACCAGTATAAATTCGACGGCTGCAGCTCTGTATTCTTCCATGAGTGGCTTGAGCCACACCTTTTGTAAATCTGAGCCTCGCGAAGGAGCACCCGAACAGAATGAGGCTCTTAGCTTAGTCGTTGCCCCGAAGAAGAAGAGGCACAAGGTGACAGATACGAGAATAACCCCAAGGACAGTGAGTAGAATATTAGCACAAGACGGTATGGTTCCTCCCAATAATTTAGAACAGGGAAAGTTCCCAAATGTGATCCCTTCGACGAGTGGTAGTACATCAGAATCTCCACCTCCTCGACCTTATCATCCTCCTCCACCTATGCTTCCGGTGTCGCTGCCGACATCTGTAGCGATACCCAACCCCAGCCTCCATGAATCCCAAGTATTCTCGCCGTACTCACCTTTCTACCACCAAAGCCACCCTCACATGTCATCAGGGAGTCCACCTGAGATGAAGAGGGAATCTCCTCCACTTCCTCACCCTCCAAGTTTGCTCCACCCAGCACTCTTGGCAGCCGCTCAACACGGTACCTCACCAGACTACGGAAACATGAGGGTCAATCCTGGAAATGACACCATGGACCGAAGCTCAGACTGCAACTCGGGAGATGGACCTTACGACGGCATTACACCTACAATATCCTTTTATGCGATTTATATTACACGTATGTAATGATTAATATTAACATTTTCTTTTCTTTGCAGGTATATCTTAATAATATGAAAAACGTATTATTTTTCATATTAATTGAATTTTTAAATTTCATTTTATTTGCAATCATCTAAACTTCAATTTGAAGTTAATGCTTAAAAATTCGACTTATCATTCAAACTAGATTTATGATCGATTTAATATGTTTTAAAAAAATCAAAATCGTTTAACTTCTACTAAGACCATTCTTTAAAACAAAAGTCATAAATGAGTCAAAAAATATAATTATTACAAATATTAATATTTATTCAAACTTCATATAACTTAGTAGCAAGTAATACACACTCAATACAAATTTTAAGTTTAAAATTCGTACGGTGCTCTTGAGAGCTAATATCAGAAAGAAAGAAAAAGAAGCCAATTGAGTCTCGGTTGAGTGATAAAAGTCAGATACCGGTGTCAGTAAAGGAATGAATCCCTGTGGGATAGAAGCCTTAGAAATAAGGGAAGTCGCATTCCTAATCTCCTATCGAAAAGACCATACAAATACCAAACAAAATGAAGACCTATAAAACTTTGATTCTTTTATTTCAGAAGCTGAGCTCCTTTCTTTTAATCCAATATGCCAAACTCGATACGTGTCGAATAATATAGGTCATAATATAATTATATATTATAATTCTGAGTATATACTATAATTCTGAAAATACATAAAACGATTACAATATTAGGTTCCCCTAATTCATATAATTAATATTCCTCCTTAACAAATTAAAATAATAATTCATATATATTTCTATACATTTTAATAATACTTGAGGCTTTTACAATTATGTAGACATCTTTTTATTTTAAGTCTATTTTTTTTACATATTATATTTTATTGTATTAAAAATGTTATTTAGATAATTATTTATTACTTGTGTCAAGTTTTACACGATTATTTCCTTAACCGATGTTTACTCGTCGACCCTGACCCCGATGCATCTTCGGAAGGCGAAGCTCATGTTCTTCTGGGTCAGATATCCTAGTAGTGCAGTTCTCAAGATGTATTTTCCAGACATCAAGTTCAACAAGAACAACACTGCCCAGCTTGTCAAGTGGTTCTCCAATTTCAGGTAAATAAATACATTTCAATCTTTATTTTTTGTATTAACAATATCGTATATCTAGTCATTACATGTTTTTGCAGACTGGTTTTATTGGGAGTGATAGATTAATTTTGTTTTATTTAACACAAATGTAGGAGACTCTTAGAATTGTAATAATTCCAAGCAAATTACAAATTTTATATTCATTTTTTAAGGCTAAATATCGTTTTAAAATCTTTAAATTTTAAATATTTAAGAGTAATCATCAACACATATTTGTGAAATATTACGTTTTCTAACATTTCGTTCGATATTTCCAAATGCAATTTAAAATTTTTAACATCATCTGGTAAAAAAGAGCAATTCATTCCTTACGCATGTGAGCCAATTTTCAATTTCAGTATAAATACCTAAAATTCCTTTGTGTGCAAAGATATTAAGTTTCGCTAGTTAATAACCTAAAAGTTTATTTATTACAACACATTAAAAAATATTTAATATAAAAAATAACTGTTAATGGAGCGAAAGATTTAGTTAATAATTTGTCAAAGACACGATGAAAATTATATATATATATATATATATATATATATATATATATATATATAAGCCAAGCAGCCGATTTTTTAAAACTCCCTCATGCTAATTATATAAAAGTCTTATAACAATGTCGTTTGCTCTTAAATTAGCCACGGTGTTTTAAAAAGATAGGATAAAAAAAAAGAAAAAAAAGAAAGGGCTGAAAAGGACAGAGGGTGGAACCTGCAAGTCTTAGAAGAAAGAGAAGGGTTATGAAAGTGGTCTCGGCTCCAATCGGAGGGAAGAAAAAGGCTTCCTGCAAGTTGAGTTGTTTTCACATATTGATTAGGTCTCCTCTTTTCAGGTGGCAGAAATAACTGGGAAGTCGGCTTCACTTCATTAAAAATTACTTAATTACGGTCTTGGCCCTAATTAGTGAGATGTTTCCGTCACCGGCCCTTTCAGAAAGACTTCGGCTCCCGCGGTCCCCGGATCGGAAAACCAGTGTTGCCACCTATCTCTTCTCATTTACCTGAGGAATGCTTTGGCTTTTTGTTCACGCCTTCCATCTTCCAATGTTTCAAACCCCTTCAACCCCCCACTCCCAAACCAAACTTTCCTCGACTTGAAAGTCAATAAATCATTTAATTGGTAAACACTTAATCTCAAAAGATATTTGCTCTCTTGGGCAAGACTTTCAGCATTCTTTTCAATATTTTTTCATTAGAATTCCTTTAAAACTTCTAAAATCAGTTTTATGTTTCCTATTCGTAAAATAAAAATGCCCCTCAAGGAAAATTAATAAATATATATAATATTAATATTTGTTCATTGTTCAAATTTAAACTTAAGCATGGTGTTATATAAAATTATTTCATGAAATCAACATCTTCTAATTTCGATCACATTATCAGTTTATCGTACTTCGAAAAACATTAACTTACATTTATTTCTGTGGACTTCATTAATGATTTTAAAAATAAATCGACAAATTTTATTATTATATATAATTAATAGCCGTATAGTCATATTAAATAAATAAATTGAATAAAAAGTAAACTTCAGAAATACTCATCTCTATGAATGAGGTTTCCGGGTCAATATACTCCACTCTTAATTAGGTATTTCCAACAATATTATGACAACCAAATCGTAAATAACGCCCACAGTGGGTTATTCTTATTAAAATATAGATGACGTACGTTTTATAGCAAGACGTTGCAAATTACGTTTCAAATTTTGGTCTACGATTAACATTAGTTTATACATATTGATTACACACTAATCATTAATTATTCAGTCAAGTCATGAACAATAATTTTATTTCTCTAATTTCATAGCAATCGTCGGAAATGAGATTAGCCCGACAATTGCAATTGAATAATGGTTTTGAACATGTATCTGTTTTTCCCCACAAGTCATAGAAATATGATTTTTACATACATTTTTATAAATTTGTTCTGTTTTTTTTTTTTTTTTTTAACATTTATATTCAATACTTTAATATTTATTGATTAAATAATATTAATTAAACATTCTCCGTTTAATGTTTACGGTGGTAAAAAATTAAATAAGTACCGCCTTAAATAAGCATTAGAATTTCAATCCATATATGTGGAACTCAAGAACAGGACAACTGCATTTGTCAATTTAATATTTTGGCAAACTATTTCCTGACAATAGCAGTTGTAATTAATATATTTGTTATCCCTCCTCAATCACTCCATTAAATTTATGCACTTATTATTATGCTATTGTTCCTATATGAATATAATATTTTGGATTACATTCACATTCATTAAATAATAAATAAATCTGTATTTTTAGGCATTTGTGTTTGACTACTATATTTAATTTTTTTTTTAATATTTTAGAATCTATCAATGCAAATACATTATAACAATGTTCCACGGAATTTATTCTTATTTCGACTTGTAATATCACACATAGATTCTTTTGACAAAAAGACAGTTTTAATCCAGATTCAAAGAATAATATTCTCTTCTCTCGAAACAACGTAATAAATTATTTAGTCTCGTATTTTTACGAGCACCTAAGGAAGATAAACCAAAAAATTTTAATTTTTCTAAATATATATTGTTATGTACGAGTCTTTAAATGCTATTTATTACTTAGCGAGCCCGAAGACTTCTGATGAATTATTTTAATAAGTAAATTCAGTAATTATTGCGTCTCGTTACAAAGGAAACTCGACTGAATGTTGTATTCCTATCATTTTCCAAACGTTACTTCCCGGGCATTCTATATATGTAAAGAGATAGGCGGAAGGACACAAAGCGTAGGAGGCGAAGGAACGCACGCCTATAAGAACAATTGGTTGATACCTATGTCAATTTAAAAATAAATTGGTGAGCGGGACACCAAATCCTTTAGGCTAGTTAAGCCTTCTCAAATCTAATCGTTCAATCAGTCGCAGTCCTCTCTCCACTACTGGCTCCTTCAACAAATCAGAGATAAATATGTTACACTATTATTAAAATATAATATAGCTAGAGTAAATTAATCATTATTTTGTTTTTGTTAAAAAATTTAATTACGAAAAAGCCCATTAACCACTCTACTTATTTCAAATTATTTATATATTTGAACATTCTCCAATATGCTATTGCCCAACTGTAGATGGTATAACAAAATACAATTATGGATTTTCTGTAAATTAATAATCATACAAACCATAAATAATGTAAAAAATGTAATAAAAACAAATAACACATAACAAATAATATTATGAACTCAATGAATTATACAAATCCAGAAAGAAAAGTACCACTGAAAAATTAAATGCATGAAACAGGTAATTAAAACAGACAACATGCACAACTGGAAGTAATAATATAACAAAAATAATATAAATGAAAATTAACATGGTTTAAACATCAGAGATAATTGTTATGAAGTTCACAGTTCTAATTATTTTTTGTTTTTTAAATTGAAGCTATTCGTCTTTCATAATTATTAACATACTGCAATGTCGTTTTTAATCATTATACGCATATATTCAACTTTATGAAAATATAAAACGGAATAAATAGGATATTACCAAAACTTAAAGCTGAAAATAAATCTTAATTCAATTTTAATTCAAAATGAAATTCGAGTAGTTGTTTAGAGTTAATGTAGTCACAGTTAATGAGTATTACAAAACAAACGATTTGAGCGGCAATGAGAACTGTTCAGAAATTATCCCAGTAGGATAGACACAACATACAAGAATTGAAGATAAAATGAAAGCATTAGTATTTTGTTAATCCCTCGAATGTTCAGAATTAAACTTTTGACCTATATATATAGAAATAAATCGAGTGTGAAATGAGCAAGCTAGTATTTAGCCAATTTTTATAAGTTTTATATTACTTGAACAAAGTTAATTTCTTGATTTAAGGCTTAGGGTTCATTTACGTCGGCGACCAGAAATGATTAGGAAAGCCTTCTAATCATGAATTTTTCTTAAATTATAGAGGATAGGCAGGAAAAAATTATCAGGAAAAGCTATCTGCATGCGGGGTATGGGATGTCGGGCCACTTTCTATTCAGGAAGAATAGGGTGCTCAAGTGTTAGGATGTGTAAGCAAAAGTCAGTGATGGAAGGCTACTAATTGAGAAGCCGTCTCCTTTAGGACAGGCTCTTGACTCCAGACGTAAACTGTTTACTCATTTTTCCACAAATAGTAACCGCCAGAAAGAATCGCACCCCCTCCAAATGGCGACATCCACCTTCTAATTAAGGTGTTGTACTCTTTACACTCGGCGGCACCTATTCAGCTAAGTATCTTCATACGTAATTAGAACTCTGAAGTGAAATGTCTACTCCCTGGGGTCTTGTTTTAATGACGTTTAATAGGTCTGCCGAGAATGACTCCATTCATGAATTAAAATGGCATAAACACTGCCACTGTAGTATAATTAAGAAGATAAGCTAATAATGACATTATTGCGGAAACACCTCAAACCCGGTAAATTATTAAAAATATAAAATGACAAATTATACAATGTCTCTTAATTAACGCATTCTTTTTTTTTTAAAGTTACAAGTTTTACCCTTATAAAAGAACGTCATTTACAGCTTTCAACACAGGATTGAATGTTCATTTTCTTTCTGTTTCACGGATTTCTTTATCTGCATTTTAAACTACTTGCATTCCAGGCAATGTAATAAATATAATTAAATAAATATGAACAAAAAGTTAATATTCATTTATTTATGTAACACATAAAATTAAATATATAAATATCAAAATTAATGAAATGTACGAAATAACAGAGTAGAATACATTTTTAAATATAATAAAATAGGTGCACTATCACATAAAAGACTTCCAAATATGATTTACATGTGAACACTAACAGCTTTATGAGTGCAATGATTTTCTTAATCGGTAACAATTCATTTTTCAATAAAATCAAATATATTTCATTCTACATAATTATATTTTGCATAATAGATATTTCTAACGTTAACATTGTTGTAGCAGCGTTAAGGATTTATTTTCACGGGTGCTAGATCAGTGGTCGGGACCTAGCTTTAATTTGACTGAAGAGAAAGTCATCAACCAGCCTAATCACCATGCAAAATTATATTTTTTTGCACATGAAAATTTTAAATCTATTTACAATAAGGGACAAAATATTTTGGACCATTATTATAATTACTTTATTATTTTTTTCCAGGGAATTCTACTACATCCAAATGGAGAAATACGCGCGACAGGCAGTAAGTGAAGGTATAAAATCTTCGGATGACCTTCATGTGAGTGGAGACTGCGAAATTTACCGAGTCCTAAACCTCCACTACAATAGGAACAATCACATTGAGGTATGGAATTCAAAGGTGCGACTTCCTTTCGATGGCATAAATTTTACAATCACATCCTGATTTAAATAATACGAATATGAATCCAAGGCGTTTACTCCTTCCAACTATTGGAACAAATAGCTTTACAATGAGTAATAATGAATCACAAAATTCTTAATGATAACCAACAGGGCTGGTCAAGAAACTTGGGAGATCAATGTGCCACGTCGATATATTTATCAAAAAATTCACTAATATAAATGTCATGTTGAAGGAAAATAATTAATTTGGCGTTTACACCTCCTCTAAAATTTCTATAATGTTTTCGATAAATGCTGTAAGAACTGATGTAAATACCTATGATAATTGAAAAGAATGAAATTCCCGTATAATACGGAAAAAGCATCGATATTACATGAAGAGAAAGGTTGTTTCAGAATTGGCAATTCTTAGATGAATAATTCCCGGTTTTGTATTCTAGTGTGTCTCTTATATCGCTATTTCTAAATATAAAGATATATATAATTATTATCATAAAGAGAATCAGCTAGTTACTTCATATATTTCCATAATATAATGATTTCAAAGTCATTACTTAGTTGAAAATATACGTCCAGTAGAAATTAACTGGTACTGTTGGTTAAATTTAATTATTTTTTTTCTTTATGACTTGTTATTTGCGTAAACGCCTCGGTTATTTAGTTAACAAATGAAAGAAGAAAAAAACGTAATGAATGATAATAAATGTGTTAAAAGTAGCTCATGTGGCATGTTTCATGTGATGACATCATGATAGCTATTTTAATTTATAAATTATTTGATTTTGTTTCGTCATCCAGTTTTTATAAATTTCCATGATAATAGTCCTTTATATAAGTTTCAATAATAATTATAAGTATATATTTCCCATGTATTATTTAAAATTAGTTCTTGAGATTAATGTATCTTCAAATGTTCATGAAAACATGAAGTACATGATGAAACATGTTACACAGTTTCATTTAAAATAAAATTTAGTCCATCATCCTGGGAATAAATAAATTATTTCTTAAAACATAAATAAGCTCTTAATTATAACATTCACATTCTTAGGCTCAATAATGAATTTAATTTATTATAGGGAGAGGAAATTCAAAAATTTCGGTTATTATGAGCCAGATTGAAAAATGTTATAGAACCTGTCTTATGCCCTACAATTGTTGTTCTATACATTTCCCCGTAACTCAAATATTAAGCGAGTTAAACGTACTTTCATGTTTTCAGACTTTGTAAACCCCAACTTCTACTCATTGGATTTTTCTTATTTACAAATAGATAGTATGTGGTAAGATGGAAAATGCGCAAAGTCCATTTCACAGCCCTTGCGAGGCAGATTTTTTTCTCATAGTTTCTCAGGAAATAATGTGTTACAAGAGTTTAACTCCACATAATTTTATTAATTTGTCTTTTTATATGTACTGTATAGGGCGGATCTTCCTTCTACGTCCAATATTCATTAATCTTTTCATGCCCAATTTTTTATTTCATTCTTAACTTCTTGTTTGTTTTTTTAGTAAATTTCCTTAATTTATATTAATTATACGAATAGGCTTTCGTTTATTCTTACTATTTCCCATTCCTGTTCATTAGTCTATTATTGACAATATGCCCCCTATCCTAATTAATTCCTTCATCCTTTATTCCCCTCTGTGTTCTTTTTTTCCAAACAGTTTACATAATTTTTTTTTGCCAATATTGACCATTGCTTTATAAAAATATGTTATTCTTAAAGGACAAATAGCCAAGTAAGAATAAGTTTACAATGATAAATTAAATGTGCTAGTCTCTTAAATTGTTTTGTTTGAAGTAATAATTAAATTTAATGGAAATATAAATCATATATATTCATTCAAGAACCTCTCACAGATTATATAATTCATTTTTGAAGATTTCATGCATTGTAAGCATTTTTATAATGAAACAAGTATCAATTCTTGTCTAACGAAGAAGCAAAATATGAAATGAATAGAATAAAGAAGTCAGAAAATCTGAGAATATAAGAAATATTTTGAGGGGAACAGAACAATTAAGTGAGTAGTACATTTTTAAAGTTTGCGTTCCATATTAACTCTTCCTGCTGTTATTAATGCTGACAAAATTCATGTAACTAATGGGACTGTACAAATTACAGGTACCTCCTAACTTCCGCTACGTGGTTGAGCAGACACTGAAGGAGTTCTTCAAAGCTATCCAAGGAGGAAAGGACTCGGAGCAGTCGTGGAAGAAGAGTATATACAAAATAATTTCACGATTGGACGACCCCGTGCCAGAATACTTCAAATCTCCCAACTTCCTTGAGCAGTTGGAATAAACTTAGCGACTGTAGATTATCTGTAAGCTGTTTCCTGTGGATTGCCCACTCTTAAGGAGTTCAGGAAGCCTCCTCCCTCAAGCATCCTATGGGGCCCCTATCGTTCATGTTATCTTAATGGTGGGCAACCAGTGTATAAAGTGATGTGTATATTCCTAACACATTGAAAACCTGTTTGTACATATTGTTTCTTAGTTATGTGGCAAGAGATAATATAACGATGAGGACCTAAATTATATTTTAAAAAAAAAAGTCTATAAAATAGACATGTATGTAATTTTTGTAACGAAATTGTTACTGTTGATAATTTTCACATTCCATACTTCATAGTCCAAATTATATAAGAAAATTTATTAATAGAGTGTAAATTATTGTGAAGTATTCCTATTAGTTGTGATTCGCTTGGCGCATTGTGAAGCTCACGTTGTACCTTTCCTCTTGCCACAACATTCCTCTATTGATTTTGTAAAAATTATTTTTAATAAAAATCCATTATTATATTAATTTAATTAATAAATATAAATATAAATAAATATATATTATATATTATATAATTTCAAAAAGAAATGTTTAGGATTATCGTATTTAATTTTGTGTTATATCAAATCTTTATGGTATAAAATTTATGGTATATTAGACCAGATCAAAGGAATTTAAAGTACGTATTAGTATAAGTTTACTTGTTATAAGCAGTGTTTTCATAGGAATATAATCACATTTACACTTAAGGTTAGTTGATTTATTGCCAGGTTTCGTATGAGTGTAAATTAGGCTTGGTCTAACACTTCTTGATTACTTTCATTTTACAATGGTAATAAATAACTCAAGTGATTATATTCCTTTAAGTGTGCACTAGTCCATTGATGAGAGAAGACTGTTCATTTTTTTAACGGTCCTTCTTGGTGTATCCGCAGCCATCAACTACACCTCGCAATTTTTGGGACTTTTTACGTTGTTAAAATTTAAGTGTCACAAAATTATTGTTAAATGTGAAATCAAATTGTGCAAAGACAATACAATGTGTCATGATAAAATTTGTTGGCCTTTATATAAAAATTTTTGGATATCCTATTTTTAATATTCTTTAGTTCCATGTTTGAAGAAGAATAAAAAAAGACAAAAATTATATAAAGAAAAATTAAATTAAAATTTATCCATTTTCAAACATGGATATTTGGGCGTCTCCTGGCTGCGGTTACACCATGGTAGGTCCTTAAGATCCCCTGGCTACATAATATATTTATTATTATTATTTTTATTATATAAAAGATTTATTCGTATTAGTTTTTGTTCACTGCACTATGTCACTTTAGCACATTATTATTCTTTGAACTATCACAATAGTTCCCACATGATCTCACAATGCAAGCTTATTTTTACCTTAATTTAGTTTTGTTATGAAATTTTGTTGTATAATTATTATTTTTTTATTGCAATATGTACCCAGTTCTCTTGGTGTGGTGAGTTCCCCTAGTCAAATACAAACGTTTTTTTCCAGAATATGATTTTATATGTGTGTATTGTGTTTTCCGCATTGAAAATATTTCTTCAATTTGACGACACATATATAACTCGCATTTCGAAAAAAAAAAAATGAAATTCCTATTCCACTAGTTTTTGTGATATGATAAATTAAACACTGCTAATCTAATATTACTAACATAAATTAAGAGAAATTAATGTTTTGATACCTGCATTTGATTAAGCCTTTTTTATGAAAACTTAAGTAGAGGCTTGCTAAAGATAAAAAAAGAAAAAAAAAAAAAGAAAAAAAAGAAGATTTGACGATATTTTCGCACATTAAAAGTTAACTCCTAAAATTAGTGTCAAATTGTGAACGTTTTGTACATTTTAAAATTTAGCAAATATGATAAAAAAAATTATTAAATTCCTATTTAATATTTCAAAATTATGAATAGTGATGTATAGTTGTGTGTTATTGCTCAGTTATACATTTGAATGTATATACGACTACAAGCCGAACTGTAGGCGTTTATACATGCATGTGTAAAAACGGATAATGTAAGAACGAATGAACGAATGTGCGTATGCGCGATTGTGTATTTGTGTGTATGCTTACCTCGCAATAACGCGACATACCATTTGCGAGTTGCAAGGGACCCCAATAATCACATGAAACAACCAAACTTAGCTTTTGCCGACAGTGAATACAGTTTACAGATCTCTCCATCAAACCACTATTTGCCCTCAAAGGATGATATGAAGCGTGTTGGGACCGGCAGTTGAAGTCATTCACAGAAAAATAAACGGTAATGTTTGAGTGAGAATATATATGTATGTACGCGTGTGTGTATCCATATATGTATATAAACTCACGCAGTCACATATACAAAAAAGGAGTCGGAAAGGATTATAACTGCACGCCCCAACACTAACTTTTATAGGTATAGGTAACAAACAGCAAGGCATGCTCAATGTCTTGAAATGAACAATAGACGTAGCTTTCTCTACAATAATTGAATAACTCGCAGATTTTATATAAACAAAACATCATCCAGCTCGAAAACAAGCGCATGTATATGAGTGCCTGTGTTTTTATGCATACTACTGGTATATCCATACTTCATTAGCACTCCTAAACAGTGTGTGTTTTGAGGCAAAGAAACTGTTATCAGAGCGTTTACACGGGAAGCATGATAACAATTTTGAAGTAGCGGATGAAGTGAAACTGAAGATCTCCACTTTTCAGATGAGTATAGAAAATACATAACGGCATTATTGTATTTTATAATTTAAATAATATAGTCTTTTTTAGGCCAGACCATGCACTCGCTTGGCGTGCCGCTAATGGTATCCGTGACCATTAATTAGTTCCATTGTTAACCCTCTCCTCCCCCATGTAATTGTTACCCTGTAGTAGATACTAAACAGTTTCTTATTCATAATGGTTGTTGTATAGCGAATTTGAGGGGACATGTATCACCCTTCTTGTTTCCTTAACCGTATGGTAACTGGCTAATTATTAAGTTTTTTGATTTACAATTTCTTCAACTTGTGAAAATACTCGCCTCCGAACCGTAACACAGTCGAATACAAAGTAATAAAAAGAAGCAAATCTTCTTTGGTTATCATTTTTCAATTTAGAACTGGCAGTACAACAATAGACAGCTCTCAATGCAACACAACTTGTATAAGGACATATTTTCGGTACCGGTATATATATTACAGAAACTAAGAGGTGCTACTTGTTTATTATGTTGCTCCAAATTTACCCCCATTATGTTTTTAAGCAATCCCTATCCAGTTTAATTCATTTAGTCCCTCCATTTTATAATTGTTTTACAGAACTATGAAATCATTAAATCTTGGCCAATTTTAGGAAAACCCCCTTCGAAAATTGTACAAAAAAGGTCCCTAGTCACACAAAGTACAAGCTTATTCAAAAAAGCACCTTCGCGCCTTATCTTATTAAAAAAATTTAAAAAAATAAAAAAAGATATCGTTATAAGTCTATAAGCCAAAATGAAAATTGTGTGTAATTTTTAACCAAAATCTGCCTTAAATTCTATATTTTCTTATAAACGACAAAGGAAAGAAAAATTTTTAACTACTTAGTGTTAATGATTTGCTGTAGTTAAAGAGTAAAATCACGTGTTTTGGAAGCATAAAATATTATGTTTATATATAAAGTTAATGTATATTCCATTGATTTGTATATGTATCTGTTATACTTTGGTTTATCCATGGTTTTACAGTAATGCTATTATAAAAATTATGTAACTTGATAAAGGAAATAAAGTTACATGATATTTTGTTACAATACTAGTGAATAGTTCAGTTTTGAATGTTAAACTGTAGTATATGTGAGATGTTACCCAGTAGTGGGCCCCAGAAAGAGGCCTAAGTTACCTCCGTACCTTGTTGGTCATTTACACTAGCAGCATATACCGCCTCCAGAATGAGTTCAACAATTACATATAAAGGGTACAACTTTTACAATATTAAATCTGTGACATAGATTGTTTGAAATAACAATCCCATTTATAAATAACAATTTAAATGTACATATAGAGGTATCTATATATTAATAGCAACACAATATTGATTATATTGTAATACAATTAAATAGTTAAGTAACAGATGTTTTAAATAATGATGTGCAATATATCTTTGTGAGAACGAATGTAAAATTTTTGGTAAGAAAACTATTATACATATACAAAAATATGCAATATATATAAATATATATATATATATTATATATAAATATATAAATATGAATCAGATATTTGGCATTAAATAGCTGTGGTGTATTGCTCAGTGTAAATAATTTTATTTCTTACAAGCCAGATATCTTTTACTTAGTAAGCAAGTGTTAGTTAATCATTTGCTACTGTTATTTTATTAAAAGTTATAACATATTGCGTGCACTGTTTCAAAAATACGTCCTGTTCTCAAAGTTACAGGATAACAGATTTTTTTTATTCGAGGTATCAAAAATGGTCACTTTCTTGAACTCAGGTCTGCAATAGTATGAAGGCAACTAAAGAACTAATTCTACAGGTATCTAAAAATTGTGATATGAAATCGAGTTTGTTTTTCGAAACCATTCATTACAAAACACTCAAGGGCCACATCGTCCGATCTAAAGTGCCTTCAACCACAAAAATTAATTTTTTTAGAAAAAAAAATATTTATCGGCCCTACATAGACCATTCGCATAACCAAAGCGGGACGAATATTTGAAACACAGCAGCAATATAACTATGAATCTATTTCTAATTTTGTTGATTGTATACAGCTTGGGGCCCACTAAAAATCCCCAGTTACTGATTTGTTATTTATTCCTGAATTTATGTTTGTAACTGATAAATTTTTTTTAAAAATAACAATATTGTTTTTATCGTTCTTAATTACATTAAGGACAATGTACTTCATGTATTTACAAAATAACAGTTTTGCTGATGTCTTGCATGCATTATTGGTATATATTAGTCACATTTCTGGATTGTAGGATTACATTATGAAATATGATTCAATCATAAGAATACGTGTACTTTATTAACTAAAATGATTAAGCTGCACTAATTTGCTGAAGAAAGTCAGAAAACTTTTAAAAATAAACAAATTTTTGCAGCCCATTTCCATTCCTAACTTCCTCCTTAACATTCCAAAAGTGTGTCAACAATTTAGCTGAACTTTGGTGAGTCTGAAGAAGAAAATGCGGAAAATAGTCAAGAAGAAGAAATACTCTACGTTACTTCGTAAATATAAATGAAATCAGTTATTAGGTATTCAATATCAAATTGTCGTATTATCCATACCTGAAGAGATAATTAAATCGAAATACTTGTCTCAAATCTCACGAATATTGATACTTTGATACCCTTTGGTTTCCAAAATAATTGTTTTGGATTATTTGTAAGAACAGAACAGGAACGATAAGCACTTTGAGGCTTCCCTACGTGACCACTGGTGTATTTAGTCTATCCGTTTAATCTGTATTCAAGTTAGAATCATAAATGGTAGAGATGATTTCATTCGATTAAATGGCAAAAGATAAATGATCGCCAAAATTTCAACACTGTTTCCAAAGTAAATGTAAATTTTTAAAATAGAGAACTTGACATGACTTCCGAGAGTAATCTGTCTGTTGTGTTAAAACCAACAAAATAAAGTCCCAGAAGGCAAAAATACCTTTATTTTAGTATTTCAAATTGTGAATTAATTAAATAAACCATTCAGAAAGACAGGAATTCATGAGTACTCAGAATCTAAATGAAACTTTAATAAAAGCAAGGACCTCCTAAATTCAATACAGGTAAGTGCATACATTATCTACGAAGTATTTTCGAAATAGTAGAGTTACAGAATTTTAGTCGTACTTTAAGAACCCTATTTTCAATTTCCACCAATGCTGGATCATTCTATAATGATAGGCGAACATTTTTAAAATGTTAAACTTAAATTTTGAACTGATTCATTTGATTTCTGAGAGAGACTAAAATAAATAAACTTTTCCAACAATTGTAATTAGTACAGTCATGTAACAAAAATTACTTAAATGCCACTTGGACATTTTTTTGCCATCAATTCCATATTAAATAGTGATACTTATTTTGTATCTTTCTAACAGGCTCACTATGGACAAAAATAAGTTTTGCACAATAACAGAAATAAATATTCTAAGACAACATAAGTAGTCTTATAATCTGTTGCTTGCGGACATTAAACCAAAATTCCTGAAATACATTTATACACACAAACATACTACCCGCTAGCATGCCTATGTTATAACTTAATATCAGACATCTTAACGCCCGAGTCTTGATAAATACTGTCAATAAAAAATATTTCTCGCCACATTATACCATTAAACTTTATATGATTTCCGTGAGTTTTAATATGACTGCAAAAGAGGCTAATATTCTGTCCAAAACGTTAAAAGGTTTTACGTTTTAATTTTCATAGTCGAAATATTTATGGTGATATTGATATTTGATAGTTGAAAAATTATATTTTGCATGGTGTCATATGTAATGAGTGACACAAAAAATAAACTTTATTAATTATTATTTAGTGATAAATTACAGTCCAGATGAATAACAAAGACATTTCCTCAATGATACGAATATAACTCTTTAAAAAGCAAATTTTTAGCAATTGAGGTTGCTAATTTTTTGCAAGAATTGGTCGAGAAAGAGTATCAAGAATATCAATTCAATAACAAAAACTAATGTTTCAACAGTTTGAAAACCTGGATAGGCGGTTGCTTTCTTTATTTATCCTGTATTGGACTTGCTCAACCAATCCAACAGACAAGGTTCACTTATTTTTAAGTAAGTTTTTTTTTTTTAATAAATGAAAAAGAAGCCCGTCATGAAGGAGCTGGAATGACTCACTAGTTGTGTCATCTCGCCATTTATTCATTATTTCGAAGTCCAAATTCGATGACAAGAAAATAACAATAAATCCTTTTTAACATTTTTGAGTTACGAGAAAATGTATAGAACAACAATTGTAAAGCACCAATAGTTCAAGAAGATTGGGTCTACAACATTTTTCGATCCGACTCATATTAAAGGAGATATTTTGAATTTCCGAAACCACTCCCCCCCCCCTTCTGACCCCCCTCCCGCCCTAGTCCAAGCCCTATTTCAGACATTAATTAATGTGATGCTCAGTGTTGTATTAAAAAGAAAAATATCGAGTATGGAATAGGTAAAATAAACATTTTTGAGTCAAGACCGTAAAATCGTGATTGATGACGTCATCACACTACATATTTGCATATAAGTCACATAATAAAGGACCATTGAAAACAATATTTGCGATTTAAGACTGAAATAAGACGTTTCATAATATATTGGATAATTGTTAACGTACAATGACTAATTGTGACTGAATCCTGAAACTAAAAAAAAAATAAATAAATAAAACGAAGTAACGTAAAAGTATTCTTGATGATTCTTTCCTGGAAGATACCGCAACCGTTTTTTTTACAATTATGAACATAACAAAAGTTGTTTATTTTGTTATTTAGAGTAACTTTTGTTATATACAATTTTTTCGTATACCAAATTATAAACGAGATATACGCTAAAACCTAGAGCGAAAGTGTACAATTTTATTTGGGACAAAAGACCCAACCGAAATAAATAAAACTCGGTATGTGTATTAGCACTAACGCCTCCATTATAATAAGCCATACCAACATTTCTAGGGATGGGCAGGAGTGGGGGTTGTAAGGTAAGCCTGAATTTAAAAATAGCGGTATTTCGTTTTCAATTCGTTTTTCGGCAAATATGGAAATAACAAAAGTTGTTTATTTTGTTATTTAGAGTAACTTTTGTGATATTCATTTTTGTTTTTGAACAAAGTATAAACGAGATATACACTACAAACTAAAGCGGGAGTCAACTATTTTATTGGGCACTAACGATTGAACCGAACTTATCAAAACTCGGTATGTCAATTAGTATTAATTCTTCCATGATTAAAAGCTATATTACAATTTTTAGGTTAGAACGGGAGTGGGGGTTATAAGGGAGGCCTGAAATAAAAATTCGCAATATTTCATCGTCTATTTGTTTTTCAACAAACATGCACATAACAAAAGTTGATTACTTTGTTATTTAGATTAACTTTTGTTTTATACATTTCTGCAGGAACAATGTGTGGAGCAAGTAATTTGCGCAGAAATATTGATATGCCCTCACAATTCATTCCAATTTGAACTATCAGGTACCTCACCTGGAAAAATTAATTCAAATCTACGTAAATATTTTGTCCTTAATAACTGAAATCTATGCATAATGCACAGGAGACGGGAAATATGACAATATGGAGGACAGTGAAGTCTTACATAAAGAATTAATTTTCTTATTAATAAATCCACAGTAACGACGGGTATAGTCCCTAAACATTGGGACGGGTAAATGTCAAAATAGTGTGCAAAGTAAAGCCTTGCCAAAAAAATACCATCACCATTCAGCCTCAAGTCAATTCCCGGGCGAAGCCGGGTATCTGAGCTAGTATATATATACAGTACTTAAATGATTACGAAAATGAGATCCGTTTAAATTTATATATATATATGTATATAAAATTTTAAACGGATCTCATTTTCGTAATCTTTTCATCATCATCTACAAGAATATTTTCGAAAATCGCGTCATTAGTACAACTAAAATAGCCGATGATCTCCCGTAAACAAAATCTACTAGAAAGTTTGGCAGTAACCATGAATGAACACACAGACATGCCTTTGGGTGGGAATTCATTCACCAAGCGTAATATTCTCTACTATTAGCAGATTTCAAAATCAGCAATTGAGGTCATACTCATGACGCGATTTTCTAAAACTTTCTTCAAATCTCCATGGAGCCTACCCAGATGATGACTAAAATGAGGTCCGCTAAATATTATATATATATATATATATATATATATATATATATATATGTCTGTTAACGCTCTAGCGGTGGCAATTTTTGCTTGACCGTTACCAAACTCGATATTTAAACGTTTTATGTAAAAATAAAGATCAAGTTCGTTAATGGCTGAAATCGGACAAGTGGGAGGGAGGGTATAAAGGGGGGATTTTCAAAAATTCGAAATATCGCCTTTACTATACGTCGGATCGAAAAAATTGTATAGAGCCAATCTAATTGCATATTAAATTTACTATAATTATTGCTATATACATTTATTCTCTATCTTGAATATTAACCGAGATATTTGCATTTTTATTAAGTTTAACAGACGAGCTATGGTTCCCGCCGAAAGCTAGTTCGGCCGTTTCCGTAACTGTTTGGCTCTCTTGAAATGTCTCTATTGTAAAACTTCACGTGGGAAATCTGCTTAGTTTACGCAGCCCCTGCGTGACGGACTTTTAGCAGATTTCCCTTAAGGGAAATCAGCTATTGAGGTCGTACTCATGACGCGAGTTTAGAAATATTTCTTCAAATGTCCATCGATCCTACCCAGGAGATGAATAAAATGAGGTCCGTTCAAAATTATATATATATATACACACGCTCTAGCGGTCGTAATTTTTGTTTGATCGTTACCATACTCGCAATTTAATCGTTTTATGTAAAAAGGAAGATCAAGTTCGTTAATGGCTGAAATCGGACCAGTGGAAGGGAAAAATTGTATAGAATCAATCTTATTGCAAATTAAATTTACTATCAATATTGTTCTATACATTTGTTCTGTGTCTTGAATATTAACCGAGATATTTGCATTTGTATTGTGTGAGTGGTCGGCAGAAGTCATATTCGGGACTTTCCCCCGAAAGCTAGTTCGGCCGTTCCCTGTTCGTCCCTCGTGAATTGGTTTAGAGATTCGTTACTACTGTCGTTATTAGTAGGCAGATTTCTCTATTGTAAAACTTCACGTGGGAAATCTGCTTAGTTTACGCAGCCCCTGCGTGACGGACTTTTTTGATGTGCAGCCGTTACTCTTGAAGAAATGTCCGCTAGGCTAAAAGTTTAAGAATTGTGTATATCTTTAAATTCGGGCTAAATTGCACTAGAGTGGCCGAATATTACACAAAGATTTTTAAATGCATTACTAATTTCTACAATGGATTGTAATAAATTGGTTTCAACCACCTGCGAGGAACATTGGTCCCTATTGGATCAGAGATGAGCCGTTAGTCATATGTTGGTACCGCTTTTGAACTGTGACTTTTTCGGAGTTTACTATATTTTAAATTTTAAAAAATGACTTTAAATACCATTGAGCAGCATTGTTCCATTGACAAGGTAAAATATTGATTGGATTAACAGCACAGATGAAATAGTAAACGACAGTATTGTCAGTTTGAAACAAATGGCGAAATTGAATAATAGTTATATTGTATATACCCGTTTCTCCTTTCAATAGCATTTCATGCCATTAATTTCTTGCCAGTCAGTCAAAACGTACGGCTAAAATCGAATGACAAACAGATGAAATGTTCAACTTCTATTTTTAAAAAATCGGACATATATTGAGCCCAAATACATTCTAGATGGAGAGACCTTGTACTACAAAAAGGCGTTTAATTTTCTATTGGAATGTTGAAACACTGCATTTATGGCTACAATACTTCCAGGCAGTTTTTTTCATGGTGATTTATATATTTTCATATAAAATAGTTGATTTCTCTTAAGGGAAATCTGATAATAAAAAAAGTCCGTCACGCAGGGGCTGCGTAAGGTAAGCAGATTTCCCACGTAAAGTTATACAATAGAGAATTCACCATACGAGTGCCGATAGTTACGGAAACGGCCGAACTAGCTTTCGGCGGGAACCATAATTCGTCCGTTACACTTAATAAAAATGCAAATATCTCGGTTAATATTCAAGATAGAAAATAAATGTATATAACAATATTTATAGTAAAGGTAATTTACAACAAGATTGGTACTATACAATTTTTCGATTCAACGTATAGTAACGGAGATATTTCGAATTTTCGAAACTCCCCCCCCTCCCACTGGTCCGATTTCAGCCGTTAACGAACTTGACCTTCCTTTTTACATAAAACGATTAAATACCGAATTTGGTGACGATTAAACAAAAATTGCGACCACTTGAGTGTTTATATATATATATATTATATATATATATATATATATATATATATATATATATATATATATATATATATATAGAGAGAGAGAGAGAGAGAGAGAGAGAGTTTTGAACGGACCTCATTTTCGTCATCTCCTGGGTGGGATTGATGGACATTTGAAGAAATCTTTTGAAAATCGCGTCATGAGTACGACCTCAACAGCAGATTTCCCTTAAGGGAAATCTGCTAATAAAGCCACTAATGAATTTCCCCACATGCTGCAATGAATGGCGATGAGGTCATCCCAAATTTTATTCCCTGTTTCTGTCACTATAAGAAGAAACAGAACTTAACATTTAAGCTAGAGATGTTTATTCATGCAGCTGATTCAAGTAAAAGTCATGTGAGTAGAAGTGGGGGTTAACTGAAATCTACAAAATACAAATAACATTCGAAGTCGAGGAAAAATATATTGAGCAATTGTAGAATATTAAATTTTAGACAAGATTGGTTATATGACATTTTTTTATCCAACTCATAAGGATATATTTTGGTTATTTTCCTTACCTTTCCTTATCAGATTCCAGCAATTAGCGAAGTTATTCTTTAGTTTTACATGATACTTTAAATATCATGTTATATGCACACACACACACACACACACAATATGGTTCTCATTTTCATCATCTTCTAGCAACGTTAACCACAAAAGCTTTAAGAATATCAGATCCTTCAAAATTGGAAAGTGAAGAAAGTAGTTAAAAGAGACCATAATAATGAACAAGGGACACATTCCATAATTCCTCCAAGAGGAGATATGTTTAAAAAGGAAAAATCTCAGAGGCAGACAATTCCCACAACTCACTTACTACATTTAAAATAAATACAACTAAACATTAATAAGATTTATTTCATATAGATAATTCAAAATGCAGATATCATGAGGGAGCTTAATGTTTCTTTTCTTTTTCCCATTTCATTCTCCTTCCTTATTTCTTCATATTTTTGCAAATGAAATTGATAATAGAAAATCTGCCTTTATCATTTACTTAAAATCAACAACGGAGAAGACAGTAAAGGTACTCTAGACATATAATATAAACAATTAAGATCTCCTGGAATATATGTTTTCCTATGTGCCGGAGGAAAGGAATATATAGGACAAACTGACAGATTGACATGTACAAGATTACCCAAAATCCATCAAAAACTAGAATTTAAAAAAACAGCAGTAGCAGAACTTGTCCACCATATAAAATAGATGTCAAGTTTAGAAGAAATCCTGCTACTAAGAGAAAATGATCAGAAAAACCTTTGAAATAATTTTAGTGCAAATATTCCAATAAACTTGGCAAACTATAGGCTCTTATTATTCCAAAAAGATCCAGTAAGTGCAAAAGCATAACAAAGTAACATAGAAAAAGATTAAAAACTTCATTCGAAAACTCAAGGGTATGGATAGCAACTTCATCCCTGGAACTGAACCAGACTGGTATAAGCACTTTGGACATGACAACTGAATCTCATTCTTAATTGAGAAACCCTCAGGAAGTTAGTAGAGTAACTAACAAAATGTTGATAGAAAAGACGATGGCACGGTTGATACAAGTGACCTCGATAGTAATTTGCGATAGTTTATGTTTTGCCTTTTTTAATATCATTACATTTCTTTTCAACAATAAAAATGGGTGTAAAAAAAGTATTTCCACTCATTTAATTTTAAACTTCATTTATTTACAAGAAACTCAGTTATATACAATCTATAATAATAATCATAATTTAAAACTAAGGGCAATTATAATTACAAAAATATTTAAAAAAAAAAAACACTTGTAAATTCACAACTTACAATACATGTTAACAAAATCTATGAAAACTTTGAAAAAAATGGATCTTATATCCATATATAATGTAACCATTAACTGTAACTGATCACAGAGTTTCTTAGTTATTATTTAACTACACATTGAAAATAAAAATGAATTATACATGGATTAACAAAAATGAAAATACTCAAATACAAGAATTAAAATAATTGGTTCATAACAAAAGATATTAAAATTTCATAATAAAACAATTATTTCCATCTTACTAATCTTATGCACTTGGAAGTGACAAAATTATCATCAATTTTACCTAGTTTCATAAAAAAATGATTGGCCTTCATTGAGCTGAATATTGCAGCCTCTAGCAGATTTAATAGAAGCTATTTCCTCAACTCTCTCCTTCTTAATGATTAATCATTATTTACTCTTCATGTTAGAATATTTTTCTATATTCCTACAGGAAACCATTTTTTTCTAACACAATAGGGAATTAATAAATATTTAAGATATTGTATATATATTCTCATTGTGATGTTGTGTATATATTCTCATTTAATAACTTCCTTTGTTTAAATACACACATTATTTTTTAATAAAACAAAGGAAATCATGAAAAGAAAAATAAACAAACCATAAATAATTTATTTTAGACATTTAACAATTTGTTAAAAAGCATAAGTAATCAAATGAGGCCATAATCATGGTTAAAAAGACGATAATGTAACAAGTACAAGCCAGAACACAGTTTTTAAAAATATAACTTTAAAGACTATCATGACCTTCAAGCCAATCTTGAGTGATATTTTTAGTTTACTCGATGATCAGCTAGTTACGAGGAAAATAAGCCATCTATACTCACCCAAAATAGTAACCAGTTATATAATCTGGGATTATTGAAAGATCTCCTTCAATTAACTGGAGTAAAGATTGTTCTCATTTTCTAGTGAACGACAGGTTTAGACTGAAAAATTGAGATCATGCCAATTCGGGACTAAAGCTATTAATAGTAGAGCCCAATCGTAAAAGGACTTGAGGGAAATCAGCTATTGAGGTCGTACTCATGACGTGATTTTTGAAAAATTTCTTCAAATGGTCATCGATTCTACACAGGAGATGACGAAAATGAGGTCCGTTCAAAATTATATATATATATTTGTCTGTTAATGCTCTAGCAGTCGCAATTTTTTTTTTATTGTTACCAAACTTGATATTTAAACGTTTTATGCAAAAAGACAGATTCGTTAATGGCTGAAATCGGACAAGTGGGAGGGGGGTTTAGAGGGGGGGATTTTTCGAAAATTCAAAATATCTCTGTTACCATACTTCGGATCTAAAAATTGTATAGAACCAATCTTATTGCAAATTAAGTAATCTTATTTTACTTGAATCAGCTTCATGAATAAACATCTCTAGCTTAAATTTTAAGTTCTGTTTCTTCTTATAGTGAAAGAAACAGAGAATAAAATTTGGGATGACCTCATCGCCGTTCATTGCAGCATGTGGGGAAATTCATTAGTGGCTTTATTAGCAGATTTCCCTTAAGGGAAATCAGCTATTGAGGTCGTACTCATGACGCGATTTTCAAAAGATTTCTTTAAATGTCCATCGATCCCACCCAGGAGATGACGAAAATGAGGTCCGTTCAAAACTATATATATTTGTCTGTTAACGCTCTAGCGGTAGTAATTTTTGTTTGATCGTTACCAAACTCGGAATTTAATCGTTTTATGTAAAAAGACAGATCAAGTTCGTTAATGGCTGAAATCGGACAAGTGGGAGGGGGGTTTAGAGGGGGGGGATTTTTCGAAAATTCGAAATATCTCTGTTACCATACTTCGGATCTAAAAATTGTATAGAACCAATCTTATTGCAAATTAAATTTACTATAAATATTGTACATTTACTCTCTATCTTGAATTTTAACCGAGATATTTGCATTTTTATTAAAAGTGGGCTGATAACGGACGAGTGAGTTTCCCGCCAAGAACTAGTTCGGCCGTTTTCGTAACTGTTGGGCTCTCGTATGGAGATTTCTCGATTCTAAAACTTCACTCGGGAAATTTTTCTTTGTTTGCGCAGCCCATGCGTGACAGACTTTTTTCGATTTGACACATCTTTCAGCCATAAAATGCACAAAACTTTATTTCAGAAACAGCATGTTTAATTGAAAAATGCTGTGACATAAAAGTTGTAGCCGAGGGCTCAGATTGGCCGTGCGAGTTAGGGCGTTGGTCCTAATCTCGCGTGTTAGACCTAGAGTGGCGGGTTCGATTCCCGCCATGGGCAGTAGAAATTTATTTAGTGACGGACTCACTAAATTGACTCCTTGAGCCCACCTTGGCAAGAAAAGGGCAGTAACCTGTAGATAACCCGTCCCGATTAGCCTAGTAGCATAAAGTGGACATAAATAATAATAAACAAACAAAAGTTGTAGCCAAGAAAATTATCTTTGAAACATGTCTATGAGAAGAGGAATTAATTCTGAAATAAAAAAAAAAATAAAACGAAATAACGCAAAAGTTTCTTGATGATTCTTCTCTGGAAGAAACCGCGTTTTTTTTTACATAGAGCCTATGCAGATGGGAAAAAGTATTCCTTTTACAAATAATAACTACATAATTAGTTAAAAATAAATTAATTCTAAGAACGTTTTTATGTGGATAATTTTTGAAGTAAACATTTTTTTTTTTTGGATTCATCCAAGAATACTTCTACATTACTTCGTTTTAAATACTTTTTTTTTTTTTATTCCAGAATCCATTCTTTTCCCATAGAATTGTTTCAACGATAATTTTCTTGGCTACAACCAGGAGGAATGGATTTTGGAATAAAAAAAAAAAAAGTATTTAAAACCGAGATTTCAGCCATTAATGAACTTGATCATTCTTTTTACATAAAATGATTAAATATTGAGTTGGGTAACGATTAAAACTGACTGTTAGAGTGGTAACAGACAAACATACATACATACATACATATATATATATATATATATATATATATATATATAAATTTTGAACAGGCCTCATTTTAGTCATCTACTAAATAGGATCGATGGACATTTGAAGAAATTTTCCAAAAATCATGTCATGAGTTCAACCTCAATAGCCGATTTTTTTAAGGGAAGTCTGCTAAAACAAAATGAACAGTAAATCTAGTAAATTATATTTAAAGAATTTAAAAAAAGTTAGTTTTGAATATGGTTGAAGATTATTATGAAAATGAATACAATAAAACAGATTATGTCTGGCCTACAACCTCACAATTACAAAAAAAAAAAAATAAAGGAATCCAGTAGTATAGGCTATCCTATACAGTAGGCAAACATAAATACAGAGAATACATTGAGACATGGTAGATAATGCTAACAAATTCTTAAGCGAACATTTGTTCCTTATTTTCTTGTAATGTATACTACTATATTGTATATCACTAAAATTGCTTAATAACATCTTCAGTCTTCATGACAAATCACTTAAGAATGTACACAATCATAATAGTACCATAACTAAACAAAGACAAATTAGTTTATTTTCAAATAATTAGGGAAAAGGTAACACAAAACATTAACATATAAAAGCAAATATATTTCATTTAACATCATTCTCATCATCACTAAATAGTTCAGGGTCTCTGCTTCTATGTTTTTGTTGAATAGGTGTGATTGGGAGAGATGTTTGAGGAGGTTTTTGGCCTTGAGACACAGTCTTATATATTGCCATAGCCTGGAACAGTGTAAAAAAAATATACATTGTTTACAAAGAAATAAAAATACATCTCGACTTGGAACCAAAGATTCCCTAACCTATATATTTTCTATTTCTAAGTAAAAATCCGATGAGTAGAAGTGATGATTAACTGAAAGCTGAAAACAATAAAGTACAAATACTCACTTAGTATTTAACATAAGAAAAAAAATGTATAGAACAGCAAATGCAAAGCATCAATTTGATTAACAACCTTGAAATATAATATTTTACGATACAACTCATAATAATGGAGATAATTTGAAATCTCGAATTCCCCCCCTCTACCCCCCCCCCATTCCTAATTTCAGCCATTAACATATCTGTATGATCTTTAGTATTGGATTAAATAGTTAAACATCAATTACAGTATAGATCAAATAAACTTTTTCAAAATCTCAATATCACACAATCAATTTGCATGTGCCTCACAAATTAAAAGTTCAATGAAAACAATATTTTGGTATTTAAGATTCGAATAAAGTGGTTCATGATATAACAGCTCATTGTTAATAAGGCATGAGTAGAAATGGGGATTTATTGGCAACTGAACACAAAAAGTCCATCACACAGGGGCTGCGTAAACTAAGCAGATTTCCTCGAGAAGTTTAATTTAAGACAACACCACCTTGAATTTTAAGTGAATAAATTAAGAAATCTTTCCCCTAATGGCGGGAAGCGTCTGAAATGTAAACAAACAGGTCAGCCAACCTGACTCTCACCGGAAATAAAAACAATTACAAATATATTAGAATATAACATACTAATTTGATTGAAAACTATTTACTATATCTAGTACTGTAATTTATAATGAATCAGAATATTATTTATCTCAATCAATCCAATTTAAGTGATCCAAAAACTTAAGACGGAGGGGGGGGGGTGTCACCAAAACATATTTGCATTCATGTGGTATAATAAGGGTCTCTTGAAAACAATGGTTCTTAATGTTCACTGTAATCCACACTAAATGAAGGTGGATTTGATGAGGCAACTATATATATATATATATATATATATATATATATATATATATATATATATATATACGAAAAGTTATCATGAAATTTCGAGATAGACATAGGTTACAATTTTATATATATATATATATATATATATATATATATATAAAATTGTAACCTCTGTCTGTACATTGATTTTTTTCTCTCGAAATTTCATAACTTTTTGTTTCACATGTCATAGACACCATAACTGCATTTTGTTTCTTTGGTGTCTGTTTGTTTATTTGTTTACCTTTTCACACATAAACGGCTGAACCGAATTTTATGAAACTTGGTATGTATATTACTACTAACCCAACTTAGACTTTAGGCTATGTTAATATTCTCTGAGACGAACAGGAGTGGGGGTTATAAGAGAGGCCTGAAATTAAAAATAACGATATTTCGTTTCCTATTGGTTTTTCGGCAAATATGCACATATCAAAAGTTGTTTATTTTGTTATTTGGAGTAACATTTGCTATATACACTTTCGCCGTATATCGAAGTGTAAATGCGTTATATGCTAAAATCCCTAGCGGGCGTCAACAATTTCATTTGGCACAAAAAACTAAACAAAACTCTGTATGTGTATTAGCACTAACGCCTCCATGATAATAAGCTGGACCAACATTTCTAGGGACGGACAGGAGTGGGTGTTGTAAGGGAGGCCTGAAATTAAAAATAGCGATATTTCGTTTCCTATTGGTTTTTGGCAGATATGCATATGATAAAAGTTGTTTATTCTGTTATTTAGTGTAACTTTTGTTACATTAACTTTTGTTTTATAACAAAGTATAAACGAGATCTACATTAATACCTAAGTGCGAGCCAACAATTTTCTTGGGCACTAACGGTTGAACCGAACTTAACAAAATTCGGTATGTGAATTAGCATTAATTCTTCCAAGATTATAAGCTATATTAAAATTTTTCGGTTCAAACGGGAGTGGGGGTTATAAGGGAGGCCTGAAATAAAAATTCGCGATATTTCATTTTCTATTTGTTTTTTGGCAATCGTGCATATAACAAAAGCTGTTTACTTTTTTATTTCGACTAACATTTGTTGCTTTCACTTTTGTCGTAAAATGATGTAAACACGGGATATACGCTAAAAGTGTAGCGGGAGTCATTAATTTTATTAGAAGTTATTTAAGTGTTTTCAATAAATGCGTGTTATGACAAATGAAGTTATGTTTTAGTCTTATATGATAGTTCTAAGAATGATTCGGATTTATGACGTTATAAATTTCCGTTGCCTCCTCTTCATTTATTTATTTTCCCTATAAAATAACATAGTTATTTATTTCCAATATAAGTGTAAACTATAAGAGCAATTCCGGTAATTTAATATATACTCAATATGAATATTTTAAGTATTACTTAGGTTGCAGGGAGGGCTCTCTTCCCCTCATCTAGCTTTTTGCATCTAACTGCAATTATTTTTAGGGTACCACTATTATTTAGTTCCATCAGATAGATAAATTATTAAAAAAATATTCTGAATCAATAATCTAAGGAAAATAATGATGATAACGCTCATGCGAGAACAGAAATTGCCGGGAGGCAAAACAGTTAATTGAGTTCACTAATTTCCTGAGAAATGCTGGCAATACGGGAAGTGATTTCCACTGAGATTTACTATTACGAATATAATCTTATGTATAAAACTATGCATAAACTATATGTGCTCGGATTGGTTTATGACAGGAAACATGTTCATTATAGATGGTATTTAATTGTAATAAATGCTATCCATGATTGTGGTTTGAATTATTCAAAAAGGGTGAGTCAAAAAGTCGAGAGGGATAGATTAGGAACACATTTTCATTTATTCTTCAAAACTAAAATTTTATTCTATTATTGCCCAAAAGTTACACTTTAGGATTGGCTATTTAAGGAAAAACAATATGACGTGGAAGGAAGTGCAATTTTACACATTGAAGTCTTCCTATAAAAACAATCAGTCAACAATGATTTCCCGGGCATAGCCGGGCACCTTAGCTAGTAACAATATATAAAAGAAAAATATTTACAATATGTAAGTCCAGAACTGTTTAAAGTAATAAGGGAGAGTACAATGATAGGGCGAAATATAAGAGATAATGGTAACTAGTAAATTCACTCTAAATTGCAGTAACAAGTTGAACCCTCCCATATAGTTGTCATACTAGCTGATTCAGCCATCAAGTTTACAAAAATAATCCGATTCCTGGGTGAGCACTGCTTACGATTATTATGTTGCTATTAACCCGAACAAAACTAAAATAGTAGTGTTTGGCAAATTGCCAAGTGTCAAAGGTAATAAAGATTTATCTTATAGAAATCTTAGAATCTGTCTAGAGTAATGATTACCTTGGTATCAGCATTTCAAGCCGTTGCAGATATTCTCAAGCAATGAAGTGCATCATAAATAAAGCCAGGTATGCAAGAACAAGAGTAATTGGCACACTATATTGGTGCTGAAGCGACATACTAGTCACCAAAATGAACTTCTTTAACGCTATTTCTCACTCATCACTGCTGAATGAGGTGGAACTGTGATATCCGATGCATGTAGAGTTTGAAATATTTTCAAAAACAATTTTACAAGAAAATCATTCATTGGCCTGCTAACACTCCAGACCATTTTGTTTGCCTGGAGGTGGGTGTGAATGGTATTTATGAATGTTTATTCAAAATGATGCTAAAGTGGTGGAAGAAAATATTAATGATGCCAATGGAGGGGCACCTAATAAAATGCTTTGAGGTAATGTTAATGTCCGCAAGTATAGGCCCTCTCCACTGCAATTGTGGATTACAGCTGCGACAAATATTGTTGCTCAATGAAGCTGAAGACTTATGGAAGGCTCCAAATTCTTTTATTCTAAATAAATCATTGGATGATATGGAGGAGAAGTACTCTAATCACAGATCTAAGTACAGAAATTGAGCTAACTATGAGCTCCAAGTACGATTCCTACGACAGGATAATATGTCCTTCCTTTAGGGCAGAGCAAACATATATTAGATGGAGAATAAACATTAATAAATTAAGACTAATTAGCCAGCTAAGATCCGCTAATGACCTCAAAAACCGCATCAGAATCAACGGGAAAGTACATACAATAGTTAGTAGAGAAATATGGCCTATCTGCAATTACAACCAACATTCTCACCACCTATGCAATTTGCAACAGCTTTAGGAGCAAATATTTGTCAAAATATTTACTGGTGGATATCACGTCATACCAATATTTGAAAATAGACTTAATCAATAAACTGAATGACATTTATAATTATTTAATGTGTGCCCTTGGTACACTTTTTAAAATAATCTTATTAGCAACTATAAACCATTAAGTGTGTGAATATATTGAAAATATTCTTCGCCTAATGACCTATCTATACAGTATCCCCCATTTTTGGCATATGTGGTCTTAGGAAGTACTCATTTCAAAGCCTCGGTGAAACCAGAGGGCTGGAATGGCTTGGCACAAGAGAGGCCAGTCAACTATCCATTTATCATTCACAGTCAAATGTTCTTAAATTTGTGAATACTTTTATCTGCATGTTAACAAGAATCAGAATAGGACACACCCACCTAACGCACTCACATCTGATATTAGTAACGGAAGCCCCAAGATGCAACCAATGTAGAACACCTATCACCTTAGTTCATATCATTTAAGAATGTCCTCAATATGCAATATGTCCTAAGAAAACACAACCTGCAAAGGTCAATGAAAAAAAAGGATAAAACCTTAGCGCAGAGGGTGCTAATAACCTTTCGTAGTTGAGCACCACAATCCTAATCCTGATCCTCTATCTGCATGTAACTTAATAGGCTAAATACTGTCACAAATTAAATAAACAATTTAAAATATTTTAAAGATATTTACAATAAAATAGCATAAAAATCATTACAATTATATTAATAATTTGATAATTATTTATGTATGTATATTTACCTGACTAATAAAAGATGGTACATTATTCACTTCACTAGATAAGATCATTGTGTTGTTTGTTCGAGCAAGTTTACTAAATGTGTTTATATACTGCTCTGCTAGATGTAACGATGCTGCATCTTTACCATCCTACAAAGTTAATAAATATTTTATTCCACAGTAATCTAAGGAATTTGATTGTATGAGCAGTAAAAATGAGGAACACAATAAAGAAAACCTTGTTGAAGTAAGAAACAGAAAAAAACATACAACAAACATTTAAGCTGTAATAATAATGATAAATGACTACTTGGAAAACGTTCCTCCATTTTGGTAAAGGTAAAAAGAGATTAACAAGTAAAAGCATTCGTATGAGGAGGGAATATATTAAGCCCCGAGTCCCATATGGCTCTGCCTCACCTTGAAACCAATGAGTCAACTTCTTTAGGAAAGTAAGCTTTGCTATCAAATAACAAACAATGAGAAATCAGGCTTGCTTATGGACGGTTTAAAGTTCTATGTAAGGAATCTAACTCAACTGCAAGAAATTATTCATATTTCAATACCAATGTTGGTATGTCCTTTAGTTAAGATAAATGTGCTGTACATCACAAAAGGATGTCCAGTATCAACTGAAAATATAGTATTGCCCAATACAAGCTATATTTGTCAACTTGAGGAATCATAAACAAATAAATATTTAGGCATGCAACAACATTTAAAAATAGCACAAAAGGAATTAAAAAGTCTGTCACGCAGGGGCTACGTAAACTAAGCAGATTTCCCACGCGCTGGTATAACACACTAGTGATCTCATCTCACCAAATATACGGAATGAAAACCTGAAAGTACGAATTACTCGCTTAATATTTGAGCAACAAAAAATGCATAGTGCAACAATTGTAGAGCATCAATATTTTAACAAGATTGATCCTATAGTATTTTTTTAACCGATTCATAACAAATCAGATATTTTGAATTTTCAACCCGGTCGCTAACCCCCCTTCCCCAGTCCGATTTCAGCTGTTAATGAACTTCTATGATCTTTAATTTTGCCCAAAACGCTTATATATCGAGTTTGGTAACGATAAAACAAAAATTGTGACTGTTAGAGCGGTAACAGTCATATATATATATATATATATATATATATATATATATATATATATAACATTTTAAACGAACCTCATTTTTGTCATCTACTAAGCATGATCGATGGTCATTTGAGGAATTTTTTTGAAAATCGAGTCATGAGTACAACCTCAAGAGCTGATTTCCCTTCAGGGAAATCTGCAAAAAAAAGGAACTAAAAATGATACTTATAAAATGCGTGTAACTTGAGAGGTGGACTTAAAATAAAAGCTAAGCACATGGGCCATCCCACCATTACTATATAATTTTGGGGTAATTCTTGGTCAAACTGTTTAGATGAAATAGACTTGCAAGGACAGATATAACAAAAGTATGTATACATCATTCGACATCTACAATGGTTAACTGTAAAGGATGAAAACTCCAGGTAGATGAGGTCTCATTAATATCAAACCATTAATGTTGCTCTCAAGAAAATATTCTTCGTAACTATATTAGACAACCTGAGTTTTCAAGGAAATTATTAAATTTAACAAAGGATAGACAGTCTTAAAATTGAAATTGAATAATGACCTCGAAATCAATACAGATTACAAAGAGCTCCATAGCAGTTATTCCAGTCAGTTGTTAGAATCTAAAAAAGATATGGAAACGTCTGTTCCAAGGCTAACTTCTGGACAGCTGTTTCCAGAAAAAATGCTATCGGGACCAAGTTATTGCAAGTCAATTCTACAGATGGCATGAGTTAAAAGATAATATTTCCAACCAATATAGACTTTGTAACCAATCTTACTAGTCTATTTAACATATTTTGGCAAGATGCAAGATGCTGGCTTGTTCAGAGTACTTACAGTGACACAATAAGTAAGATACATCAATAAGGACTTTTAATGGAAATAGGTATGGGGGACTATATAGATATGGGAAGTCCCATATTATAGCTATAAACCTCAAAAATAAATTTAAAAGGATAATATTAAAATTTATTGGGATGAAGAAGTGATAAATGCCAATTCTGTCCACCATCACACGTCAGACATTCTCATCATTTATAGGAAAAATAAATCAGCCGATATCATTGATACTTTGGTACCAAATTAAGAGAATGTTCAAAAAGCAATTGTCGAGAAATTGAGAAAATACCATGTCTTAGCAAAAGACTCTACAAATTGGAATCAGTCACGAGTTACTACCATTTTTATTTTGACAAACGGACTTGTGCCTAAAAAACTGTCAAAAACACAAACTATTTAAATTTACCTAAAGAGAAAATTTGGCTTCACAAAAGTCTGTATCACAGTATACTGCCAGGATAGTAAGAAAATTCCTGAATACCCAATGAAGTAACCCTTTTTACCGAGTTGGATAAATATCCCCTCGTACAATATAAATATGTCTCTGGTACTGAGAATACCCCCCTATTAATAATAATGAAGGGTCATGATGTATCTAACTCATGAGTGAACATGCTTACTAATTATAATATCCCCTGTTAAGTTTGTGTCATTCTCAACTTAATAATGCTACTTCTTTATTCAAAGAGCTCCTGAATTGCCTTGAGTAGATATTCAAGTAAATCATTGAATGACACCATTATTTAATGTAATACAGAGACTTCTTATTAAATCAGTTAAATACCACTTGTTATTTAATTACTCCATATATTTACGAGTTTTAATGGATGCTCAAAAACTCAAAAGAATTGCATGTTTTTATACCATCAATTGCTTTTGATCTATTGACTAGCTATATCTGGTCAACTACTTTATGTATTTTTATATTCATCTAGTCATATTTAGAAAGATTAAATATATTGTTTTCTTTTTCAACATAAGCAAGTGAATAGAATAATTTCTAATATTCAGAAAATAGTAGCAAACAATGAAAGAAAACTCTTTTTCTTAATGGAGCTTTTACATTTGAAATAATTTTTCACCTAGAACCCATGTACATGGGAATATATATTTTCATCTAGTATTACCAATAATGGATTCCAGAGAAATTGGTTACCCCCAAACCGCAGCCTCACATTATAAGCAATCTGTATTTAGATCTTTATGGAGAATCTGCATATTTTATGTCTGGAAAAAGCAAATGTGCTTTTCTCCTATTTATGGTTTTAATGTGAAATAAGTATAACTTTAAATTTTAATTTCTTTGATACATTTTGTTTTGCAGCTATACCTGATCCCCTATTTACGTATGATTCCACACATGAGATTCTCAAACAAAGTTCAGATTAATTTAATAATAAATTGCGTTAATTTTTTTTTATATAGAGAAAATAAACAAGCATATAACCTGCTGCAAAGCCTTAGATATTATGTTAAGTCCTTTAGCCCTAGCTTGAGCTAGAGTCAACAACGCTTCAGCCTCTCCTTGGGCTTTGTTTATTTGCTGCTGCCTTTCTGCTTCTATAAAATAAAAATAAAAAATGTACATTACACAAAAAGGGTTTTTAAAAATAAAATGTTTATGTAAAGAAAATAAGATAATTAAGTAATCATTACAAAATATTGTTCATGCTACTGAATCCACACCTTCCTAATGGTATAGGCACTCCTTTCACTCAAGGTATGCTCATCCTGTTGTAAGAGGTAACTAACAGGGTCCAGACAAGAGTGTGGGTCTGCTCTTCCAGGTGGCAGTAGGAGTGGTGGAATCACATTTGCTGCCAGTCTCAAGCCTACATAGGTTTAAGAGGAGTGTTTGAGCTGCTGATAATTTTCCTGTGGATCCTAACACTCCCTGCATTTTGGCACATGTAAGCTAACAGGTAATTGAGGACTGAAGGGAAGGATTACGTTCTCATGGAATTATTTATTACTATTTTTTTTTTAATATTTATTAGAAGATATTTATTGTGTGTCTCTATTCATCAATGAATGTAGTAAAGGCCCTATAATTCTCCATGGTTGCAATCAGGGGGGTTCCATTCGGTGGATGGAACAAAGTTTCTGAATATGAATCAGAATTAAATTCCTCGCTATTACAGGCAAAATATTTAAAACGAAAAACATTACTTTGAAAAAAAAAAAAGTTAATAGACTGCAGAGTCAGCTAATCATCAGCTAAAAATTAATGCAAAAAGAAGAAAAATGTCAGTGAAAGAAGAATTGAAAATGATTTGCCAACCACTAACTAAGTAAAAGGTCGATGGACAAATGAAGATACTCCCAAGTCTTATACCATTTTAATAAATTAGTTTTCATCAAATGAATCAGAAAACGGCTTATAATGATTGCATTTAAGATTTTCCACTCCGTCTTCCAAGTGATGTAGCAGGCTTCTGATTGGCTATTTGTCAAATGGCCCTACTTTATTTTATATGTACCTTTGTTCCAATCATATCTACTGGCTTGGGATGATAGTTGTAAATTTCCTCATCAAGATTAGCCTTGCTGTGTCGAAGTTGGGGCATTCCAGGAGTACGTGTAGTACTGCCTCGTGTGGGCTTCCACAGGAGCATCTTGGACTTAATATATATACACAGGTAACTGACAAAATTACCATGGCCCGTAAAAAACTGTGTAGACAAGTTGTCTGGTGCAGCGACTCAGGCCAACCTCACATTCACGTCTTTAAAAAAAGCTTTAGTTTTTACTGCTTTTTCAAGCCTACCACCTCGTTTCGCACTCCTGGTCTACAAAGTTCTTGATTGCTGCCTTAATCTAATTGCAGAAGCTTGTGTCAGGCGAAATGTTAAGGGCTTCTGAAAGGGACCTGGAATGGAGTAGGGCATTTGCCAACCTCGTATTTTGCAGGTCACTGCGATCTTGGCCAGGAGAACAAGGTTTAGTGCAGCCACACCTGCTACTATGTTAGCGGCCTCATACGAGACTGTTCTGTACCCCTTTATCAGCCTTAGAAGAAGTAGGTATTGCATTTTATTCAAGGCAGAGCTGAAAGATGTAGGCATCCTGCAATAAATTTAGCAGGAAGACTTTTCTTCATTAACTTAAACTATTAATTAAAAACAACATAATTGAAAATAAATAATTAAGAATGAACATAGAGATGGGCCATGAATTTACTACCACATTCGAGAACCTGGAAAAGTAAGTAAAACCTTAAAGATAATACAGTAACAAAGTAGAATAATTATCTGAACAAAAAATTACATAAAAAAAAAGACATGGAGGAGAAAGATAATCAATAAGAAAAACAAAAAGATAGTACAAAATTACCTGATGCGAGTATTTTAGATGCACGCTGGCCTTCAGCTACATTTATGTCAGCTTCTCTTACTCCTTCTGACTCCAAAATAGCTGCTCTTTTTTTTCGTTCTGCTTCAACTTGCATTTGCATGGCTTCTTGAACCCTAGGTGGCAACTTAATGTCCCCTAAAATACCAGAAATGTTATAGTGAATATACAAGAGAATTTAGACTCACTAAATGAGCATTGTCAAATCAATTACTAAGGAGTAATATACTCCTTCCCTCATTTTAAATTGCAGTATAACTCATTTATCAAGTAATTGATCCAATTGCCAACATCCATTTACCTTTGATGGCCCTGGTGGAAAAGAAAATATCTTCTCCACTAGCCCAGATGACTCCTGAGTTACTTCCATATTATTCTATTTGAATTATTAAAAGAAATAAAAAAATACTAATAAACTAGCTACATAAATAAATACTGAGAATATAAATTCAAACAGAGGATATGAAAATCTTCAGATTCAAATAGAGGATAAGAAAATCTTCAGATTCAAATAGAGGATAAGAAAATTTTCGAATTCAAATAGTGGATATTAAAATCTTCAAATTCAAATAAAGAATATGAGAATCTTCGGATTAAAATAGAGGATACGAAAATCTTCGGATTCAACTAGAGAATATGAGAATCTTCGTATTTATATAGAGGATACAAAAATCTTCAGATTCAAATAGAGAATATGATAATCTTTGGATTCAAATAGACGATACGAAAATCCTTCGATTCAAATAGATGATATGAGAATCTTCGAATACGAATAGAGAATATAGAATCGTCGGATTCAAATAGAGGATATGAAAATCATCGAATTCAAATAGATGATATGAAAATCTTCGGATTCAAATAGAGGATATGAGAATCTTGGGATTCAAATAGATCATACAAGAATCATCGGATTCAAATAGATGATACGAAAATCTTCGTATTCAAATACAGGATAAGAAAATCTTCAAATTCAAATATAGAATATGAGAATCTTCGGATTCGAATAAAGGAAATGAGAATCTTCGGATTCAAATACAGGATACGAGAATCTTTGGATTGAAATAGAGAATATCAGAATCTTCGGATTTGAATAGAGGATACAAGAATCTTCGGATTCAATCAAATAGAGTATATGAAAATCTTCGGATTCAAATAGAGGAAACGAAAATCTTCGGATTCAAATACAGGATATGAAAATCTTCGGATTCAGATAGAGAATATGAAAATCTTCCAATTCAAATAGGGGATATGAAAATCATCCAATTCAAATAGAAGATACGAAAATCTTCAGATTCAAAGAGCTAATACGAAAATCTTTGGATTCCAATAGAGGATACGAGAATCTTCGGATTCAAATAGAGGATACGAAAATCTTCGGATTCAAATATAGAATATGAGAATCTTCAAATTCAAAAAGAGGATACTGAAATCTTGAATTTCAAATATAGAATATGAGAATCTTCGGATTCGAAAAGAGGAAATGAGAGTCTTCCGATTCAAATAGGGGATACGAAAAACTTCGGATTCAAATAGACGATACGAAAATCCTTGGATTCAAATAGATGATATGAGAATCTTCGGATTCAAATGGCGGTTATGAAAATCTTCGGATTCAAATAGAGAATATCAGAATCTTCGGATTTAAATAGAGGATATGAAAATCTTCCTATTCAAATAGGGGATACGAGAATCTTCGGATTCAAATAGAGGATACGAGAATCTTCGGAATCAAATAGCGGATATGAGAATCTTCGGATTCAAATAGAGAATATGAGAATCTTCGGATTCAAATAGAGGATACAAAAATCTTCGGATTAAAATAGAGGATACGAGAATCTTTGGATTTAAATAGAGAATATGAGAATCTTCGGATTAGAATAGAGGAAATGAGAATCATCAGATTCAAACAGAGAATATCAGAATCTTCGGATTTAAATAGAGGATATGAAAATCTTCCTATTCAAATAGAGAATATGAAATATAAATTAGAAATCTTCGATTCAAATAGGGATATGAAAATCTTCGATTCAAATAGAGGATAAAATCTTCGGATTCAATAGAGTAAAATCTTTTCAAAGGAAAAATCTTCAGATTCAAATACAGGATATGAAAATCTTCGTATTCAGATAGAGGATACGAGAATATTTGGATTTAAATAGAAAATATGAGAATCTGGATTCAAATTCGGAAAATAGGATTAAAAATCTTCGGATTCAAATAGAGAATATGAGAATCTTCGGATCAAAATAGAAATGAGAATCTTCCGATTCAAATAGGGATACGAGAATCTTCTGATTTAAATAGAGAATAGGATAATCTTCGGATTTCAAATAGAGATATAAAAAATCTTCGGATTCAAATAGGGGATATGAAAAAAAATATCTTCGGATTCAAATAGAGATGAAATCTTCGGATTCAAATAGAGGATATGAAAATCTTCCGATTCAAATAGAGGATATGAAAATCTTCCTATTCAAATAGGGGATACAAGAATCTTCGGATTCAAATAGAGGATATGAAAATCTTCCGATTCAAATAGAGGATATGAAAATCTTCCGATTAAATAGGGGATACGAAAATCTTCGGATTCAAATAAAGAATATGAGAATCTTCAAATTCAAATAGAAGATACGAAAATCTTCGGATTCAAAGAGCTAATACGAAAATCTTCGGATTCAAATAGAGGATACGAGAATCTTCGGAATCAAATAGAGGATAAGAGAATCTTCGGATTCAAATATAGAATATGAGAATCTTCGGATTTAAATAGAGAATATGAGAAAATATTTAAATTCAAAAAGGGGATATGAGAATTATCGGATTCAAATACAGGATATGAAAATCTTCGGATTCAGATAGAGAATATGAAAATCTTCCAATTCAAATAGGGAATATGAGAATCTTTGGATTTATATAGAGAATATGAGAATCATTAAATTCAAAAAGGGAATACAAGAATCTGCGGATTCAAATAGAGGATACAAAAATCTTCGGATTTAAATAGAGTGTACGAAAATCTTTAGATTCACATAGAGGATATGAGAATCTTCGGATTCAAATAGAGGATACGAGAATCTTCGGAATCAAATAGAGGATATGAAAATCTTCCGATTCAAATAGGGGATACGAGAACCTTTTGATTCAAATAAAGAATATGAGAATCTTCGGATTCAAATATAGAATATGAGAATCTTCGGATTTAAATAGAGAATATGAGAAAATATTTAAATTCAAAAAGGGGATATGAGAATTATCGGATTCAAATACAGGATATGAAAATCTTCGGATTCAGATAGAGAATATGAAAATCTTCCAATTCAAATAGAAGATACGAAAATCTTCGGATTCAAATAGAGGATATGAAAATCTTCGGATTCAAATAGAGGATACGAGAATATTTGGATTTAAATAGAGAATATGAGAATCTTCGGATTAGAATAGAGGATACAAGAATCTTCGGATTCAAATAGAGGATACGAGAATCTTCGGAATCAAATAGAGGATATGAAAATCTTCCGATTCAAATAGGGGATACGAAAATCTTTGGATTCAAATATAGAATATGAGAATCTTCGGATTCAAATAGAGAATATGATAATGTTCCAATTCAAATAGGGGATTCGAGTATATTTGAATTTAAATAGAGGGTACGAAAATCTTCGGATTCAGATAGAGAATATGAGGATCTTCGGATTCAAATAGGGGATATGAAAATCATCCAATTCAAATAGAAGATACGAAAATCTTCGGATTCAAATAGAAGATATGAAAATCTTCCTATTCAAATAGGGGATACGAGAATCTTCGGATTCAAATACTAGAATATGATAGTCTTCGGATTCGAATAGAGGAAATCAGAATCTTCGGATTCAAATAGAGGATACGAGAATCTTTGGATTGAAATAGAGAATATGAGAATCTTCGGATTAGAATAGAGTTTATGAAAATCTTCCGATTCAAATAGGGGATACAAGAAGCTTTGGATTCAAATATAGAATATGAGAATCTTCGGATTTAAATAGAGAATATGAGAATCTTCGGATTCAAATAGAGAATACAAGAATCTTCGGATTCAAATAGAGGCAACGAAAATCTTCGGATTCAAATAGAGGATAAGAGAATCTTCAGATTCAAACAGAGAATATCATAAGCTTCGGAATCAAATAGAGGATACTGAAATCTTCAAATTCAAATGTAGAATATGAGAATCTTCGGATTCGAATAGAGGAAATGAAAATCTTCGGATTCAAATAGAGGATACGAGAATCTTTGGATTGAAATAGAGAATATGAGAATCATCGGATTCAAGTATAGAACATGAGAATCTTCGGATTTTAACATAGAATATGAGAATCTTTGGATTCAAATAGAGAATACAAGAATCTTCGGATTCAAATAGAGAATATAAAAATTTTCGGATTCAAATAGAGAATATGAAAATCTTCTAATTCAAATAGGGGATAACAAAATCATCCAATTCAAATAGAAGATATGAGAATTTTCGGATTCAAATAGAGAATACGTCAATCTTCGAATTCAAATAGAGGACACGAAAATCTTCGGATTCAAATAGACGATAAGACAATCTTTGGACTCAAACAGAGGATACGAGAATCTTCAGATTCAAATAGAGGATACGAAAATCTTCGGATTCAAATAGAGGTAACGACAATCTTCGGATTCAAATAGAGGACATGAAAATCTTCGGTTTCAAATAGAGGATAAGAGAATCATCAGATTCAAACAGAGAATATCAGAATCTTCGGATTTAAATAGAGGATATGAAAATCTTCCTATTCAAATAGGGGATACGAGAATCTTCGGATTTAAATAGAGAATATGAGAATCTTCGGATTTAAATAGAGGTTATGAGAATCATCGGATTCAAATAGAGGATATGAGAATCATCGGATTCAAATAAATGATATGAGAATCTCCGGATTCAAAAGAGAGTATGAGAATCTTCGGATTCAAATAGAGTATATGAGAATCTTCCGATTCAAATAGAGAATATGAGAATCTTTGGATTCAAATAGAGAATACAAGATATTTCAGATTCAAATAGAAGATAAGAAAATCTTTGGATTCATTTAGAGGATACGTGATTTCGGGATTCAAATAGAGGATATGATAATCTATGGATTCAAATAGCTCTGACAAGGAGAAATATCTACCAGTTACTAAGGTGATATAAAATTTGAAAAAGAGTTAGGTCCAATTGAGGAGAAGAAGGAGGTGACGGAACCTTCAACTCATCAACAGACCCAAAACACAGAGAGGTTATCCAATGGTCCAAGATGAACACGGTTCAAAGGAAGAACTACCTGCGTTGACGAAGGTAGAGGTTAATGATAATCCCTCACAAACTACAAGTGGCTTAATGCCAGAGGAGAATGGAGGCAATAGAACAAGGTATGCTTCAAACTTCACTCCTTCACCTAAAAAGGCGGAGGAGAAAAGACAAGGCTGGACAAGCCACAATACATCCAGGCACTTAAATGCCCCAATTACACATGCAGATTAAAGGGGAGATCTAAAATAGCCTTTCATCATGTATTTAATGGCCAAATTGGTGGAGATGCTGAGGGAGGTGGAACCAGAAGAAGATGTGATGTACTTCTCGGAATTTAACATTCGGACTGGTACAGTTTTCATCAATTTCGGGGATGACAGATCAAAAATATGGCTCCCTGGAAAGAAACACCAAAGAAGAGATGTGACCCCAAGCTATTGAAGGGATTCAGGAGAATTGGGGCCTTTATTTTAAGCTCAGTAGCTGGAATTGAGGTTGGATTGGCCAATATTAAGGGCGAGAATAGAGAAATGAATACCCAGCAGTGGAAGATGGTGCCAGGAGGAAAAAATACATCCTAAAGGGATATACTTTGTTGCCTCCACTCTCGAGTCTCATTTCAAGATTCTGGAAAGAGTAATTTCAGGCTGAACCTTAGATTCCACATAAAACGGTCAAGGCTCTGAATGGGAAGGCAGCAACAAAAGAAGTCCATAATGGAGGTAGATGAGCCAAGTGTACTGCAGCAATATGTGGTGAGGAAAGATATTGATATACTAATTCAAGAACTTTGGGTAATAGCAATAATATTGCAGGGTTAGGAATTAAGGGTTATAAGTTTTTCAACTATTATGGAATTAACCCCAAATCCTGCATATTTGTCAGAATGGGGATGGAGTGTTTACCTTTATATATGTTCTATGGACTCTTTAACAGTCATGGTAAACATTAATGGGAAGGGTATGATTGTTTGTTACACATACCAACTTCCTTGAGATGAAGGTATTCTAACCCAAGAGCTCGATAATATAGGTCAGAGAGTTGCAAGGCAGTAGCATTCATAGGAATGGATGCCAATACCCATCACCTGGTGTGGGGAAGCACAAACATCAATAAAAGATGTGAGATCAGACCATAAATATGTTAGATTCAACATTGTAGACAAATCAATTTGTAGTTTATCATACAGGAATTATAGAAATGCCAACTGGGAGAAATTTAAAGAAGCGGTTAGATCTGAAATGAGGTGCTGTTCACCCACTCTCAGCTTCCAACACTTTAGAGATAGAAATATTAATGGCACACTTAATTCAGTCTTAACTAGGGCGTATAAGAATAACTGTACGTTAGTCAGCAAGAAAACCAATAGGAAGAATCCTTGGAGGAGCAAGCGGCTAGAGGAAATGAGAGCCAAGGTTAGAAGAGTCTTTAATAGAGCCAAAAGGATTGGAAACTGGGAAGAGTATACGAAAGCTTAACAGAATATAATAACCAATTGAAACGGTCAAAAAAAGAAGGAAAACCCTCATATCAGGATAATAAGGCATACAGACCCCTAAGTCTATTGTCATTCCTATTGAAGGTGATAGATATATTACACAGAGCATTTGTGCATGATCTTTGGATCATGGAGGGCCTAAAGTACTAGGCTTAAAGTATTAGGCTGGTAATCATGTGAGACAGCTCTGTGTACAGTCATCGAGGAATTAGAGGAGGCTCTTGCAAACAAGAGATAGCACTAGGATCTTTCCTTGACATAGAGGGGGCATTTGATAAAACCCTAACTGGTGCAATAAATAAAGCATTAATGGACTTCGAGATTGATCAATACGCCACCAGATGGATAGTTAATATGTTGGATGGTGTGATGAGTTGTGTTCTAGAAGTGGACGAGAACAGAACCAGTAGCGCTATCTACAAACCACAAGTTGCTAATAGCCACGTGTTGTTTCTTTCTACCGCTAACTATGCTAACAGTATAAAAATACACTTTACCAATAATAATACCATAAATTCAACCAATAAATAACTAAACACCAAATTTTATATAACGCTTCTGAGTTCGAAATCACCACATTATACCTAGTATTTTATAGTCAGTAGAATAGATGGGAATGACTAGAAAATTCTGCCTCTTCTTAATTCATAAATCAATAGTGGGACTGAGAGATGAGGTCCAAACTATAAAAAAATAAATCAGGATGCCTGTTTATAGAAACAGCATCAAGCAGCCAATCAGAAAAATTAATGAAATGCACAATGCTCAACAATTAAATAGCAAAGTCGAAGCCCATAAAACCCTTAATATAACCAAAGGTGTTATCTAATATCTCGACTTTGACAACATAGAAGATTTTGAAATACAAAAAGAACTAGAGCATTTAGATGTTACCAATGTTCAAAGAATTGTCTGAAAAAAAGGTGAAGAAATAATTTTAAAAACACAATCATATATTCTAACTCTCAAAACATTATCATTGCTGGAAAAAATAAACGTCCCCTACAAGACACTCACAATATGTCCCAACATACCTCCACCCCATGTGTGCATGGCTTTCGGACATATGACCAAATCCTGTAAAAAAAAAACAACTGTGATTTGTGCATCATGCTCACAAGACAAACACGAGGGTTCTTGTTCCACGTTCACAATTAAATGCATTAATTGTGGCAGAAAAAACAACAGTCTAGACAAAATGTGCCCGAACTATTTATCAGAGTATGAAATCAAAATGATTCATGCAGCACACAAAATAACTTAGTCAAGCCAAGATAAAATATAAAGAAACCCAAGCACCGACATTTAGTAAATTGTACACACAAGTTGCTAACATGAGCACTAAGCCTACAAACAAGGTGAAATGAAAGTAATGTGCTAAACTGACATAATTTATTACATAAAGAAAGCGACAAAGGAACCTTAATTGAGAACTATCTCTAATAGCAATGTTCAATGTACTGGATTATCCAGAAGCCTGGGTGGGGAAATTAATCCTCCCTCTGTTAAGCCCGCTGAGGACCTCACACCACCAGCCATCTCTCTGAATTCTCCTCTCCCACCCCTACCCCTCCCTTCCATTCCGTTCTCACCCCTTCAGAATCAGGGAGTGAATTTCCCACTATCACATCGAATAACCACCCTCAATCCAAAATAAAAGTCCGTCACACAGGGGCTGCGTAAACTAAGCAGATTTCCCGTGTGAAGTTTAACAATAGATAAATCTACATTCCGGTAACACAACATCACTGTGAATATTAAGTGAATAAATAAAAACACTAATAAGAAACCTCCTGACAGAAAGCATCTGAAACATGAACAAACAGTCCAGCCAACTTCTTACTGGAAAGAAAAACAATTACTGTAATATATCTGAATATAACGTATTATTTGATTGGAAACTCTTTACTAACTATATCTAGTACTGTAATATATAATAAATCAGAATAATTTTTACCTCAATCAATCAAATTTAAGTAGTCCAAAAACTTAAGAAAGGGGGAGGCACCAGAACATATTTGCGTGTATCTCGTATAATAAATGTCTCTTGAAAACAATATTTGGTATTTAAGCTTCAAATTGTGTGGTTTATTGCATAACCGAGTTTTGTTTATGTAACATGAGTAGAAGTGGGGCTTTGCTGAAGGCTGAAAACTTGAAAATGCAAATATCTCGGTTAACATTTTCACTGCCACCTCCATAGCGTATACAGAAACGTGAGTTTCACTCTGTGTGCTGGCTCCGTAGATTCTACGGAGCAGGTATAACTCCAGACCAATGTTTCTCCCCACCCCAGCACACAAATAAAGGGCTTGAAATTTACAGTGATACTCAGTTAAACACCGGAGTTAAGTTTTAGGAGTTTTAATTAGCCCAATTTTTTTTTTACTATTATACCCTTTTTTTAAAAGCTCTTAGCTCACCGTTTATGTAAAAAAAAAACAAAGTGGCACACGGTTAAATTTTTTGAAAATCTGGTGGCAGTGAAAGTGTGTTAATATTCAAGATAGGGAATAAATGTATATAACAATATTTATAGTACATTTAATTTGCTATGAGATTGATTCTATACATTTTTTTCGATTTGACGTATAGTATCGGAAATATTTCGAATTTTCAAAATTCTCCCCCTCTAAACCCCCCCTCCACCTGGTCCGAATTCAGCTGTTAATGATCTTGATCTTTCTTTTTACATAAAACGACTAAATGTCGAGTTTGGTAATGATTATACAATAATTGTGACCGCTAGAGCGGTAACAGACAAATATATATATATATATATATATATATATATAGTAGCTCAGATACCCGGCTTCGCCCGGGAATTCATTTGAGGCTGAATGGTGATGGTATTTTTTTGGCAAGGCTATACTTTGCACAATATTTTGACATTTACCCGTAACAGTGTTTGGGGTTTATACCTGTCATTGCTGTGGATTTTTTAATAATAAAATTAATTTTTTATGTAAGACTTCACTGTCCTCCATATTGTCATATTTCCCGTCTCCTGTGCATTATGCATAGCTTTGAATTATTAAGGTCAAAATATTAACATAGATTTGAATTAATTTTTCCAGGTGAGGTACCTGGTAGTACTTATTGGAAAGAATTGATGAGCATATCAATATTATACGCAAATTATTTGCTTCATACGTTGTTCCCGAACAAAATGTATAAAACAAAAGTTACTCTAAATAACAAAGTAAACAAATTTTGTTATGCGCACGTTTGTTGAAAAACAAATAGACACCGAATATTGCGAATTTTTATTTCAGGCCTCCCTTATAACCCCCACTTTTGTTCGAACATAAAAACTTTAATATAGCTTATACTCATGGAAGAATTAATGCTAATTGACGTACCAAGTTTTGTTAAGTTTGGTTCAATCGTTAGTGCCCAATAAAATAATTGGCTCCCACTTTAGTTCATAGTGTATATCTCGTTTATACTTTGTTATAAGACAAAGCGAATATAACAAAAGTTACATTAAATAACTTTTGTTATATTCGCTTTGTCTTATAACAAAGTATAAACGAGATATACACTATGAACTAAAGTGGGAGCCAATTATTTTATTGGGCACTAACGATTGAACCGAACTTAACAAAACTTGGTACGTCAATTAGCATTAATTCTTCCATGATTATAAGCTATATTAAAGTTTTTAGGTTCGAACAAGAGTGGGGGTTATAAGGGAGGCCTGAAATAAAAATTAGCAATATTTCATTGTCTATTTAATTTTCGACAAATGTGCACATAACAAAAGTTGTTTACTTTGTTTTTTAGAGTAACTTTTGTTTTATATATTTTTTTTGGGAACAATGTATGAAGCAAGTAATTTGCGTAGAAATATTGATATGCTCAACAATTCTTTCCAATATGAACTACCAGATACCTCACCTGGAAAAATTAATTCAAATCTATGCTTATATTTTGCCCTTAATAATTCAAGCCATTCAGCCTCAAATGAGTTCCCGGGCAAAGAGCCAGGTATCAGAGCTAGTTAAGTATATATTTAATGCAAAATTTAATAGAGACAATTAAAATTGCCCAAATAAGGTAGCTCCGATTGCAATAAGATATTCCAAAAATATAGACGAGATCAAAAAATTAAACATAACAATGGAAACCTTTCTTCCACCATGGACTTACATAAAACCGAAAATCGACTCATCTATACTCAAGAACAGAGGAATCACAATATCCCTCCACATGTAATCCAATCCATTTTAAACCAAACAATAGGCAAGAAAGGTGATAACATATTAATATACATACACATTGATAATATATTAATTTGGATCAAAAGACGAAGAATACTTAGGGACATCAGCGATTCTCCTACAAAGTACTCTCAAATATAAACTCCCCAAATATTGCACTAATTACAAAGCAGAACTATTTTCCATAAAGAAAGCTTATTTTCCATCAATGATAAATTGAATAAAAGTCACTAACGAAAAGAAATATTTTACATTGTTTGTGAATTAATTATCTTAAACTGAGGACCATGAAAAATCTTTAACGCAAACGGTGCTAATAACCTGTTGTAGTTGAGCAATCCTAATTCTTGGATGGTGCAGGTCAAGAAGGGGACTGCAGAGTCAGAGCTGGGACTGTGAAGGGATATCCACAGAGGAAGTACTATCTCCATTGCTGTGGAAGCTTGTGGTGAGAATTAAAATCAACAAGACTATAGGGCAGTAGGATATGTCAATGATGTGGTAATAATTATCAGGGGTAAGGTGCAATAGGTGATATCAGATTTGATAAATAGAGCCCTGAAGTTCTGTTAAATGAAGTTAACAGAGAGATGGTGTAGAAAAATATGGCTAGCCCTGAGTTCAAAGAAACAAGTGATTGTACTCTTCAGAAGGAGGAGGGAACTTGCCAAAGTGGCAGCTCCCAGACTAATAGGGGATGCAGTAGAATTCAAAGATAAAGTCGAGTACTTGGGTAAAATGCTTGACAAAAGACTAAATTGGAAGGAGCATTTGAATTATGCTACCAACAAGGCTGTTGGATTTATAGGAGCTTAAGTGGAAAGACTTGGGGAATGAAGCCCTACATGCAATGATCATCGTCAACAGGCAATGAAAGCAATGATCAGGATGATGAAAAAGAAGGTTATCCATAGTTCAACCAGACAGAATGGCCTCCTGAGGATGCTGGAAGTCATTGGGAAGATACCAAAACTCGGTATGCCATCATAAATAATGACAGATAATCTTATATTTGAAAAACGTTTTTAGGTAGACATGTATGGAATCTGCCAATTAAAAATAGACATATTTAATCAGCCAAATGGCATGAATGTTTACATGGTTGGCTACAAAACGGAAGAGCTGGGGTGCAAGCAACCAGAAATAGATTAAATGAACAGATTGTTTTGGGCCCCACTCCAACAGTTTTCCGGCCGAATTTATGCAATTTTGGTGGTCATCAACTAGCTGAGCTAAAAGTAATGGGAAAGGTCCTGGGACTGACAGTCAGGCAGCCTGCAAGGACACTGCCGAGACTGGTAATAAGTTCCAAAATTGTGGATGAATGTGTTATGACGCTGGAACAACTAGCAAGTATTAACAAAGGGGTGACAATATACTGGGTACCAGGACACCAGAGTATCCTAGGAAATGGATATGCAGACAAATTGGACAGGAGAGGGTCAAACATAACCCCCATTGAAACAAGTACCCTTTATTGGAGTAACTTTATCTTTTCTTAAGAAATTTATAAAGAATGTGGTCAGAAAGGAATTTAAAAAGGTAGGGGGGAAAAGCATAAAGTTACCCATACAAAAGCTCTGATTTGATTTGAAGAAATCAGAAACACAGAAAATTACCTCATACTGTCCAGGAAGGAATTTAGAGATGTAGTGTGAGTGATCTTAGAGCATTGGAGGATGAACAAACACATTTTAATATGAAACTCAGAGAAATACCTATATGTTTGTGCTGTGGAGAAGAGGATGAGACTTCTAAGCATATTGTGTTTGATTGTGGAATGCTGGAGAATTTAAGATTCAGGTACTTAGGATACGGAGATTCTGAGTCAATCAAACAGGGAGCCACAGGTAAGAAGTACCTTGACTTTATAAGAAAGATAAGGTCAATCTAATGGAGGTTTTAGGCTGGCAAAATAGGACCTCAAACTACAGTGCCTACCTGGTTCTGGACTACTTGGGAGGACGAATCCTTAGAATATCTAATCTAATTTAAATAAACAACCTCAAAAATTCAGTAAGCATAAACTATTCCTCCCTCTCTACCTAGCACATCTTGCAGTCTACAACCCCATATATATGGGCTAGTAATTTCTCTCAAGAAAGGCATTTTTCATCCTTATCTAAAATCTCAGTGACACTAAATCAGAGAGAAAAGACTGGAGGCATATCAAAGTTATGCATAAGAAAGACTCATGCAGAAGCCGATGCATGCCCTTATAACCTTTTTCTTTCCTTTTTGTTCATTTCTATGAGTACAACACCAATAAACCAGATAAAAAAAGAACTATTCGATTTTCACTACAATAAATGGTGTCATTCTAAATGATTGTGACTAATAAATATAATTTATATAAATATATAATATTACTTCATATTAAGAAAAATATATCTTCCAGAATGAAGTAATGTCTTACTTATTTCATAACGTAGACATGTAATGCCCCATGCTTCACTAGCTTTATTAATAGATGCAACTATACCAACATTTAAATTTTCCCTTTCACGAAAGACATTGTCCAAAGATATTTTCCCCAACTCCGACCTGGAAAAAGAATAAACAAATATTATAAGAATACTGAATGGACATTTTAGAAATTATGGAATTCTGACATTCTGCTAGTACTAGTCGACAGGTAGTCTCCAGGCAATAATGAAATTGAGTGTTGGAGGCTTGAAAGCAGGAGGTGTTATATACAACACCACCAATACAAAAGAAGGGTGAGGGGAGAATGAGGTTCTCTCAAGGAGCAGGGGCCCTCTCCCTATAAATAAAAAATCCCAGGAGAGAGAAGGACTCACAGAATTCTCAAGCATGCACTTCAGGCACAGCAGATGTCAGAGGACAGGCTAAAACCCCCAAAGCCCAAAGCTGTATGTATATAATTAGAAGGAGCTGTGGCAAAGAGAAAACATATGGTCCTTTAACCCTTAGGCTGCTACGGACTGATATATCAGTCTGGTGTTTTCGGAACCAGGAATGCTATGGACTGGTATATCAGATAGCCTATCCCACACTGCCGAATACTCGCACCACAGCCTGAGGGTTAACATCTACAATCCGGTACATGGAGTTCAACGGAAGTAGACCCTGCAACTAGTAAAGGAAAAAAAGAGTTGATATGAAGATACAGTTAAGACTTCAATCACACATGTCAGGAGTGGGCAAGTTCAAGAACCTTATAATAACAATTGGCAGACAATGATTCTACATTAGAGAATTTTATTTGGATATACAGGCCATATATACTTCAGATCTATAAACTGCAATTAACTCTCTACCACATGGCATAAACAAGAAATAGGGTAATCATCTGCATGATAAAATGGTCATATAAGCAGCTAACTCTAGAAGAGGAGTCTACATTGAAGGTTTAAAAATTGTACCCTTTCTCCAAAGGAACTACTGAAATATAACTATACATTTTTTAATTAAGTTACGGAAAAAATTGGCCAATATCTTTTTAGCAGATTTCCCTTAAGGGTTGAGGTTGCACTCATGACACGATTTTCTAAAAATTTCTTCAATTGTCAATCGATCCTACCTAGGAGATGTTGAAAATGTGGTCTGTAAATTGTTGAAATTGGACCATTGGCACAGGGTGGGGGGGGGTTTAGAGAAGGGAATCATGAAAATTTAAAATACTCTTATTATTTTAAGTTGGATCGAAACATTGTATAGAACAAATCGCATTGAAAATGTAATGTTGTTATATACATTTGTACTCTATCTTCAATAATAAAAGAGATATTTAATTTTCAGTATTCAGTAAACCCCCACTCCTACTCATGCCATATTAACAAGATGTTATATCATGACCCACTTTATTCAAACGTTAAATACCACACGTTGTTTTCATTGAACTTTTACTATGTAAGATATATGCAAATACCTTGTGATGTCACCAATTAAGATTTTATGTTCTTAATTTGAAAATGTTTAATTGATCTATACTATTTAATATTTAACCATATCATTCAACTGTAAAGAGCATATTTGTTAATGCCTGAATCAGACCCGGGAATAGGCGGATTTAGAAAATGTAAAATACCTACATTATTATATTATGCCGTGTCAAAAAAATGTTATAGAATTATTCTTGTTAAACTATTTAAGCCCTACAATTGTTATTCCATACATTTTTTTGTAGGTCAGATATTTCTTGAGTTATTTAGCATTTGTAATTGTTTTCAGCCTTTAGCAACTCACGAATAATAATCAAATTTTTACTTAGAAATGGAAAATATATGGTGAGAAGAGATCAACATTGTCTTTTACCAGCATTTTGGAAATCTGCCTAGTTTATGCAGCCCCTGCATGACAGATATTTTTTTTTTTTGCTATTTTATTAAAAGATTGATTTTAGTATTAAAAGATTCCAGGCTTAAAACCTAGGCAAGAGTAATGCCATGTTCAAGCTAAAAATGTGCCAGATGCATTAGTTTACAATTGTCAAGTCTGTGTGTAGATGCCCTTTATAGGCTGGTCATAAAGTTCAAATGGCAAGTGCTTTCGATACGAGGGCAAAAGTTGTACATTGAAGATACAACATTAATCTACCATTGATTTAAAAACTTTAATTAAATGAATCCATCAGTGGGGGACAACAATAAGTGTTGAGAGAGGCATGCTGTTAGATTTTTGTGGAAGGTTGCCTCTAATAGAAGATTTTAACCTAGCACATAAGTATTTTTATTTTGTTTAAGTTTTGCCTTTTAATTTTTTAAGATTTTCTTTTTGATGCGTTAAGAGTTAATAGTGTATTCATGGGAGTCTACAGAGAGCTGTAGCTGCCCCCTCTCCCGCAAGAAAATAATTAATGAGAAATAAATTAAAATAGAATCAATTATACATTGTTTTTATTTTTAACAAACACCTAAATGATAAAATAATACATCTAACATGCTCCTGAATTTGAGCCTGCCATTGAATATTAACCTGGCCTTCTCTGTGAGAGCTCTCAAATAAAACATATAAACAACTAAGATAGAGAGTTGCGATAAATTGAAGAATATTCCGATTGATTTATGGATTTCAAATTTCAACAGGCTTGAAAATTGTGCCCTCACATCGAATGTGCTTGCCATGTGCACTCGACGATTGGCCAGTAATGATGGCATCTACTGACAGATTTCACAGTGAAACTTGGCTAGGTTTTACATGAAACATTTAAATATAGAGTGTCGTGACAATTAAATAAAAATATATAGGCAACTTTAAACAGGCCTAACCTAGATTTGGCATTACAAGGTAGGATTGGTGGACATTTGAATACAATTTTGAAAAACCATGTAATGAGCACACCCCCAATAGCTGATTTCTCTTAAGGAAATTTGCTAGAATAGATAAGATATCTTAGTTAATACACATATAAAAACGTGATAAAAATAACTAAGCTAAATTATGTAAGCATATAATCAATTTCATTAATTACTATCATGACAACTGAAACCTCATTGTAGTTTGAGCAAGTTGAGTGATGGCGAATTCAGGATCTTCTACACCATAGCTTGCTAAATAAGGGTCCAACACTCTCAAATAAAGAACTCCATCAATATTTAATGTAACGTTATCTGGAAAAAAAAAAAAAGAAAGAAAGAAAGAAAGAAAGAGAAAACACCTTAAGACTCAGTAATTCTTATTAATCATGATTTTTTTTTCCAAAGATAAAAAGCAAACAAAGTTGAAGTAGAAAAATAAAAAAAAAATACTTCACTCGATAGAGAGGAAAACAAATAAAATTTATAATTCCTAGCATGTTACTTATTGTTGGAGGTTGAGATGAAGTGGAATCCTAGATTTTTCTAAAATTCGTATTTTCGATAAATAAAAAATGCTTCGTTTTTAATGCTTTCGTAAGCATTAAATAGTCTCTTCATTTTCATTATATAATACATCATTTCTGTTTAGTTATTATCTATCTTGTTATACCTTCCAAATATGAAGTGGCAGTTGGATAAATATTCATAACTTTATGTTCAGAATAGTTACTATGGCCTATGTAACTAAGCACATTTCCCACTTGCAGGTATGTCACACAATTGATCTCATCTCACCATTTATTTTTTTATTTCTAAGTAAAAATCTGATGAGTGGAAGTGTGGAGGTGTACTGAAGGCCGAAAATAAGAAAGTAAGATTAACTCTGAGCTACAAAAAAATGTTTAGAACAACTGTATAGCATCAATAGTTTAACAAGATTGTTTCTGGAACATTTTTCAATACGACACATAATAACAGAGACACTTTGAATTTCCAATCCCTCCCTCTACACCAACCCCATTCCTAGTCCAATTTCAGCCATTAATACCTACGAACTATAGTATTGAATGAAATGGTTAAATATTGAGTATGGTATAGATCAAATAAACATTTCCAGTTAAGAACATAAAATCTTAAATGATGATCTCATCCCACAACAAATTTGCATGCTTCTCATACAGTAGAAGTTCAATAAAAACAATATTTGGTGTTTAAGTTTCCAATAATGTGGCTCATGATATAACAGCGTATTGTTAATATGACATAGTGGGGATTTACTGAAGGTTGAAAAGTTAAAACACACAAATATCTCGGTTAATATTCATGATAGAGAAATGTCAATGTAACAACATTTATAGGTAATTAAATTTTCAATAAGACTGGTTATATACAATTTTTCAATCCAATATATAACAACAGATTTTTTGAAATTTTCTCCCTTAAACTATCCCTCTCCCCGGTCCGATTTCAGTGGTTAAATAAAATGCTTATAGATTGAGTTTGATAACCATAAAACAAAATTTTGACCACTACTGACAGTAACAGGCAATTGTATGAATACATATATCAATTTTTAACGGACCTCATTTTCATCATGTAGATAGGATTGATAGACATTAGAGGACATTTTTTGAAAATCGTGTCATGAGTGCAACTACAATAGCTGGTTTCCCTTAAGGGGAATCTGCTAAAACCATTGTATTCTATTCCTAGTTATTTATCTGTAGTCATGCAAATAACAACAATTGTTAATTTTGTAATTTAGAGTAATCTGAGTTATATACATTTTTGTCACATGCAAGACATGCACATAAATGTATACTTTGGGTTGATAATTAGTGAATTAAAAATGGAATAACAATTCTAAATTTCATTTGTTTGTTTCCAATTTAGTTTGGAGATTACTGAATGTGACATTGAAATTCTATAATATTGCAATGACATAAAATAACAAATCCTAGAAATATAATTATTATCAAATTCAAAATGAGAACAGATAAGAAAGGATGCAAACAAAATACCTGCTGTAATAGCACTTTGCTTAGGAATATCAATGGCCATTTCTTTTAAACTTTGGACATACTTCACTGAATCAATTAGTGGAAGAAGAACATTAAGCCCAGGATCGAGTATCCTATGAAATTTACCCATCCTTTCTACAATCCAAGCCTAAAATTAAAAATAACAATTAATTAAATTTTTAAATAATGAATAAATCAAAAATATTTCCAATAAATTTCTAGCATTACCTCTTGCTGGGGAACAAACATCAGAATTGTGTTGATGGGTGTAGTAGAGCGATGCCTAATGATAGCTCTTGAACAATTTAAATTGTTAATTCCTTGGAACAACGCCTTAAATGAAAGTAGGATTATTTATATATTAAAGCTTTAACTCATATAATGTATAAAAAGTTAAAAATACTATACACTTAAAATATAATTCTGTTTGGAGCAGCATAAACTAAATAGATTTCCCTTGTGCAGTTTTAGATGGTGCCCCTTGAGGAAAATCAGCTATTCAGGTTGTACTCATAAAGCAATTTTCAAACAATTACTTCAAATAGCCATCGATCCTACCTGTATGTGTGCATGTGCTTGTTAATACTCTATGGTCATATTTTGTTAATCATTTCCAAACGTTTCATGTAAAATTAAAGATCAAGATAGTTAATGTCTGAAATCGATCTAGGACAGGGGTATAGGAAGAGTTGAAAAGTATAAATGTGCATGTTTCTGTTTCATACATTCAACCGAGAAAAGTTATAAAAACAATCTTGTTTATAATGTAATGTACTACTAAGCTGTTCAATACATTTCTGCCTCACTTGAATATTAATCAAGTTAATTGCATTTTTCATAAAAACAAACCATTATTAAACACCCACTCCTACTCGGCATATATGAGATACACAAGCACACAGGAAATCTGTTTAGATATTGCAGCCCCGTGTATAACAGACTTTTACAATAGAAATAATGAGATGACATAACTTTATATTCATATATTGCTGATTTCTTCAATACATCATGAACACAAAATGTTTAATATATAATATTTCTTAAACACAATTTAATTTAATAAATGTATCCATCGATTTCTTAAAAATGTGCAGATTTAAATAACAATATTATTATTTAAATCTGCACAGATTGTTTGTTATTATTGGCTCATTTGAAGACTGTAATAAAGAGAATTATATTCACATTATTTACAGTTGGATAGGACTTTATAACATATTATACAATTCCCACTAATAAAATATAATTTAAAAGGCTTAAGGAAAACAAAAAAAAACTGTCCAGTCATTTGAAATATTCTGTTAACCCAATTTGCATCATCAAAACAGTAAAGATACAACAAAATTGGTGTATATAAATCTGTTATTCCTATTGGTTATGAAGAAAGAAAACAAGTTTCATACAGCAGCATATAAATATTATCTTAGTAAAAAGGACTCCAAAGGTTAGTGGGTTTTATCATGTCACTAGAAGCATTATAAGCGCATCAAAAATGGTTCCAAAATAATAATAATTCCTTAGAAAACAAAATGTTTGCAAAAACACCTTATGCCAAAGGCTAAAGACCACAGACGTGGTAAATTGTCCTATGGAAGATTAAAAGTGAGTTATGTTATTGCTATGCTCAACTCAGGCATTCCACGAAAAGTTTATTAGCCCATTATTAATAAAAATGATTTCAGTTTATACTTAAAGGACAATGCATATATGCCTGTTCATTCTAATTATCAATTTGCACTGGCCAATTGTTTGCCCAAAATATAGTTATACAATAATTTTCTAAAAATATGAACCATTGAAAAGCGAGTAATTAGTCGGCTCAGAACAATGCCTTGCTAAGTGAGAATATCAACAACAAGAATAATTAACAATGAACAATACATTAAGATATTTAGAAACAATATAAAGCTTCTATTTAAAAAAAAAAATAATAAAAACCTTACCCTAAAAGCAATTCCTAAATAAACACCAAAAACAATGAAGCATTATAAAAGCAAAGCTTAGTAATATAAAAAATAAAGCCAATTTAACAAGAATAATAAATAGTCTTACAGGAGAATTTTTCAAAAGCTGAGAGTGCAATAATATTTGCCTCTGAAACATTATGTGGATGTTATTGGCCAACGAATCTTATAAAAGCATTAATCTGTCATATAATAACAGTAAACTAATGCCGAGTTCAAACAGAAGATTGACAAATTTCGCACGTTTTTTAGACTATCCTATAAATTTCAAACTGATCAACCCAAGTTGTACAAAGAGGTATGAGTAGTTATAAGTTCGGATCTAGGTGTAAAATTCCTAAAATAGACTTATATATTGACAATAAGGCCAAGAGTGGAGCTGTTCACACATAGAAAAGCTAAAAGTCCAACACGCAGAGGCTACCCAAACTATACAGATTGCAAAAAAAAAAAAAATACTTCACTCGATAGAGAGAAGCAAATAAAAGTTATAATACCTAGCATGTTACTTATTGTTGGATGGTGAGATGAAATGGAATCCTATAGATTTATAATCACACAGGAACTGCATAGACTAAGCAGAATTCCATGTGCTGGAATGACAGTGAATTTTACAGTAAAAATCTTGAAACATTTTAATTTATATATTGAGTCAAGTATATTTTTAAAGTTTTAGATTTTTCTAAAATACGAAAGCATTAAATAGTCTCTTCATTTTCATTATATAATACATCATTTCTGTCCAGTTATTATCTACATATCTTGTTATACCTTCAAAATATGAAGTGGCAGTTGGATAAATATTCATAACTTTATGTTCAGTATAGTTACCGCACGCAGGGCCTATGTTAACTAAGTACATTTCCCACTAGCAGGTATGTCTCACAATTGATCTCATCACACCATTTATTTTTTTGTTTCTAAGTAAAAATCCGATGGGTGGAAGTTTGGAGGATTACTGAAGGCCGATAACAAGAAAGTACGAATAACTCGATTAATATTTAAGCTACAAAAAAAGTAAAGGTCCAAAATTGTGGACCATAGATAGTTAAACAAGATTGGTTTTATAACACTTTAAGATCCAAACCATTATAACGGAGATATTTGGAATTTTCTTATTCCCCCTCTAAACCCTGGCTATTCCAAGCCCGAATTCAGTAAATAACAAATATTATCTTTAGTATATACGGAAAATGTTAAATATCGTGTACGGCATAGATACATTTAATCATTTTCGAGTAAAGGACATAAAATCTTAATTGATGACATGATCACACAGCGTATTTACATGTATCTCACTCATTAAACCTTCAATCAAAACAATATTTGATGTTTAACCTTCGAACAAAGTGGTCCATGATATAACAGCATATTGTTAATATGGCATGAGTATGAGTGGGGGTTTACTGAAGTCTGAAAACTAAAAAATGCAAATATCTCGTTTATTATTCAAGAAAAAAAATGTATAAAACAAAATTTATAGGTCATTCGATTTGTAATAAAATAGGTTCTTCTCTGACTTTTCGAACGGACAAAATTTTTCGAAAATCGTGTCATGAGTACAAAAAAAAAACACTCATAAAGTAATAATAAATATTTAGCGAATAAATAAATGCGGAAAAAGTAATTAGTTAGCTCCACATTTCATTCAAGTGTGTCAACCACCCTGATGGGAGGTGTGGGTGTCCTCCCATACCTGTGATCATTGATGACAAATAAATTATTTAATATATAAAAAGATTCTTAATAACGGTGGTATTTGGAAATGTTTGGCCCCCCCCCCAACGTCCTTGTCACATTTCATCTATTAACGAGCTTGATCTTTCTATATGAAACGCTTAAATATGGAGTTTGGTCAAAATAAAACTAACATTAGTGCGGTAACAGACAAGCACATAAGTACTTACCCGACCTGGCCAAAAAGTATTTGAAATATTATTTTAAAACACCAAGTATTTGGTTTTTAAAAAATACAGTTTATTTCCAGTGCCAAGCAGTTCAAGCTAAAAACAGAAAAAAAAGAAATATACTTTCTTTCTTTTTTCAAGTTGATTTTTACAACTATTCCCTGAACAAATAAACTTATTTTCGAGTAGATTTCTCTCCAGGGAAATCATCTACTGGATTTCAGACATTTTCTTCAATTGTTCATCAATCCTGCTTAGCTGGTAACGAAAATACGCGAAAACGTGTGTGTGTTTGTATTTTTGCATGATCGCAGTTTTAGTTTAAACATCGAATTTGTGTTAATGAACCAAAATAATTTGTGATCAGGTACATTGTCTCAGTAAGGAGGGACAAGTTTCTCATTATTTATAAAACTTGTCATCCTTTAATAAATGTGCATGTCAATAAATTTTAAAAAATGTATATCATATATTTAGAGTGGTATTAAGATTGTTAACAAAATTAATTTAATGTAAATTTAAGTTGATTGATTTTATTTGTATTCACAAAACGTGACATAGTTATAATGCATGTAGTATATAAGTATACGTTTTATTCAATAATATGTGTTGAAATTAATTGACATAATATTAGAAAATGGTTTGTAGAAAACACAACTAATTGACGAATCCTATAACTTTATGTTAACATATAATGGAAATAAACACATTCAATTTTATTTCAATCAGGAATGGTAGAAAAAAAGACGTCAACACCTCCAATAGGTTTTAACTCTTCCAGAGCTATCTTTCGAGTGTTCAGCCTCATCATCAGTGTTCTTCCTCTATAAATCAGCATTACTGACTCACTCCTTCATTTCAGTGGTCCCTCAGAGGCATGAGACCACTCAGAAGTAGTAACTGAGCCCTCGAAAGCTAACTATAGAATATATGTGGACAACCACCGGCCCACGAGACATTTTGAAAAACCCAATTAAACAAAATTATTACACTACTTACTCCAAATGAGGAGAGATTTGTGCGTTTGGCAGTACTTGTAAATCGAACAGCTCTTTTCAATGATGAAAGTCAATATATCAAAACATCGTACAAGGCTGACTGATGATATGGAAAAATCGGGACTCAGGTTGGCCGTGTGGGTTAAGGCGTAGGTCCTAATCTCGCGTGGTAGACCTACAGTGGCGGGTTCGAATCCCGCCCTGAAATTTATTTAGTGACGGACTCATTAAATAAACTCCTTGAGCCCACCATGGCTAGAAAAGGATGGTAACCTGTAGATAATCCGTCCCGATTAGCCTAGTAGCATAAAGTGGACGTAAATAATAATATACAAAATATGGAAAATTCTTTTCGTCTTTGTATCAGTGAAATTAATCCAAATATCGATGGATTAGTTTCGCAAATTCAAGCTGTGTCTCATGATTTAGGTTCACTTTCGTTGTTTGTAATAATTCCAAATTTTACGATTTAATTATAATGTTATACCTATCTTTTTTTCATTTCATTTTGTTATTTTAATAAATTGTATTATGATTACATTGTCGTATAATTCATATCTGATATCTATCGTTTAAAATCATGAATACTACTTTAAAATGCAGTACTTTCAAAAGAGGCCCGCGAACTTATTTGCACACTAAAGTTTGGCCCATATGTCAAAGGTTGCCCATATCTGCTGTAGAATAAAGAGTTAAAGCCTACTGGTTATGTTTTTCTACCATGGAAAACAAATAATTCATTAATAAAAATATTCCATATAAAATTTCTATTAAACATAGAATTGTTAATTACCATTAAGGGAAATATGCAAAACTCCTGTCTCCAAGATACTAATTGTACAAAATATGCTATTAATCTCCCCCTTAAGACAAGTACTTTCATAGTTGAAAATATATTATTTTATGCATTTAACACACAAAATAAATCCTCTTTTGCGTTTTATATTTTAAGAAAATAAATTAAAAAACATTGGGTATATTTCTTATTTTAAAAGGAAAATACAATCACAATAAATGAATTTTCTTTTCAAATTCTTTATTCGAAATTCGACACTCACACACACACACACACACACACACACACACACACACACATATATATATATATATATATATATATAAAATTAGAACAAATCTCATTTTCATCATCTCATAGACAGGACCGATGGACATTTTAAGAAATGTTTCGAATATCGCGTCATAAGTTTAACCTCAATTAATGATTTCACCTTATGGGAATCTGCTAAAAGATAGGGAGAGAGTATACGAAATATAATAGTCAAACCTTTAATTTAGTAATAATTATGTTTTTCAACTATATTATTTTAGATTTTTCCAAGTTCTGAATTTATTCCCTTATAACAAAATAATTTTCTTTTTACATTTTCTTCATACCTACATTAATCTGACACTAAAATCATTCCAATCTGCCTCTCCCATTGCTTGAAACTCAAAAAAGACGAAAGAAGGATGACAGAAAATTAAGAAAATTGATGTTAAAATAAAATAATTAACAAATCATTAACTACTAATCTCATCAGAAACAGATGCAATTGTTATATTAAAAAAAAATCTAAAATGTTTTTAAGTTTAAGCCTGCCATAAGTGAATTAACACAAAAGTTTCAGAATGAATCATTAGGCATTTTTCGTAGATTTTTAAAATGTATATCAGTAAATATAATTTCAATTTAAGGTAATGGTCTCATATGACGTCACACTTAACATCCTACTTCTACAATGCTATGGTGTTTGGTATATTCTCAAACTATTTTGTTAATTAATGTTTTTAAATTAGAAAATTGAATTAAATAAAACACAAATAATTTAATAATACTGGTATAATTTGTATGCTTTCGATTGTTTTTTCAAGTCCTGCACAATTATAAGTAAAGACTCAAGTCACCTACAAGGCAGTGGTTTCCCTCCAAATAACAGGAATCGGTTTGAAGCCTGCTGTTGCTATCCAGAGTGAAACAGTTTTTGTCGTTTCATGATGTCCTCCAAACCAATTTATTATTCGGAAAAGTACTATGACGATAAATTTGAGTATCGGTAAGTTGTCTTTTTCAAATAATTTTGCCTTGGGAAGCTTTGTATTAGTGTTTTATAAAGGGTTGTATTGCCCGGTTCATTGTGATGTCATTCCTTATATGTAGCACCATCTTTAATAACATTTTATAGCTTACTTTAACTATTTTAACATTTTAAACATACTTTTTATGATTATTCATTTGTTTCATGAGTTGTCACTCAAAGATTTTGAGCAAATGTGAGAATAACTGAGATGCTCAATACCTTTGATGTGCTTCCTGTTTGTTTGCTTTAAAAATATTAGCTCTAGACCATTATGCTTTTTATAACTTTGTGATATCAGTTGTGCTCACATAGTTATATTCTATAATTATGTTTTTGTTACTTAATCAACCTACTCACGGCTCATTTTAGAGCATTTAAATACTTCATAATATGTTTTATGGTTATTTCTGTTATTAACTAAAACTAGTTCTTTTATAGTCTTGACCAGTTCTTTATCAAGCAGGTATTCATAATTATACATTTCTGTCTTTATTTATTAGACATAGTTGTTCAAATAAACAATAACATACTTGTTTCCTTCGGTTATTATATTATCCTTGGGATTGACTCGAATATGCTTTGTGCCTTTGTATTCCAACATAATTGAGCATTCCTAGAATTTGTATACTTTTTTTTACAATAAAATGATTCTCTCTTTTCATCCTATAGGTAATCTATACCACGCATATATGTGTACGTGTGCATATATGTATGTATATGTACATATATATATATATATATATATATATATATATATATATTTATTTATTTATTTTTTTGACAAATGAGTTAATGCACCAATGGCAACTATTTTTGTTTGCTCATTAGCAACTCTATTTAAGTGTTTCACCTAAACGTACTAAACAATTCATGCTCAAAATTGGACCAGAAGAAACAGGGGTTTAATTCAGGTATAATATGAAGAATCGTTAGTATATATCTTATTTAATATCACATCATTCATGCTATTTTTTTCTGATTGTTCTATATATTTGGCTCTAACTCATATACTACATGAGTTATTTGTATTCTACTCATTTTAAGCCTCCAGTGCATCACCACTCCTCCCCTATACGATTTCCACATTAATATCCCAGTCATTCCAGCATTTCAGGGAGTCTATTTATATATCGTACCTGCATGATTGATTTTTTAATATTTCTGTATCAATGTCAATTTACTTCTATTTGATTTTTGTTCTTGATACTCTATTTTAATGAATATATTTACTTATTCTAGTCACGTTGTACTGCCGAAGGACATGGTTTGCCAGATTCCGAAAAACAGGTTGATGACAGAGAAGGAGTGGCGCAGTATTGGTGTTCAGCAGAGCCCAGGCTGGATACACTATATGACTCATTCCCCCGGTAAATATCTTATAATTATGTGTGTTAAGGGCTTACCTTTATCCACTTAAATGTTTATATATTTACTAACATTTTTGGACCGACTCCAAAATTACTCTTTCCCCAGGATTTCCACATTCAAATTCTTTTAAAAAAAAAAAAAAAAAGAAACTGACTTTGGCACCACATAACTTCTTTGCACTCCTGTTAAATTAAACAAAATGTTTTAAGTCACTTCATGTAAAATGATTTCTTTTGAATATAATATATAACATCTCTGTTCCAATACATTGGTTCAAAAAATTTCATAAAACATAAATTGTAGAAGTTTTCATGATAAACAAAAATGGTTCTCTGCAGCTTTTAGCAGATTTCCCTTGAGGGAAATCATCTATTGAGAATATACTCATGTCGCGATTTTTGAAAAATATTCTCAAATGTCCATCGATCCTACCCAGTAAATAACAATCATGAAGTTCGTTTTAAAAAAAATAGAAAGTGTGTGTGTGTGTGTATATCTGTGACGCTCTATCAGTCGCATTTTGGGTTTGATCGTTACCAAACTCCATATTTAAATGTTTTTTATAAACAATAATGATCAAGTTCATTAATAGCTAAAATCGGACCAGTAGTAAGGGAGTTTAGAGAGGGAATTCTGAAAATTCAAAATATCTGTTATCATATGTCATATCCTAAAATTGTATATGACCATACAGCTTATAGCAAATTAAATGCTCTTTAAATGTTATTCTATACATATTTTCTGTCATAAATACTAATAGATATTTGGATTTTATAGTTTTTGTCTTTCTGTAACTACTTATGTCATATTAACAATAAGCTGTTATACATATCACGATCCACTTCATTCCAAGGTTAAATACCAAATATTGTTTTTATTGAACTTTTAATTGGTGAAATACATGGAAATACGTTATGTCATAATTTTTCATTCTTTACTTTGATGAAAATATTTATTTGATTTATACCATACCCGATATTTGATCGTTTCATTCAACACTAAAGATCTTATTTGTTATTGGATGAAATCAAACCTCGAACAGTGGGGGTTTAGAGGGGGGATTCAAAAATTCAAAATATCTTTTTTATTGTTAGTCGGATTGGAAAATGTTATAGAACCAATCGTGATGAACTATTGGTTTTCTACAGTTGTTGTTCTATATATTTTTTCATTTGTCGTTCTATAGATCAAGTTCGTTAATGGCTAAAATCAGACCAGTGGAAGGGGCGGTTTAGAGGGAATTTCCGAAAATTCTAAATATCTCTGTTATTGTAGATCGGATCGAAAAATTGTATAGAACCAATCTCATTGAAAATTAAATGTACTATAAATATTGGCATATACTTTTATTCTCTGTCTTGAATATTAACCGAGATATTTGCATTTTACAGCTTTGAGTCTTCAGCAAACCCCCACTTCTACTAAAGTCATATTAACAATAAGGTGTTGTATTATGAACCACTTCATTACATAGTTAAAAACCGAATATTGTTTTCATTGAATTTTTACTTTGTGAGATATATGCAAATACGTTCTGTTGATCCCCCCCCCTTTTGTTCTTGGATTACGAAAATTTGAGTGATTGAGATAAAACTCATTCTGATTCATTACAAATTACAGCGCTACCTTAGGAAATTGTTTTCAATAAAATTAATGTTATATTCAGATATATTTCATTAATTGTTTGTCTTACCAGTCTATCTATCTATTCAAGGCTATAAGGTTGGATGGTCTATTTGTTTACAATTCAGCTGCTTTCCGTTGTAGAGATTATTAACTTGTATTGTAAATTGACTGAGAGATATCTCATTACCGTTTGTATTTATTCGCTTAACATTCAAGGTAGTGTTACCTGTATGTATATTTATCTTTTGTAAACCTTCGCATGGGAAATCTGCTTAGTTTACTCAGCCCCTACATGACGAGATTTATTATTTGTAGCACAGACTTAATCTTACTTTCTTCTTTTCAGCCTACTGTAAACCTCGACACTTCCTCTCATTGGATTTTTACTTAGAAACAAAAAAATAAATTGTGTGTGTCATACCTGCAAGTAGGAAATGTAATTTGTTTTCGTACCCCTTGTGTGGTAGCTATTCTATCGTTGTTGTTCTATGCGTTCTTTTAAACCCAAGTATTCAGCGAGTTACTCGTAATTCCTTGTTTTCTGCCATCAGTAATCCCCCCCTCCTCCTATCATACTTGTGCACTACTTTTGAATATACTTGAACGTGGTTTATGAGGAGCGGCTCAATAACAGTGCTTCCAGTGAGTCAGCTACTAGCTTTCAAAGGTTTTGGCTCAGAGATTGCTGATTTGAATTAAACAATTGGCCTTTACATGATATTTATAAGTTCTGAAAAACTATATATTATTGTGTGAGTGTGCGTGTGTATATAAATATATAAAAATAAAATTGTAACCTCTGTCTGTACATTGATTTTTTTCTCGAAATATCACGATAACTTTTTTGTTTCACATGTCATAGACCATAACTGCATTTTGTTTCTTTGGTGTCTGTTTGTTTGCTACCTTTTCACGCATAAACGGCTGAACCGAGTTTTATGAAACTTGGTATGTATATTACTACTAACCCAACTTAGACTTTAAGCTATGTTGATATTCTCTGAGACGAACAGGAGTGAGGGTTATAAGGGAGACCCAAAATTAAAAATAGCGATATTTCACTTTGCATTGATTTTTCGGTATATATGCACGTAATAAAAGTTGTTTATTTTGTTATTTAGAGTAAATTTTGCTATGTACACTTTTTTTGTATACTGAATTATAAACAAGATATAGACTAAAACCTATAGCAGAAGTGAACAATTTTATTTGGCACAAAAGACTCAACCGAACAAAATAAAACTCGGTATGTGTATTAGCACTAATGTCTTCATTATAATAAGCCATATTAACATTTCTAGGGACGCCCAGGAGTGGGGGTTGTAAGGGAGGCCTGAAATTAAAAATAGCGGTATTTCGTTTTCTATTGGTTTTTCTGCAAATATGCACATGACACTATTTTGTTATTTAAAGTTCCTTTTGTTATATTCATTTTTGTCGTATAACAAAGTATAATTCACAATATTTCATTTTCTTTTCGGTTATCGTGCACATAACAAAAGCTGTTTACTTTTAGCAGATTTCCCTTAAGGGATATCAGTTATTGAGGTCGTACTCATAACGCGATATTTGAAAACTTTCTTCAAATCACCATCGATCCTACTCAGGGGATGACGAAAATGAGGTCCGTTCAAAATTATTTATATCATATATATATATATATATATATATATATATATATATATATATATTTGTCTGTTAACGCTCTAGCAGTCCCAATTTTTGTTTGATCGTTACCAAACTCGATATTTAAACGTTTTATGTAAAAAGACAGATCAAGTTTGTTAACGGCTGAAATCGGACCAGTGGGAGGGGGATTTTCGAAAATTTGAAATATCTCCGTTACCATACGTCGGATCAAAAAATTGTATAGAACCAATCTTATTGTGAATTAAATTTACTATAAATATTGTTTTATACATTTATTCTCTAAATATTAACTGAGATATTTGCATTTTTATTAAATTTGGGCCGATAATGGACGACTGTTTCCCGCCAAAAGCTAGTTCGGCCCTTTGCCGTTACTGTTCGGCTCTTGTATGGAGATTTTTCTATTGTATTATTTCACATGGGAAATCTGCTCAGTTTACGCAGCACCTGCATGACGGACTTTTTTTTTTAGAGTAACTTTTGTTTTATAATTTTTTTTTTTTTTTTTTTTTTTTGTGAAATAAGGTATGAACCAAGTAATGTGCTTAGAAATAATGATATACTCAACAATTCTTTCCAATATGAACTTCCCGGGTACGTCACTTGGATAAATTAATTCAAATCCATGTTAAAATTTTATGCTTAATTATTCAAATCTATGTTATTTTTTAAGGCAGCAACAGATTGCACCAAGTAAGGTATACTGCCCCCCTTCTCTTATCCCAAACATTAATTCATGATAGCCTTGCAAAAAAAAGGCCATCACGCAGGGGCTGCGTAAACTAAGCAGATTACCCGCGTGAAGTTTTACAATAGAGAAATCTGCCTAATAACTACAGTAGTAGTAAGGTATCTCTAGACCTATTCACGAGGGACGAATAGTTACGGAAACTGCCGCACTAGCTCTGAGCGGATAGTCCCAAACATAGCCGATTCCTGCCGACCACACTCACAATACAAATGCAAATATATCGGTTAATATTCTAGATACAGAATAAATGTATAGATCAATATTTATAGTAAATTTAATTTGCAATAAGATTGATTCTATACAATTTTTCAATCCGACGCATAATAACGGAGATATTTTGAATTTTCAAAAATCCCCCCCTCCCACTGGTCCAATTTCAGCCGTTAACGAACTTGATCTTTCTTTTTGCATAAAACGTTTAAATATGAAGTTTGGTAACGATCAAACAAAAATTGCGACCGCTAGAGCGTTAACAGGCAAATATATATATATAATTTTAGAGGGACCTCATTTTTGTCATCTCCTGGGTAGGATCAATGGAGATTTGAGGAAATTTTTCAAAACTCGAGTCATGAGTATGACCTCAATACCTGATTTCCCTTAAGGGAAATCTGCTAAAATACCATCCTCATTCAGCCTCAAATGAATTCCTGGGCGAAGCCGGGTACCTTAGCTAGTATATATATATATATATATATATATATATATATATATATATAGAGAGAGAGAGAGAGAGAGAGAGAGAGACAGACAGACAGACAGAGAGAGGTTCCCTGTTTGCCTGACATTTAAACATTTTATGTCAAATTAGAGATCAAGTTCATTATTGGCTGAAATCAAATTCGTGGGTGGGGGAGGGGTGATATTGAAAATTGAAAATATTGTTTTTTCACGAAATATTTTGTATCCAGCTTCCTTTTTAATTCCTGTTTACATACGTTGCTTACTACGAAATAAATAAAGAAAAATGTTCGTCACGTAGTGGCTGCGTAAACTAAGCAGATTTCCCATGTGAAGTTATAAAATAGAGAAATCTCCATACGAGAGCCGGACAGTTACAGAAACGCCCGAACTAGCTTTCAGCGGAAACGAATAGAACCAACGTTAGCCGATCTCATCTCGTCCGTTATCCGCACACACTTGATAAAAATGCAGATATCTCGGTTAATATTCAAGAAAGAGAATAAATGTATATAACAATATTTATAGTAAATTTAATTCGCAATAAGATTAGTACTATAAATTTCAATCCGACATATAGTAACGGATATATTTCGAATTTTTGAAATCCCCTCTTTAACCCCCCCCCCCCCACTGTTCCAATTTCAGCCGTTAACGAACTTGATCTTTCTTTTCCATAAAACGATTAAATACTGAGTTTGGTGACGATTAAACAAAAATTGCAACCGCTAGAGTGTTAACTTGGGAGATTTCCCATGTGATCATATGTACCATGTATTCTCTATTTTATGTAAAAAAAACTGATGTGTAGATAGGAGGGGGGAGGGGGATTACTGATGGCAGAAAACAACGAATTACGAGTAACTCGGTGAATACTTGAGTTTAAAAAAACGCATAGAACAACAACGATAGAATAGCTACCACACAATGGCTACGTAAACAAATTACATTTCCTACTTGCAGGTATGACACACAATAGATCACATCTCACAATTTATTATTTTGTTTCTAAGTAAAAATCCAATGAGAGGAAGTGTCGAGGTTTACAGAAGGCTGAAAAGAAGAAAGTAAGATTAAGTCTGTGCTACAAATAATAAATCCCGTCACGCAGGGGCTGAGTAAACTAAGCAGATTTCCCACGCGAAGGTTTACAATAGATAAATATACATACAGGTAACTACCTTATAGCTTAATACCTTCGAATGTTAAGCGAATAAATACAAACGGTAATGAGATATCTCTCAGTCAATTTACAATACAAGCTAATAATCTCTACAACGGAAAGCAGCTGAATTGTAAACAAACAGGCCATCCAACCTTATAGCGCTGAATAGACAGATAGACTGGTAAGACAAACAATTAATGAAATATATCTGAATATAACATTAATTTTATTGAAAACAATTTCCTAAGGTAGCACTGTAATTTGTAATGAATAAGAATGAGTTTTATCTCAATAACTCAAATTTTAGTAATCCAAAAACAAAAGGGGGGGGGGGATCAACAGAACGTATTTGCATATATCTCACAAAGTAAAAATTCAATGAAAACAATATTCGGTTTTTAACCTTGTAATGAAGTGGTTCATAATACAACACCTTATTGTTAATATGACTTTAGTAGAAGTGGGGGTTTGCTGAAGACTCAAAGCTGTAAAATGCAAATATCTCAGTTAATATTCAAGACAATATTTATAGAACATTTAATTTTCAATGAGATTGGTTCTATACAATTTTTTGATCAGATGTACAATAACAGTGATATTTCGAATTTTTGGAAATCCCCCTCTAAACCGCCCCTTCCACTGGCCTGATTTTAGCCATTAACGAACTTGATCTTTCTTTTTGCATAAAATGTTTAAATATCGACTTTGGTAACGATCACACAAAAATTGCGACCGCTAGAGGATTAACAGACAAATACATACATATATGTGTGTGTGTGTGTGTGTGTGTGTGTGTGTGTGTGTGTGTGTGTATATATATATATATATATATATACTAGTTCAGATACCCGGCTTCGCCCGGGAATTGATTTGAGGCTGAATGGTGAAGGTATTTTTTTGGCAAGGCTTTACTTTGCACAGTACTTTGACATTTACCCGTCCCAGTGTTTAGGGTTAATACCCGTTGTTGGCATTTGTTAATAATAAAATTAATTTTTTATTTAAGTCTTCACTCTCTTCCAAATTGTCATATTTCCCGTCTCCTGTGCATTATGCATAGATTTCAGCTATTTAGGACAAAATATTAACATTGTTTTGAATTAATTTTTCCAACTGAGGTACCTGATAATTCAAATAGGAATGAATTGTTGAGCATATCAATATTTCTACGCAAATTACTTGCTCCACACATTGTTCCTGGAGAAATGTATAAAAAAAAAAAGTTAATCTAAATAACAAAGTAAACAACTTTTGTTATGAGCATGTTTGTCGAAAAACAAATAGACAATGAAATATCGCGAATTTTTATTTCAGGTCTCCCTAATAACCCCCACTCCCGTTCTAACCTAAACATTTTAATATAGCTTATAATCATGGAAGAATTAATGCTAATTGACATACCGAGTTTTGTTAAGTTCGGTTCAATCGTTAGCGCCCAATAAAATAGTTGATTCCCGCTTTAATTTATAGTGTATATCTCGTTTATACATTGTTAAAAGACAAAAATGAATATCACAAAAGTTACTCTAAATAACAAAATAAACAACTTCTGTTATGTTCATATTTGTCGAAAAACGAATAGAAAACGAAATACCGCTATTTTAAATTCAGGCCTCCCTGAATCCACTCCTGCCCGTCCCTAGCAATTTTGGTATGGCTTATTATAATGAAAGTGTTAGTGCTAATACACATACCAAGTTTTATTTATTTCGGTTGGGTCTTTTGTCCCAAATAAAATTGTTCACTTCCGCTACAGGTTTTAGCGTATATCTCGTTTATAATTCAGTATACGAAAAAAGTGTATATAACAAAAGTTACTCTAAATAACGAAATATCGCTATTTTTAATTTCAGGCTTCCCTTATAACCCCCACTCCAGTTCGTCTCAGAGGATATTAATATAGCCTAAAGTCTAAGTTGGGTTAGTAGTAATATACATACCAAGTTTCATAAAATTCGGTTCAGCCGTTTATGCGTGAAAAGGTAACAAACAAATAAACGAACAAACAAACACACACAAAAGGAACAAAATGCAGTTATGGTGTCTATGACATGTGAAACGAAAAGTTATTGTGAAAATTCGCGAAAAAAATCAATGTACAGACAGAGGTAACAATTTTATATATATATATTTGAACAGACCTCATTTTCGTCATCCCCTGGGTAGGATCAATGGATATTTGAAGAAAATTTTCAAAAATCTCGTCATGAGTACGACCTCAATAGCTGATTTCCCAGGGAAATCTACTAATACATGGTGAGACATCATCAGCGGGTCATATTCCTGACATGGGAAATCTGCTTGGATTGCACTGCACGGCAGACTATTTTTTCAATTTTAAATATTCTTATACCCAAAATGAGAAACTTCAATCATTCTAGTTTCCAAAAACAGCCCATATGCAGAAATTAGACAATCCAGGAACTGACAATAATTCAAATTAATACTTTCTGCAGCCAAAAAGCACAATTTTTAATTTGGTTATGTCTAAAACTGTAATTTAACTGTAATTCAACTTGCTGTGTTGAAATAGCTTTTGAATTTCCCCGCGATGATGAACATTTTTTTAAATTGGAAATATTAGCACTTTCTTTCCCCCATCAGCTCTTTCCATTAACACTTCTCCAAATGGTCCCTGCAGTATTCCAGCTATTTATTTCATATTTAATTATTTTTTTAATTATAGTAAGTTGTATTAGAACACCTCCAAAATGTATCATTGTGTATTTGCCAATGAATGCTTCAACTCCTTAGTTACTAGTTAATTTGATTATATTGCTTAGACGAATTAACAATATTAGCCCTTTACAGGATGAAATTATTAAACAGAGAAAAAAAAGTTTGTTTATCTTTATACTTATTTGTTTAAGTGTATAATATCTGTATGTTCATTTTATTGACAAAAGAAAGATCTAGAAATAGTAGGCCTAGTACACCATGCTTGGCACTCTCTATTTGAATTTTTATTTCCAACTTTAGCCATCTCTATATCCACTGGTTTGGAATTTAAAAATTCTAACAGTGGCAGAACTTGACAAATGTGGGTGGGAATTTCACAAATGGTTTGTTGAGGACTGATCTTTCATTACAAGGTTTAAGTGAGTGCTGGGTTTTGTGAATTTATGCTTTCTTGTTATAGGTGGTGAGACAATTTAAAACAAACAAAAAATCACATTCAGAATCAAAAAAAAAAAAAAAAAGTAATCTATTAAATTATGCTGAATTTAGATTAAGTTAATGTAATTATTATAAACCTTTTGAAATTCACTAAAATTATTTTCCCCTTAGGTAACAGTAATCTAACTTATCTTGCCAAAAATTCTGTTAAAAATAACCAAGATAATGCTGAAGTTACCATTTCCCCATATAATCAATGATGACAATCCTAGTTCAAGACATTCAAAACCATGTATATGTATTTACTGATTGTACCACCATGTTTTTAGTAGTGCTAACATCTAGTAGATCAAAATGAAATTATTAAAAGATATGTGACTGACTTGGCTTATTTATTAGAATGAGTTTTAAAGAATGCTGTGTCTCATCTTAGTTTGGTACAGCAGAGTTCTGTTCTGTTGAAAACATGCGTAAAAAGAAAAATAGCTGGAAAGTTTGGATTTTGAGTCACCTGTTCTGTTCTTTTCTAATATATGAGAATTACTTAGTCCTTTGTCAGTTTATTCTCTTTTTTTTTTTCAATGTTCATATTGATAAGGACCAATTACTTTTTCTCAGTATATTGGAACTATATTGACCTATTCAAGGACAATATTTTTATGTTTCAAATAAAGTTAAAAAATGTGATTTTTGTCTTATATAATAATTGAAGAAAAAATAGTTTGTCCTGATATATTCTTTGGGATCATAAACAAAACAGATCCAACATTAATTTGCATATTGCTTATCATAAAAAATAAAATTAAAATATTCATTAATAGTTGCTCCTTGACAACATTAAAATATGTTGCTATATACAGAAACTCAGTATTAAATAAAATTATAATTAACATATTTACATTTTCAGAACCTCACATTTTGTTGTTCAAGCGGCCTATCACAGAGCCACCAAGGAACCAGTGAATCGCCCCCATCATGCTGCAGTTATTTCACCAATTTTTTTTTATTAACTTGTAATCATTCCTCATTTTTTCTACCAAACCTACATATTTCAGTTTTTTTTTTTTTTTTACTGCTATGCAGATTATAATTCGGACATTCTGAGAAATTTTCATATTAATCTTTGTATTGTTTATTTTCTGTTTATTCGTTCATTTGTATGTTCGCTTGTTTTTTATTTTGCAAACTTATGCATATGCATGTTTACATTTTTGTGATAACATCTATTTTTCAGAAAATGTAAATTTAGTTCAGTATATTAACAAAGGGTTTCTGTATTGATATATCCAAATTTTAGATTGTTATTGCAATATTATTTTGATTATATATCTCAAAATATTTATTTTTTAAAAACAAAACAAAAAAAACCTAAGTTTCTATGGCATTAAAGTAATAAAGACTTATATTTTTTTTTGATAAAATAAAAAGCTATTGTGTTTTAAATTAAATGGATTGAAGTTTTTTTCTGTGTCTGTGTTGTTCTCTCATAACTATCTCGAAACTTTTTCAAAAAGTAAAAGTAATGAAGTTTATTTGAACATAATGTTAGTAAAGTTCCTTCATAACAGATTCTTGGTTATGAATGTCTCCAATCATATCATCCTATGATTTCCAGAAGTGTTTGATAAAAATCAAAGTCTTAAATTTAACTCCTAAATTAATGATGATAATCAACAGACCTGGATTAAAATGGTTTAGAATAGTTGCAAACCCTTTATAAAATTGATTAACTAGAAGTTTTTTTTAAAAAAAAACTTACAATCCATTTTATTTGAGATACTTACATTTTGCTTGACCATTTCTCATAATTTCCTTATTAAATATAGCACATATTTGTTACTATGTGTTGCTATAAACTTTGTATATAAATTGGTTAGGATAAAATTGAATTATTTTTTTAGAAGTTTTTTCCTATTTATTTTTCTTTTTCCCTATAAAACTTTTAGTTATATATTTTCATTGTTATATTGTTTAAGTATATCATACATCTTGTGTTGGGCTTCTATTTCTTCTTTATTTTATTTGAATGTTTTTCCTCTAATATGCATACTTTATTTATGTTACTAAAATAGAAGCACTTTTACCTAACGTAAAATAAATTATTTGTATTTTGTTTCAGTTAAATATATTTTTTTTTTGTTTATACGTTATAATACGTTTAAGTGTCCATAATATATATGTGGTTGTTTCTGATTTGACACCACTCTAGTCTGCATTATTGAGTTAATAATAATGTAACAATGGTGTGGTCAGGAATGCTAAAAGCTAATCATTTCAAAATTTGTTTAGAGATTTGGAAGAAATATTAAAATTAATCCATTAAATTGTGTTTAGGCCAATTTTGGAATTGCTGTCACACACTATACGTTCCTGTGGTATAGTCAAATTGGAATTTAAATATCTTGTTGAGGTGTTGGTTACATCCTGGAATTAATACTTGAAGTTATTTCATACCCCCTTTTTTTACATCCTGGAATTAATACTTGAAGTTATTTCATACCCCCTTTTTATTGGTTTTACATACGAGTTTATATAGTGATATTTTCAATACTGAACAGAAGGGAAGTAAAAGTAATTTCCTATATAAACAAATTAAAATTTGTTAGAACCCTCTTTAAGGTATATCAGTCTACCTCTTAAACTGAAATTTGATTCTATCCCAATTTCTTGCTTTAGCAATTATAGTATTATATTAGTCTAGTTATTTTTAATATAACAAAAATTTTTTTTATTGTGAAGTGAAATAACTCTTTTCTTTTTATTTTTTTTGTTACATTTTGCCCACCATTTATGATTGTACCTGTGAGGCAAATATTGTGAAGTGATTTTTCGTTTTTGTTTTAAGATATGTATCCTTAATGTTTCTGGCATCTTTCATCTTTTTTTACTGCACTTATTGTAAATATATATATATATGGTTAAAGAAAGTGTTTAGTGGAGTAAATATTTCTACTAATTTATAATAGATAAGATCTTTACCATTTTAAGTACATGTGATTTACATTCAGTCATAGTCTATGAAAGTGCCTTAATTGAAGAAACTTATTTTTAAACACATCATGTGTTAGTTGTTTAATAAACTATTTTTTTGAATGATTTCTTATTTTTACCTTTCACATTTTTTATGACATCTCTAATTAATTCTATTCAACATTTCCTTCATTATTTATAACATTGTATTATACTCATGATTTCTCAATTTTTTAGAAAAGGAACCCCAATTTGAGTATGGGCTGAAACATTGAAGCCCTATGTATTATTACAGTAAGTGTAATTTTGCCTGGACTTTTGCTTGTAGAAACCATTAGAATCAATCTAGAGTAATAGCTGAGGTACCTAGATTTTCTCAGAAAATGACTGAATAATGCTTTTTATGATATTCATTGTAATGCTTTACTGTGCATAATATGTTTGCATTTCCTGCCGCATAAATACTCTTATGCCGTCATAGTTTTTTTGGAAACTAAGTTACTTTCCTACTTTTGTAGAGTTGAAAGATATAAGTAAAGGTGCTTCAAAAATCCAAGTGGGGATATTAAACATATTTATGGACACATATCTGTCATTATTGATATCATACAATAATAACATCCACATGTATTAAAACACTCATTTTAAAGCATACAGGTAAGTAGATTGTTTATAAGTAATATCAAGTTCAGTAAGTAAAAATATCATCATATTAGTCGTTTAGTTATCATAGAAATAGTTGAATATAAATTCTGGTGGTTATGCAATATACGTTTAAAGTATTCAGTTCTAGAATCAAATCACTTTTTTAATTAATTTTTTGAGTGAGATAAATAGTGTCACTGAGTTTAAGTAATACTTTAAGACTGACACACTTCAGATAAGTTTGAGAGGAGACCACTCAGATTGGAATTATGCTTTAAACAATTAAGTATATTTCAACAGTGGATGCTTTCCCCCTGATAATTAATCATTATTCTACAAAATGAGTTTCATTAAGTAAGTGATTACAAACCATTCAAATGTTGATGTGAGGTACATTTTTTAGCAGATTTCCCTTAAGGGAAAACAGCTATTGAGGCCGTACTCATGACGCAATTTTTGAAAAATTTCCTCAAATGTCCATCGATCCTACCCAGGAGATGACAAAAATGAGGTTGTTTGATCATTATCAAACTCGATATATAGTCGTTTTATGTAAAAAGAAAGATAAGGTTCGTTAATGGCTGAAATATGACCACAGGAAGGGGGAGACTTTTGAAAATTCGAAATATCTCCGTTACTATAAGTCGGATCGAAAAAGAGTATAGAATGAATCTTATTGCAAATTAAACGATCTATAAATATTGTTCTATACATATTTTCTGTGATAAAACAAAAATTGCGACTGTTACAGCGTTAGCAGACAAATATATATATATAATTTTGAACAGACCTCATTTTCGTCATCTGGGTAGGTATGATTGATGGACATTTGAAAAAAAATTTCAAAAATCTCATCATGAGTACGTACGACCTCAATAGCTGATTTCCTTGAAGGGAAATCTGCTAATATCATTCTATTTATGTTATCACAGATGTTATGTCTGGACTTTTGGCATCAGGTCGGCACCACAGACAAGTTCGGAAAATGGTGTTTTTAAGTAGCAGAATATTTATGAAAGCAAAAAGAGAAACATACACTTAAATATAGCTAACAGTCAAACTTATTATAGCTGAAGGAAATAAGAACATGCAGGGTCCTAGTGCTTCGAAATTTTTGTTTACAACTCCGGAGGGTAAAAAGACCGAATACAAGAAGGAAATTGAGATTGGATCATTTACGAATAGTGTAATTATAAGTGCGGTGGAGAAGGCTACCTCCCCTCCATCCTTGGTTCTTTGGAATCTGGTCAAGCTATAGGTGTTTTGAAAAAAAAAGGCAAAATTGTGGTTTGATGTACCTATGAACACGAAGATTATCATACTCCTTGGCTTGTTATCCTTTGTTCTTTGAGTATGATGATTTGAAGATTAAATTAAGGACATTAAATTCGTCAAAACTTATGGAATGGAGAACATACATAACATGTACTGTAATATGCTGATATTTATTTATTTTTTAATAAGTCGCTTAACATCAAATGTTCAGGACCACTGCAGAGTATTTAATTATGATGAAGATGAAATAGATATTAGATAAACTTGGAACCCAATAATCTATATAATAAAATTACCTTCCAGGTAAATTAGCATTTCAAATCATATTTTCCTTTGATAATGATGATTTAGTAAGGTCAAGTTTGATAGTATTCTTCTATATATTTCATTATTATTATACTTAATTAAATTTAATTCAAAGTTCATCACTTCAGTTTTATCTAAATCTTTTAGGTAGTGGGTGTTTTATTAATGGAAAAAATATGATTATGAATAAATATTTATTTTAATAGAAATCAAATTGATTTGACATCAATAGAAATACATCATCCAAAGTGACATTGCACTATGATGTAAGAGATACAGATATATATAAAATGTATTTACAGCATACGTCCTATTAGGGGGGGGGGGGAAGTTTCAATGAATTAGGCAGGGAAAACATTTAAACTTGTGACTTTATAGCATGTGAGGAACTTGAAGTGGCATAATGATTCTTAAGAGAATGGTTCAAAAAGAATACCTGTAATATTGATTTAAATATTCTACGTTAGCTGAAAAAATAAAACATACTTCAAAATTATCCTAGTATAGCTGCTACTCATTCTGCATAGATATACATTTAAGCAAGGTTCAAGGTTTTCCATTATCTAATTCTAAAATATGTAGAGTGCATATTATAGCCTATTAATCCCCTGAAGTATAATTTTGAAAATATGCTTTTTTACTTTAGGTTGAACATGATTTAATTATATAATCAATCGGAGAGTAAAAATATGTTTAAAATCTATTTATTGATATGATTTATGTACATAGAAAGTTCTATTTACAGAAGATAGCTTACAATTTAATTAAAACATTGATTCTAGTCTACTTATTTTTGTTAAGTACGTTTTCTTTATAAAATATTCTATCTAGTCATTATTCGGTTTTTGACATGATTTCCTTTAGACATTTATTTTCATCTGTAATGTAAGCATTAAGATACATGTCCTTGTTAAGAAGCAAAGGTTAGTATTTATATTTCAAGTACAATAACTTAATTAGTACAACTCTATAATAGTGATTGAAAAAATTATAGAATAAATGTCATCAATTTTTAAAATATAAGTTATGTTTCAATGATTTTATTCATAACTCTTAAAAATTAAATGGGAGTTACATAATAACTATATATATATATATATATATATATATATATATATATATATATATATATATATATATATATATATATACAGCATAACTACAAGTATTTCTATATATCATTTAGTTTCAAGCCAAAAAAAAAATAGCACTAATATTACGATAATTTTATTATTTTTAAACACAGTTTTCCTGCAAAGAAAAGGCAGTCTTTCAACAGGTATTTTCTTAATGTCTCAACCAGCCGTTGTTTGGATCAACTGACACTTCTTGCTTAAGTCTCATTGGAAGATCTTGGTAAATGTCTTCAGGTAAATTATCTAAAACAAAATATAAATAAAACCTAGTTAGTGTCTGAAAAAATGTTAGTTGGAAATGTGTTAATACAAATCAAATTAAAAAAAAAAAAAATTCTTATGGTCATTATATTTGAAGCGCGAACTCAGTATAATTTACATTAATAAAGCATACAGAGTAATTCCTGAAAAAAACAAGGTTTAATTTCCATAAATATTTGGTTAAATGCAGAAGCCTTAAAATTGTATTCCTTTCGGATATATTTGAGTCATACTTACTTGTTTGATATATTGTCAACATTAAAAGAACTTAAAATAGGCTTCTCAATTACTTAAAGTTAGTATTGGAAATATTTGTGCAAATGATGATATGCCAGTTTTATAAATTGCCTGTAGGTTGTTGCCTCAGTTTTACATTTGCCCTACCAAATGTAAAACTGAGAAAGAAAATGGAAGACTTAAAAACTGCTTAATTAATTTCATAATATTAGGAAAAAGAAACCAAATATTCTTACCATTGCACCTATAAACTAAATCTGCCCAAATTATCATTTCTTGGGAAAAACAAAGAACACCTAATCTTCCTCCTTTTAGAGTTGAATCAAAAATATTTCCAGAATCTGCAACCAAGTTTTGTCCTTCATAAATACGTAATCTTATGAGGGAAATACGAGGCCGGTGGAGTAGTAACCAACGATAAGCAGTTTTTTCTTTCCATCCAGAGTTTCTAGGATCCTTCCAAAGTAATTTGACCTGGAAACAAATATTTTTCATTAAGCACTTTTCACATTGCGACAGTCAACAACAAAAAAGTGTGTCTTGCAGAAGCTGTGTAAACTCAGCAGATTTCCCCCGTGATAGTATAACACATTATTGATCCATATCACAACAAATTCCCTATTTCTATGTAAAAAACAGATGAGTAGAATGGAACAGGGGGGGGGGGGGTTCAGTAACCTACTGAAGGCAGAAAACAAACAGAACGAATAACTCACTAAATAATCGAGTTACGAAAAAATGAATTGCACAACAATTGTAGAGCATCAATAGTATTACAAGATTGGTCCTATAACATTTTTCAATCCAACTCATAATATCGGCAGTATTTTGAATTTTTGAGTCCCCCTTCTCTCTAAACCCCCACTATTCCAGGTCCCCGACTTCAGCCAATAAAAAATATGATCTTTAGTGTTAACTGAAACTGATATTACTGAGTATGGTATAGATCAGGGGTCTCCAAACTACGGCCCGAGGGCCACATTCGGCCCGTGGACAGATTTTGTCCGGCCCGCGGAGAGCTAGCATATTTGAAAACTCCTTTTAGAGAACATATTTTTTATAGCAAATTAAATTTAGTTTACTGAAGTATTCTAATTTTATGTTGAATAATTATTAATTAATTTTTTCATCAGTGGACTATTTCACTTTTTACCACCGGCAACAATGAAAATATGGTTTTGGCCCTCGGAACTTACTGGAGTAATCAGTATGGCCCTAAGGCTGGAAAGTTTGGAGACCCCTGGTATAGATCAAGTAAACATCTTCGAAAAAAGAATGTAAAATCATAATTGATGATGTCATCACTCAACAAATTTTTATGTATCTTGAATAATAACGGACTCTTGAAACAATATTTGGTATTTAAGCTCATAATAAAGTGGTTCATGATATAACAGCTTATTGTTAATATGACATGAGTAGGAGTGGGGGTTTACTGAAGGCTAAAAACTAAAAAATCCAAATATCTTGGTTAATATTCATGATAGAGAAAATACGTATATAACAACATTTTTAGGAAATTAAATTTGCAGTAGCATTGGTTCTATGCACTTTTTCAATACAACGTATAATAACAAAGATATTTTGAAATTCCTCCCCTCTAACCCCCCCCCCACCCCCACTCCTTTCAACCGTTAACATATAATGCTTGTATATCAATTTTACTAATGACTAGCTCAGATACCCGGCTTCGCCCGGGAATTCATTTGAGGCTGGATGGCGATTGTATTTTTTTGGCAAGGCTTTACTTTGGACAATATTTTGACATTTACCCTTCCCAGTGTTTAGGGTTTATACCCGTCGTTGCTGTGGATTTGTTAATAATAAAATTAATTTATTATGTATGACTTCACTGTCCTCCATATTGTCATATTTCCCGTTTCCTGTCCATTATGCATAGATTTAAATTATTAAGGACAAAATATTATAATAATATATTATAATTAGAATTAATTATTCTAGGTGAGGTACCTGGTAGCTCATATTGAAAAGAATTGTTGAGCAAATTTCTCTAAATAACAAAATAAACAACTTTTGTTAAGTGCATATTTGCCGAAACCCCAATAGGAAACAAAATATCACTACTTTTAATTTCAGGTCTCCCTTATAACCCCCACTCCTGCCCGTCCCTAGAAATGTTAGTATGGCTTATTATAAGGAAGGCGTTAGTGCTAATACACATACCGAGTTTTGTTTATTTCGGTTGGGTCTTTTGTGCCAAATAAAATTGTTCACTTCCACTATAGGTTTTAGCGTATATCTCGTTTATAATTCGGTATACGAAAAAAGTGTATATAACTAAAGTTACTCTAAATAACAAAATAAACAACTTTTGATATGTTCATATTTGCCGAAAAACCAATAGGAAACGAAATATCGCTATTAATAAATTTCTGGCTTCCCTTATAACCCCCACTCCTGTTCGCCTCAAAGGATATTAATATAGCCTAAAGTCTAAGTTGGGTTAGTAGTAATATACATACCAAGTTTCATAAAATTCGGTTCAGCCGTTTATGCGTGAAAAGGTAACAAACAAACAGACACGAAAGAAACAAAATGCAGTTATGGTGTCTGTGACATGTGAAACGAAAAGTTATCGTGAAATTTCGCGAAAAAAATCAATGTACAGACAGAGGTTACAATTTTATATATATATATATAGATTAAATAAAAATTATGGCCACTAGAGTGGTAACAGACACAGACACAGGGTGTTCCAAGTTCCCGTGCCACCCCCCTTAAAATCTCCAATTATTTTAATATAAGGCTGTGGCTTGGTATGCCATAATTGGGACCATTGAAGAATCCTTTCAGTCCATATTCAACCTCCTAACCTTCTTCAGTACTTTTCCAGCGACCATAATTTTGTAATTTCTTACGGAATGCCCTACTTTTTATGACAGATTCTTGTAGAAAATCAAATTTAAACAGGTTTATTTCAGTGAATTTTTCGATTTGGCACATCCTTTAGTCATAAAATGGACAAATCTTTATTTCAGAAACGGCACATTATATTGAAAAATGCTGCGACATAAAAGTTGTAATCAACAAAATTATCTTTGAAACAAGTCTACGGGGAAAGGAACAAATTCTGATATTTTAAAAAAAAAAGTATTTAAAACGAAATAATGAATTTATTTTAAACCAATTATGTGGCAATTATTTGTAAAAGGAATACATTTTTCCATCTGACAGTTTCATGTAAAAAAAATGTGCGGTATCTTCCAGGGAAGAATCATCAACCCACATCTTTTTGATAAAAAATTAAATGATACAGTCTTCAAACGCTTCCTAAATAAAGAATTTTTAAATTAAATAGAATTCATACCCCAATGCAAATTAACGAAATATCGCTGCATCTTGAAGGATGTCCTTCCCACTTCTGTTTGGTCAACAATAAGAGAAATGATTCCCTAATGCAGTATCTGTCGCAGCTTGCACATTGAGTGGCCACCTAGGTCACCCGATCTGACAAAAATGGATTATTTTCTATGGAGGAGGGTCAAAGGCATCTTTACCAGAACACGTCGCAGAATATTGAATACATGAAAAATAAAATCAGAATGGTGATAAATTCAATTTCAGTGGCAGAAATTCACAGTCCCAGAAGGCCGTCTTTTGAAGTGCATAAATGAGGAAGAGCACATTTTCGAAATATTATAAATGATAGCTGTAAGTATTGCAGTGCAAAGAAAAAACTGGTTTCTGTTTTTTTTTTTTACATGAAACTATGCAGGTGGAAAAATGTATTCCTTTTACAAATAACTACTGCATAATTAGTTTAAAATAAATTAATTCTAAGAACGTTAAGAACATTTTTTGGATTCATTCAAGAATACTTAACTTGCATTATTTTGTTTTAAATTTTTTTTTCAAGTATTCTTGAATGAATCCAAAAATGTTTACTTTAAAAAACTTTCTTAACATTCTTAGAATTAATTTATTAATTTGTTTATCACTTCAAGCGATGGTATCTGAAATCTCTTTTGGCACTGTGTATTTCTGATACTGAAAGTGAATTTATCACCAATCTGATTTTATTTTTCATATCTTCAGTATTCTGTGACCTGTTCTCGGTAAAGATGTCTTTGGCCCTCCCCCATAGGAAATAATCCATTTCTGTCAGATCGAGTGACCTGGCTGGAAACTCTGTGCAAGCTGTGACAGATACTGCGTTGGGGAAAGATTTCTCGTATTGTTGATGGAGCAGTGATAGAGAAGTGTGAAGGAGATCTGACCGATCTTGACCAACTGCAGCCACATTTCATTTCTTTGCACCAGGGGTATGTCTTAATTTAATTTAAAAATTCTTCATTTAGGAAGTGGTTGAAGACTACCATTTAATGTTTTATCAAAAAAATGTCCATCGATTATTCTTCTCTGGAAGATATTGAACCTATTTTTTTTTACATGAAGCTATGCAGGTGGAAGAATGTATCCCTTGAAAAATAATTACTATGTAATTAGTTTGAAATAAATTCTTTCTAAGAAAGTTTTTTGTTATGTTGATGTTTTTGAAGTAAACATTTTTTATGTTTACTGTTTGTTCACAATATTTTCTAAGGGGATATTGAATTATGATAAAACTGCATAAGACAGAACAAAGAAATAATAAATGCTCTATAATATAGTGATAAAAGCTAGCAAAATTTCATGATTGTTCAATTGTTTGAAGGTTATTAAAGCCAATATTGGTTATAAGAATCTTTATTAGTACAATAACTCATGTATCTTAAAAGTTACTACTCTAAAAAAAAACACTTACTTATTAATACATGGAATACTATTATTTTTATACCTGGTCTTGTGTGTCTCCTGTATGCCACAAGGAGTTTCTGAGCATTTTTCCTGGGCCAGTGATTGAATTAACTACTTTCAATTGAATTCCCGGCTCTGCTATTGCTCTGAATGGATCACTCTGCCAATATGTTTGAGTATTTTTCTTCCACATCACTGAGTAGAACTTATGATTATTCTGATAACTGAAATTTGAATTGAGGTACAAAAATCACTCATTTCTTAATAGTATATACATATTTTCTTTTAAAGGAAGGGAAGTTACCTGAACACAAAACCAACATAATCGTCATCAATTTCTGTATCAACGAAGAATGTTCCTTCAAAATCAACTCCGCCAAAAGCATCATAACCTGGACACCAAAAATAATTAATAACATTTTTTTATAATCAATGCTGAAACCCAAATCAATTTGTCAAATGTCGATGGATAAGTTATATTATTAGAATTAAAGGAATATTTTGGATAAGTGATTATATGGAATTTTGCAGTCATGAATAGAAGAAGCATGACTGTTTGAGGAGTTGTACTTCAAATAAATGTATCAACATTCCATTCATTACTTACTGTGCATCTGACAGATACTCAGTCTAGAACTTTTTGAACAGATACTCACATATTTGTGGATGTTTTATTCTAGTGTATGTGTGTTCACTAGTAGTGTGACGACAATTGCCAGTTTATCTGGTACTTACTCTCCCCAATATATGTATATCTATTTTCAGTTGGCATTATAGACCTTTGAAATCTTTAACTGCCCTGAGTGAGACATGAAGTATTTGTGATCAGAGTTTTATGCAGTGAGTGATAAACTCAATGTCCAAATCCCCGTTAACAAAGATGGGTCCCAATGTCTCGAGGGGTCTGTGGTCAGATCAGCTTGTTTCTGCTTGCATAAGAACTAAGAAACTCACAATCGTTAGTCAACCCGAAGGGCTGCCAGACATATATATATTCATAAAATTCCTGCTGATCCATAAGGGCTGCGATACTAGGTCTCTCTGGTGTCGGGAACTAATGCTCTCCGTTGGCAGGGATCGAGTCCACCTAGTTTTACCTTCAGCGTACAGAGCGGAGTGGTAGATATACCCATGCCTTAACCTGCACAGCCACTGGTGCCCACATATATACATACGATCAGCAAGTGAATCCCAGATACACTATTTTATGAGACTATCTAATAATAAAGTCATCTAGAAGACTGCAATGGTTGTTCAATAGTCGCACCTCTGTAGCATCCATAAGCTACAGATCTAGCTCCTGTCTTGCTCCAGTGACATGGTGCCAGTGAGAATTACCAAAGTAGAACATTTTTTAGAATAATATTTATTATGTGTTTAAAATATATTTAATATGAATAATATACATATTATCTATTATATTTAATACATTTTCTTAACATCTAGCAATTAATGCTATATAGTATATAATTAAAATATCTCACCAACTGCCAGTCCTGGGTCACTATTCATTGTTTGCACAATTTCAGCTCCCTTATTATAAATTTCCCAATTAGGATCTATTTGAGTTTCACCTTCTGGATCAAGAACGACTGTCTGGAATGTCCTAAAATATGGGAAATAAAAAATGACTTTTCAAGTCAAATTTAGGACTTCAAAATACACATATAGTAAAGGGTTAATAGTTCAGGCAATTTGCTGCCTCTTTATCAAATTATTGGAGCACATTGATCCCAAACTCTTAATAGGAGTGTTTAACTTGTTCTAATTAAACACTCCAATTATGCCTTTATTCCTGATTCTTTTTTTTAAACTAACTACAAAAATTGCTTTAACATTAAAGTCATTTTTCATGAAAAAAAATTGTTTTACCCTTGAAAATAACTTCTTATTGTACTGTTCCCTTCTAATTTCTCTATTCTAATTCTTTAACTTCCAAATTTGTAATAGAATGGACGTGTCAGCAATAAAGCTGTGATCAACCAATAACCAGTTGCTTCCTCAAACCATTAGAATTAAATAATCAAAATCTATGAACCTATCAAATTTAAAAATTATGGATTCACTGTGTAACATAAATTATTATTTATATGCCTACATTGTTTTTGTTAGGTTGATTATTAATATTTTATTTTGTTTTGAATGTATGGATTCGATTTTTCATATAGTTTAATATATTAGTTACTAAGGTTTTACTGAGTCAAGAAGTTCTTAGGTTTTAGAAGATTTCATGAAGTAAATTACAGAAAGATTGTTCTCAATGCAGCTTTATTCAAATTACTGCTGATTCTACCTAGTAGATGGTGATATCCACAGGCCTTACATAGAAGATTATATATTTATCTTTCTATCAATCTATCCATCTACCAACATTTATATAGTTTTATTCATTTTTCGGGTCTTTTCTACTTTACCCACTCATGCTACTATTTAAATACTTGGTTACTTTCTCAAGTAACAGTTACCTTGCATTAGTGAAAACATATGTTCCACTAGCTAAAGGTTAGGCTTGGTTTAGTGTGCTTTGTGTCTTCAAGGTGTTTTAAGCATAAAAATGAATCTCATTGAGCTCAACAAGCAAATTGGCTCAGCTCGTAAGGCAGTTCGGTTCTTACAAAAACGTGCCATAATTCACACGAAAAGGAGGTGCTCAAGAAGACACTGGATGAGGCTATATTTTCTTCAGGATCGTTTACCAGTATGGCGCTGCTATAAGAAAAGTTGCAGGTATGAAATTAGCATTTACAGGGATACTTGGTTATCTCATAGCAGGCTCGGATTGGAAAAGGCTATTCTGTTTATATATTCCTGGACGAAGGGCTACACAACCACAGAGTTTTGTAGGGATGAATTAAAGATGTCCGCAAATACTATAGCAGATTGGAAGAACTACATGCGTGAGGTGTGTGCTTCAGACATATTAAGCAACCCTATAGTTATTGGTGGCCCCGGTTCTCATGTAGAAATCGATGAAAGCTGCTTCACGAGAAGAAAATACAACCGAGGCAGGTTATACCCCAATCAATGGGTATTTGGAGGAGTGTGTAGAGAAACTAGAAAGGTGTTTTTGTATGCTGTTCCAGATAGAACTGCAGCAACTTTAACAGACTGTATCAGAAGTGCGATCCGACCTGGAACTATGATATATTCAGACTGCTTCAGATCGTATCATGGGCTAAAGAAGCTGCCTGGAATGTATTACAAGCATTACACAGTAGACCACTCTAAAAACTTTGTCGACCTAAAAACAGGAGCGCATACTCAAAGGATAGAGTCTGTTTGGTCTAGTGTCAAACGAAGAAACAAGGTGGAGTGTGGTACTAGAAGATCTATGTTGGATTCATATCTCTGCGAGTGGATGTGGAGGAGGAGATATGAAAAGGAGGATTTATTTATGAAAATCCTGGAGGGTATTGCTCGTTATTGGTCTCGTAAATGTTAGTTGTTTTATTATCTTTTTATGTTGTTTAATTGTTTCTCTAGAAATAAACACATGTTCTAACCGTATTATATTATTTATAAATCACAGTTGAATCACTGTTATTCACATTCAGAAAATGAGTGGGTAAAGTAGAAAAGACCCCATTTTTCTCCAACTCCAAAATTAACGAAATTTGTATTTTCAACTTCGAGTAAACATCTACTCTTACTCTGGCAATTTTTAGTTTATGCCATTATAGCACTAAAATGTCATGTTTACCTGAATTTTCAAGTTATACCTCTATAAGATGATAGGGTTACGACTAACAGAGGAATAGGGAATGGAATATAGAAATAATGCCAGCTATGGTATACTTTATAATTTAGAATAACAGCTGCATTATTTTTAACATTCATGTCTGTAGTAGCTTCATCATGTTAGAATAATAATTTTTGAAAGAATGATTTTAAAGATATTAGTAGGGGGATAACACTTTTAGAAGTGTATTAATGTACAGAATATTGATCTACTTAAAAAGGTTTGGCTGCCCATGCTTAAACAATGTGTTAAAATTATTTAAAATATATATCATATGGAATGAAGGTCAATTCCACTGAAGTAATAAAATAAAATTTTCTTGAAATACCTGAAATCAGTGGTGAAAATTTTAGAGTTGTTTGGACAGTTGTCTAAATGATTGATCACACCATCAGCATCAAAATCATCTTGACACTTATCTCCAATATTGTTTCCTGTAGAAGAAAGATTAATATTGAACAAACACAAATTAATCAAATCGATATAAAATAACAAAACCACTTTATATTTCAAAGCTTCATTTTATAAGTTAAATTTAAATTTCAAAAATTAGCTCTTAATATGTTACTTCTCTAATCTTAATGAGGAAACCAACCTCATATGGTCAGCTGATGGCAAAAGTACCAATAAAATACCAGATGTTATAAATAGGGGACGTACAAATTTGTAATAATGTCAACTCCATTTGGGATGATACTGATCAATATTATAGCCACACAGTTTTTTTACTATCTACCTAGAGAAGATATGATCTGTTGCAAATGAAATGGACAGAAACCACTTCGGTATTCCCCCAGTTTTCTTTCAGCCTTCTTCATATGACAACCATCATAAAGTATGTAAAATCCTTCCCAAAACATTATTATAAAATAATTAAGTGGAATTGTATTTGTGGGAGGAGGTTAATTTTTTTTTATATACTAGAAACCCTCAGATGTGTTGATTCAAATTTAGAAAAAATACTGTAAACCAATGTCCATGTCTCATGTTTAATTTTTAATATTGATTAATTATTAATTAATATTACAAAATAAATTCCTCCTGATTTTATGAACAGGGTGTCGAATCAAATTCATTCATTTAAAAACTATAAATTTATTTTTAAAAAGGCGTGTTCTAATAGTAAAATTGCTAAGTTGTCAAAAATGTGTCCAAGGCTTAGGGGTACATTTATATTTTTGATTTGGTGATTTTATTGGGTACTTGAATTAGTTTGTAACATTTCCACATAGATAGTGCTACTAATGGGGTTTCCAATTGATGGTGTGATTCCTCCTCTGTTTGATCTAACTGTCATTGGGCTGTGTTTTTAGTGTAAGTCATTTGGTTGAAGCGTAAATAACTAATCATACAGTATAAAGTGTTTTTGCAGGGAGTTCTTCTTCATTACTTTAAAATAAAGAAAAGTGCTGCCAAAAGCCATAGAATTTTAGTGGATGTTTCTTTATGAAGAGCATGCTCTAGCTGAGCAAACATGTTGGATGTTGGTTAGCTTGTGTATTTTAAAAGTGGTGAATTTGAGCAGGAAGGTAAGGAACAAAAAAATTCAAAGATGAAGAATTAGAACCTAATAATGGACAAAGCTTTGAATAATATATTTAAAACCATTTTTGTAAAATAAAACCTCAATTTTCAAAATAATTTGCTACAAATTAATTCAAACCCCCAACATTATATACCAGCACGATTAAATTGTTATTTTATTTTACTTTTAATTGCTGATCATTCATTATAAATAATTAATAAATTTATTATTATTATTATTGAGAAATTATTATTTATATTAATTATCTTATTAATAAGTGTAATTTGATTTAAGCAGATAGTACACAAATTTGTATGATTGCATTTTGTAGATATGTGTTTACACAAGCATTCTGTCCAACATTGACTCAGAAAATAAGGAATTAGAATAAAAACCCTATGAAGAAAACTTACCCATTCCAGGTTTTTACCATAATTTCAAGTAAATCCATTATAATTAATAAGTAATAAAATTCTGAATGAACATTGCTTACGGTCACGATCTTCCTGGTCAGGATTATAAACAAGTTTGCAGTTATCTTGGTTATTTGGCACACCATCATCATCAGCATCAGGGTCACATTCATCACCACGACCATCACCATCTGTGTCCAGTTGATCACTGTTTGCTATTTTTGGACAGTTATCAGCAAGATCTTGGACTCCATCTCTAATTTTTAAATAATAATTTAAGTTGTTGAATAAATTAATAAAAATAGGTATAGTAATAGTAGATTTAAAAGTAAAAATTAAAAACAATGAATATAATAATAAGCGACATACATTATATTATACAAGTTTTGTTGTGGCTCAATAATTTATATGGAAAAGTAATTAAATATTAAATGAGTACTAAAATTGTGTAGCAAATATCTGAATAATTACCCTATACACATTAGTTCAGATTCAGTATGAAAAAAATTGGAAAGATGGCAATTTCTTTGGGAATTGTGATGCCAACAGAACTGAAATGATAATATTATATATCAATCCTTGTTAATTATACCTACAGCATCTCCCAGAAAGATAATTAAAAAAGTCCATCACACAGGGACTGCATAAACTAACCAGATTGCCCTCTTGAAGTTTAACAATAGATAAATCTACATACTGGTAACACAACACAACCATGAATATTAAGTGAATAAATACAATAGTAACACAGATATTTCAAATTTTCGAAATTCCTCCCCTCTAAACCCCCCCTCTCCCTCGTCCGATTTCAGCCATTAATGGACTCGATCTTTCTTTTTACATAAATCGACTAAATATCAAGTTTGGTAACGATTAGACAATAATTGTGACCACTATAGCGGTAACAGATATATATATATATATATATATATATATATATATATATATATATATATATATATATATATATATATATATAAAGTTTTGAACGGACCTCATTTTCGTCATCTCCTAGATAGGATCGATGGATATTTGAAGAAAAATTTCGAAAATAGCGTCATGAGTACGACCTCAATAGCTGATTTCCCTCAAGGGAAATCTGGTAAAAGGAACCAATAAAATTTCCCTGCATTTAGCCTACTAGTCTTCAATCTTTCCTAATAGTAAAACCTTAAAATAACAAAACATGAAGTTACCTGTCTCGATCAATATCACTGTCACAAGCATCCCCTATATTGTCTAAATCTGAATCTGCTTGATTAGGGTTAGCTGTGTGTGGGCAGTTATCACAAACATCACCTAAGCCATCACCATCTTGGTCTCTCTGATCAGAATTGGCTCTTCGGGGACAATTATCATGATGATTAGGAATTCCTAAAATAAAATGTGTTAGTCGAACCCATTATTCAATATATTAATATTGCCAGTTATAGGGTCAATCCATATGAAGTGATAAAAAAAAAAAAATGAAATTTGTTGTTTGTTTTTTTCTATCCCTCAACAAATTGAGGGGAATCTCTTTATTCTTTTTTTCTAATGGTCCTCAAAACAGTCGTGCATTTTTTGAGTATTTCTTTTGCCAAAGGGCGAAACATGAAATAATTGACCAGTGATCAAAATGTGTTTTCTTAAACTTCATTACTAGACTGGTACTGCTCTCCACCCTCGGACAGTCATTCAGCATAGATCTCAAGATAAATCATGTTCCATGTACTATGCTGGCTTTTTTATACTAAAAGGATAGCAAAAAAAAGAAAAAAAAAACATATAGAAATAAAGTGTAACATGAGTACTTAATATTAGTGACATGTTTTTAATGTCTGGAATTTCTTGCAAAATACACAAATAGATATAGGGACAACCCATATGAAGTGATCCAAGGTAGGTAGCTCAACCATTTTAATATTTTCTTTTATATATGTTTTTCCTAAACAAATAGGAAGTTCAAAACAGATTTTTAAATCTTTTTATCTTACATTATGTGTGGCGGCCATTTTTGATTATAAAAACGCAGTGGCTTTTCCATTGAAAACGATAGCATTAAATTGATTATCTTGGATTGAATCATTCTAAAACATTGGAATTGGTATCATTGTTTTTAGAACTTTCTCATCTGCAATATTGTCTCTTAACTGTGATGGCATAAATGCAAAGTTTACTAGTCAAAATAGCCTCCAAATTTAAGGGTTGAAAATTGAGAAATTCCACTTTTTAGAAATTAAATAAATATGAAGGAGTGATTTACCAGAGATCATTTTTATTTTGTAGTAAAAAATCAACAAGTACTCACATGTTATAGAGTAGTAACATTGAGAATTGTTTCATTTTTTTTATTATTATTTTTTTTTTTTTTTATGAATTTTTAAAATTTGGAATTTTTAAATTTTTGTAAAGTTTGAGTTTGTATATCTCTGATGGGATTGAATATAAAATCAAGATTTTTACACATTCCTGTATAATAGTAAAGTGGAGTAAAAATTTTAACTTTGATGTTTGGCTCTGAACCAAGTTATGAATTTTTGGAAATGTGCATCTTCACCGTAAATTATATATAATGTAATTAGTATCAAATATGTTAAATCGTCTAAGTTTGGGAATTTACAGTGGTGTTGAAATAGGGTACTTATCTGATTGAAAAATACAATAAATAAGCATAACCATAAATAATTCCGAACCAAATTTTAAAAATTCATAAAAAATTTTATGTATTTTTAAAATTTGGATTTCTCAATTTTCGTAAAGTTTGAAGTTGTATATCTCTGATGGGACTGAATATAAAATCAAGATTTTTACAGATCATGTAGTACTATATGATAGCATAGATAGCAAGTGGAGTAATAATTTTAACTTTGATATTTGTCTCTGAACCAAGTTTTTGAAGTCGAATTTTTGAATATTACGGAAAAATGCTAATCTTTCCGTCATTTAATCTAATAAATTTTGACATTTGTTGTCAATGTCTCAACATTGACAAGATACAATGAAATGTTGGTTTAAATTACTTTCCGATCGTACAGTAAAATTATGTCTGGGTAAAGGAACTGTGCTTGAAATGTTTTGCAGAAAACATCACACATATGGTACAGAATGAAATACGAGTACAAGGTTAGCATTTTCCTCAAATTTTCAAAATTCATAACTTGGTTCAGAGTCAAATACAAAGTTGAAATTTTTATGACACAATTAGGCATTTCTGTCAACTTGTAAATTGTTGGAGATCAATGCCATTATTATGGATGAGCATGAAGTTTATTTAATTGCAAATTTCAGAATGAGTGAAAATGGGAAGTTTTCAACAAAAAATTTCAGGCCTTGGAATTATTCCTAAGTAGCAAAACTTAATTGTTTATTTTATACAAGAGATATGAAGTTTTTTAATTTATAAAATGAATAATGAGCTCATACATTATTTATAGAATTTTTACTGGTATATTCTTAATAATGTTAAATTATCAATACAAATATTCAGCTTGTTGACAACAGATAAATAAATAAGTAATGAGAAAATGAGAATTATATAGAAAACTTAAAGTTAAGTTTCTTTTTAATACAACCCTTTGAAAATAACTGAAAAACATTAGAACTTACCATCGTTATCCATATCTGGATCACAAGCATCTCCCAATCCATCTTTGTCAACATCATCTTGATCCATATTTGGCACAGTTGGACAATTATCACAAGCATCACCTTGCCTATCAGCACCATCATGATCAGTATCCAATTGATCTGGGTTAGCAACTAAAGGACAATTATCCTTTAAAAGAAAAACATGCCATTTAATTAACGAAGACATTTCATAGGTTAAATATAATTTTATATTTCTTAGATATTTGTTTTATGTTCATTTTTCCTCTCCTCCTGGTGTAACATTACACATTTCTTTTGACCTCCAGCTAGCTCAATAACTCCTGCTGTATTAAAACAAAAAAATGTCATAAACTTCTCAAGTGCCTAGGAAACAAATAAAATGTCTTTCAACAATGTCAAGGAATCATCTAAGATCTTTCATAGAATAACATATCTTACCTAAATATGGGACGAGTTTTAAATCAATTCCCAGCATTGCTTTTAAGACAATACTACTACAGAAGGCCCTTGTGGTTTGAAATACAAAAATGTTTTGTTCATAACAATGTCCCTGGTTAGAAAATGTATAATGCATCTAATTTGCAAGGGTAAACACACTGTAGATGTTGCCACCACATATTATTCATTGAAATCCTTAATCAACACTAGCATACAACTCATCATAGCCAGTTACACTCCCAGGCAGTACCAACTCCTGTTCAACTGTGACAATTAATTTTGTTCAATTATAGACATTTGCAGATATCACCACAATCGGCTTGGTACTCTTTAGATGTTACTCTTTAAAGATAAATATTGAACAACCTTGCACAGAACACTAGGAAAATAGCCTCCCCCAGCTCTCTATTGAGAGAGCACCAGTCCAACAACAGAATTTCTTTTGGGCACCTGCCTCGCAAACTCCTTTGGCAAGACAGGAGTCCAAATTTTTAGAATTGCTATATTTATTTAATTCCTGCATGCAGTCTCAATTTGTCTTCCATTTCGAAAGCGTAAAATCCAAGCTATTCTCTTCGATGTCACATTTGTGTTTACTATCTCCCAGAATTTTCATCACAGCTGATTTCCTATCTCTATTCCAGAAATTTTAGTTTGGCACATAGCAAAAATGCTGGACATTTCTCTGTTGAGGACAAAGCTGCTTCTCCATAAGGAACACTGGTTATAGAAAACCCATTCTGTCAGGATGCTGATTACCAGAAAGATGATGACCGATTCGCCAGCCAAGCTACTTGGTGAATCCCTCGCCAGCAATACTCTGCTTGAGGAAATTTGTAACAACTGCTATAACATAACTGCTATCCATTTTTTCCCCTAAGGACACCAAAGACAAATAAGCCTACTTCTAAGATGGCTGATCTCTTTACATACTGACAGTTTTAGTGACCTTGAGGTCAGGAGTAACAATTAAATAATATTTTTACCCTTCCTACTATGCTAGTATATTCTATATGCTATCGGGGCTCATTTTAATGACTTAGCCATTGTCCAGATGAAAATAAAAAATAAGCCTTTTATCCCCTGATTTAGCTCTTGTTCTTCTAGATCCATGAAACTAAACCTGGTCATCAGCAACCAAAGGGAATCTACCATACATTTAAAATCAAACTTGAACCTTCTAATGTAACCATTACTCTGTAAATAAACTACTTTGCCTCTTATTTTCTTTGAGTTTTAACAGATTTTTCCATATCAATTAAATCTATGTACAAGATTACTAAACTAACTAAGCAATTATATTACTAAATACCCCATGTCTAGCTTAAGTAATTGAAACTGATAAATGCTGTTCAACCATAATGTACTAGGACAAAATAAACAAATTCATGGTTAAAAAAAAAAAAAAGTAGAATTAACTTACTGGTGTATTCAGTACTCCATCATTGTCAGCATCTTCATCACAAACATCGCCAATCTGGTCACCATCTGCATCTTCCTGACCAGAGTTAGGAATGTGTGGGCAATTGTCCTGAAAAATAAAATTATTTTATTAATTATTATTATTTTTATAAATCAAAAGACAAATTTTTAAGGTAATATTAAGCAAATAAAACATGCATAATACGGGATCCAATAAATGTTGAAGATGTAAGGAACAATAAATATTGAAAAAAGCTCCTTGCTTTACTTACTACTAGGCGGTACAGTCCTAGTAGCCAGATCTCAGCCACAGCTACCATCTTGACCATTTACTGGGGTTAGTAGGTTGTAGAGCTTCCACAAGTCCTCTCTTAGCCACCTCTACCTACATTGGTTTCTTCATCTTCTTCTACTCGGTATAACATTAACACAATTTTTCTTGGCAGAATGTTCTTGAAATGTCCCAACTAGTGCAATCTACCATTCTTGAAAACTTGCTTAAGCCTTCATGGTTCCATTTCTAGCACTGATATTGGAATCTAAAAGCATTGGCTAAGCATTCCCTGATGTATTGTGGTAGCATCAAAGCCCAAACTTTTTTATATAAGGTGCTACTCAATTGCCCCATGATACTGAGTTGACACCAGGGGAGTGGATAGAGGCTGACCTCAAAGCCTGACAATCTCTCAATAAAATTGAGTGTGCAATACCTGGGTTTGAACCTGGCATTTCAAGTACACTAATCCAGAGTTAACCACTACACTATTGCATCACACAATATAGGAGTCGACATGTAAACTTTCTTTACAGATCTATCAGAAAGTCTATCATTCCAAAATGGAAAAGCTCTATGTAATTTATTCTCTTTCGCAGTGCCTGCAGCTGCATGTAATGGTCTGACACACAATGAGCTTATGGGTAGTTTTGGGTATCAGATATGTAAGAAAGTGTTTGGTACTCAACAAAATATGATCTATTTGGTTCTGCCATGTACACCCAGGCTTATCCATGTTGCTTTTTATGGTAACATTAGGGGAGGGTACTCCTGTGTTGGTGAATCATACATTGATGATAGTTTTGAAGTATCCATAAAATTTGCCATCACTAATGATATATTACATGTGATCATATTGTACCTAGCTGCCTTCAATTGGTTTTGACTTTCATTATGTATAATTTTGCTGAAATTTAAATAGCCTATTTTCTTCAGTGTAAACTTATTGAATTCTGTGCAAGAAAACTTCTGGCAATCATATAAGAAATAACCAAGTATACAGTTCTCCACCCCAAGTTAATTTTTATTTAGTTCATTATAACCTTTCAGCCTTTAAGGGCCATCTTCAAATAGTCCTTAAATTGTACTCCTAAAATACTTTTCTTCTTTAAGAGGAACATGATCAGCTCTTTATCAACCTCACTAAAATTACCTATAAAAGCCAAACTATTTGACCCATGTCATAGTGCATGTAAATGGGAGTGTTTTCACATTCAGAATGAGGAAGAATAAATTGTCTAAACCCCAATAAAACGAGGATTAATTGGTTTTTTTTTTATTTTTATTTTTTATCTTTATGACCTTTGGAATACTCTAGAAGCAAGGAATTAGGTGTGATTCAATCTAAAGAAAGCTAAACAGGTGTTGTTTTGTTTAAACAAGATTGGGGGAATTATTATCTAATATGTAAAATATTTCGAATAACCTATTAAATATAATTTTTTCACAAATATTTAGCACTTTCATTAGAGATAGTCATGATATAGAAATAACAGCCCAAAACAAAATTGTGGGGCCTAACTTTCTTTTCTTTTTAATGAAGAAACTGGATTTTACTAGTAAACATCAGTATCTGTATTCTACCACCATAAACGTCATCTGATGTTGATCTTAACAGAATATGATGACTTGGAAATAAATTTGGTAGTCTATTGTCTCAACTGACAGCAACAGGTGGATACCAAGAAGAGACTTTCATTATTAAAGCAATCTCTTATTTAACCTTATTTCTCTTATATATTTGAGCTCTATCAAATGACAACTGTGAATAATAATGAACTGCAAACAAACAGAAAAACTCCCTCCACTCTGTATACTAGGGCTCAATCACATTAGTGCTTATTAATAAATATGTTCCGAAATTCAACTGTAACCAATGAATAGTGAGATTACAATTGAATCAAAGAAAGACAAATTCCTTCCACTCGTAGCAGTAAGGCTTAATCATCAATTGACGCATCATTAAAAAGTGGCTTGTTTTTGTTTGCCCCAGTCTAAAGTTCCAGGTCATGGACTCCACTATAAATCAATCACAGAATCTTTCCTTCAAGGGTAAGAAGAGAAAGCTCATCTTGCTGTTAGCCAATTTCCCTTAAGGGGAATATTGCTTTATTACCGAGTTAAACAAAAATTATGACCACTAGAGAGGTAACAGACATATATGTATATAAAGGACCTCATTATAGTAGAGGAGTAGAATTGGTGGGCATACTCCCTCTCCTAGCACGAGTATAGGCTTCCAGGCAATCAAGTAGAGATTTTGTAAGGAAGATGAGAGTTGGTGATAGTGCAAACGATCCTTTTGAGAGCTAAGGCTCTCTTGTGTTCTCCCTAAAATATGTAAAGTAGTACAGAAAGTCCAAAGGAACCCCGAAAAACTAATAGACAATGAAATGTCGCGAATTTGTATTTCAGGCCTCCCTTATATCCCCCACGTTCTAACCTAAACATTTTAATATAACTTATAATCATGGAAGAATTAATGCTAATTGACATACCGAGTTTTGTTAAGTTCGGTTCAATCGTTAGCGCCCAATAAAATAGTTGACTCCCGCTTTAGTTTATAGTGTATATCTCGTTTATACATTGTTAAAAGACAAAAATGAATATCACAAAAGTTACTCTAAATAACAAAATAAACAACTTTTTTTATGTTCGTATTTGCCGAAAAATGAATAGAAAACGAAATACCGCTATTTTTAATTCAGGCCTCTCTTACAACCCCCACTCCTGCCCGTCCCTAGAAATGTTGATATGGCTTATTATAATGAAAGCGTTAGTGCTAATATACATACTGAGTGTTATTTATTTCTGTTGGGTCTTTTGTCCCAAATAAAATTGTTCACTTCCGCTATAGGTTTTAGCGTATATCTCGTTTATAATTCAGTATACAAAAAAAGTGTATATAACAAAAGTTACTCTAAATAACAAAATAAACAACTTTTGTTATGTTCATATTTGCCGAAAAACCAATAGGAAACGAAATATCGCTATTTTTAATTTCAGGCTTCCCTTATAACCCCCACTTCTGTTCGTCTCAGAGGATATTAATATAGCCTAAAGTCTAAGTTGGGTTAGTAGTAATATACATACCAAGTTTCATAAAATTCGGTTCAGCCGTTTATGCGTGAAAAGGTAACAAACAAACAAACAAACACACACGAAAGAAACAAAGTGCAGTTATGGTGTCTATGACATGTGAAACGAATAGTTATCGTGAAAATTCGTGAAAAAAATCAATGTACAGACAGAGGTTACAATTTTATATATATATATATATATATATATATATATATATATATATATATATAGATATCGATAATTTATTTCATTAAATACTTTATTTCTTGTCTCATACTTCCATCTAGCACACAGTATTTTGAGTAGCACAAGCTAGGCAAAATTATTTTACGGTATTTTTACATCTGTTTCAACCAATTAAGTAATTTAATTATTAAAAAAAATAATTAATTGTAATTTCAAAGGGAATCAAAGGGAATTGCCAGGAGAATAAGTTGTACAATTATTTTTTTTTTTAAAAATGTACCTATATTTAATGTGAAGATAATTTACATGGTAGATACTAAATAAATACAAAAATACAATTATTATATGGGTACAAGTAAAAACGTAATAGTACAAAGGAAAACGTTGTATAAAAGACTATAAATAGTACAAATAATCCAAAATTATTAAAATAAAACAGTATCAGATAGCCTTCCTCACTTTGGTGCAGACTTGACAGAAGTTTACTAATATTTCTAATGGCTTTAGCAATATTCCTTTTCCCTTTTGTGCTATTTCTGAAGCAGTCACCAACTCAGTAATAATGTGTGATTCAACAAGGTCCTCAACTATACATTTTTTTGTGGCTTTCCTACATTAGTGCAATGTTAAAATGAAATGGAAGGACATAGTACAGCTCGTTAAACTTTGAATCTGGCGTCTTGATCCAACCAATTTTCATTAGTTGCCAAAAAGCGCTGCTTTGATTTTCCCGCAACAATCCATTAATCAGAAATTTTGGAGGAATATTTAACCAACCTTATTTTGATTTTACTTTCAGAATTCTCTGTAAGGTTTCCAAAATTAAATTCTTTCTCCCTTTGGTAGCTTCAACCATTCTTAAAAAAAAAAATCCCTTCTGGAAAGAAAGTACCCTAACAAAAAATGTTGTGCTCGAGTGTGCTGGCTATAATACGTCTTATTATTAATAGGAATGGTGTAGCTATTAAATATAGAAAATTTAGCCTGGGTACAAGTAATTACAATCACTTGAAAGTTTCAAAATGAGGAAATGTCCGTTCATATTAAGAACGTTTTTTTTTCTAAATATAGTTAGATTATCAGAAGATTTATTTAATCAGAGAGAATTAGCACTCGCCAGTACGACCAATATCCATATTCAACAATTGATTTATATAAAATTATTAAAACTTTAATTTTACATGGTTAAAATAATGTCTGGAATACAACTGATTTATTGCAATGGATACATACCTTCGAACCCTATTACTCACGCATTGGAGTGTGTCAGACATTATCAAATATTAGATTATCATGTTTTGAAGAATTGTTTACATTATTCTATTACAATATTTTAGAATTCTAAACATGAATTTTGTTCAGCTAGCTTATTTTAATCGAAACACTGTGCAGTATATAATAAAGATTGATTTCTTCCTCTCCTTAAAATAAGCTCATGGGAGTGGACAGGAAATCCAATGAGGAACATGCTCTTATTTTCATATAATTATGAACCTGCACTGGTGTATGAAATGAAAAGTTTCAAATGTATCCACTTCTTGTTCCTTCATCTTAACATATCAAACTTGCTTTGTTGATAACTACAGTATGATTTTAGATATATATAAATATCCATCCTACATCATGTTTTTAATGCAGGGCTGAAATAACTTCAGGACTTTTGCTAAACGACATCCTCATATCTACATCTAATGGTTTTATCCTTACTAAATAATGCCCCAGCCCAGACCACCCATTTGTTAGATCCCTGTGGGCAGATCTTACCTACTATCTTTGCTACCAAAATTCATGCAATAACTCTGGCACTTTTACTTTACTCTTACATTTGTCACACATCCTGTCTCCATTTGGGTCTAACTTCATAGGGCCAATTTCTGAACAGATAATTCCTAATTTAATACCAACAAAAGTTCATATTATTCATTTCTCCTAAATTTCACACTTCATAATATTATATTTTCAAAAGCATGTTGAGCCAATGCAGTAGCTCTAATATTCTTTTTCCTTCCAAAAAATTTATGTTAATAAAGATGATCTGATAGACAAGGTTCGGATCACTGCTTGGGTACCACAAGATCTTTCAATTTGTTATATAAGGGACCCTAAACTGTTAACAGCGTCATATCCTATGTTGGTGTCTGGTATATATGAATTCTAGATATAACAGCGGAAAGCCATGAAATATAAGACAATACACAAAAAGTTTGCATTCTTCAGACGAAGTTGTCTCTGGCTATTATTAAGCTTCCAAAATGTTTGATATTTATGATTATAACTACAAAACGAGCCAGATTTAGAGGTAATTAAAATTATTATTTATTACTGGTGCCATCTGAGGAATAATTTTACTCATTGATTATAGCAGTGAGATTTTTGTAATACCAATGACAATTTTAGTTTCAAAGCTTATTCCTGCAGCTTTATAGTCATTGTCAAGATATTAGATAAGATCTTCTTTTGGGCTCTAATTCAATGACAATAAACACTTTATTAAACACTCAAAGTTTTGTTAGGAAAGTTGAATTTCATCTCTTAAATGAGACATCTCCAGTCCAGAAGAGAAGCTGAAGAAATTCTTGCCCAAACTGTAGTAGAACTGTGAGCTCTCTGCGCCCGTTCAAGTAACTTTCAAACCACGCCATAAGGTTAAGGAGATACACCAAAGGAAAGTTATTGTAAACAAAACTGACTAGGAAAAGCTCATGGGAAGATATAAATAATATCAGAGTTCCAAGACAATAATGAATGACTGAAAACTGTAAAATTGAACTTACCTTCAATGCCACTCCTCATATAACCATTGAAAACTTCCAAATTTATCAAGTGTTACACTTAAATATGCCAAAATAACCCAGAAAAAACATTAATGTATTGCAAGCAAACTCATGAAGACATCATTTCTCTCATAATTGTTATTTATATCAGCTTATCTTTACAAAAATATTTTAAACTCTACCTAGAACTCATTCCAAAGCTAACTTTGAAGCACTAAAAAAATATACTTCATTTACATAAACCTACATGATGAAGATTAATCTAGAAACTGATGAAAATACCTCTGTATCAAAGCAGTACAAGAGGCATAGACTGATGGAATAAGTTATATATGTATAAAAAAAAAATTATCAATACTTTTTAATTTTCTTTTATATAAGTCAGCCTTATAGAGGCCATGAGATTAAATATGACTGTACAAAATTGGTTAAATTTACTTCCACTGTAATAAAACTCTGACTAATTTTATATATAAAACTAAAAAATTAACGTTTTAGGAGGTTTTTATATACAAAAACATCTAGAAGATAACAATGATAGTATCTGATGTGTTGGAGGACAGAGTTTGATGTCACAGGGTTGAATCAATCAGGCTTTATTCCAAAACATGCTTTATTTAGCATAGAGTGCTGGTTAGTGCTTTTACTTCATCATAATGTACCATCAGATTGCCGCACATAAATGGGTATCTGAATGTTTGCCTCTGAGAGTATGGTTTTAGCAGATTTTCCTTAAGGGAAATCAGCTATTGAGGTCGTACTCATGTCGTAATTTTCGAAATTTTTCTTCAAAGATGACGAAAATGAGGTTCATTCAAAACTGCAAATATATATATATATATATATATATATATATATATATATATATATATATATATATATATACAGTTTTGAACAGACCTCATTTTCATCATCTTTGAAGAAAAATTTTGAAAATTGCGACATGAGTATGACCTCAATAGCTGATTTCCCTTAAGGAAAATCTCTCTCTCTCTCTCTCTCTCTATATATATATATATATATATTTGTCTGTCACTGCTCTAGCGGTCGCATCGTTTAATTGTTACCAAACTCGATTTATGTAAAAAGAAAGATCAAGTTCGTTAACGGCTGAAATCAGGTCAGGGAGAGGGGGGTTTAGGGGGGGAGGAATTTCAAAATATCTCTGTTACTATACGTCGGAACGAAAACATTTTTAGAATGAATCTTATTGTAAATTAAATGTACTATAAATATTGTTATATACATTTATTCTCTATGTTGAATATTAACTGAGATATTTGCATTTTTCAGTTTTCAGCCTCCAGTAATCCCGCACTTTTACTTGTGTTACATAAACCGTACTCTGTTATATAATAAACCGCATTATTTGAAACTTAAATACCAAATATTGTTTTCCAGAGACCTCTATTATACGAGACACATGCAAATATGTTCTAGTGACCCCCCCCCCCCCCCCGTCTTAAATTCTTGGACTTCTAAAATTTGATTGATTGAGATAAAAATGATTCTGATTCTTTATATATAAATTACAGTACTAGATATAGTAAATAGTTTTCAATAAAATTAATATGTTATATTCTGATATGTTTCCGTTATTGTTTTTCTTTCCGGTGAGCCATTGGCTGACCTGTTTTTACATTTCAGATGCTTCCCGCTGGAAAGGGAGGGGAAAGATTTCTTATTACCGTTTGTATTTATTCACTTAATATTCACGTTGGTGTTGTGTTAGCAGTATGTATGTTTAACTATTATTAAACTTTGCGAGGGATTCTGCTTAGTTTACACAGCCCCTGCATGAAAAACTTTTATTGATTAACACTGTGGCCAAAAGAAATGATGAAATAGGAAGCAGGCACACATGCAGTTCCTCATATTGTGAAGCTAACTTAAAAAAATAAGTTACTATTCTTAAGTCTCAGGCTTCTTCAAGCTCATGCAAGAACTTTTAATGCTGATTTAACTCCTCTTTAGAAGTGGCTTTTTGAGATAATTTAGTAAAAAATTGTTATAATAAAAAATGAATTATAATAAGATAATGAGAACTGTTAAAAATTATACTTATCACTACTATCTACTAATGCCTGCCTATATAATTCAGCCATACCTGGAATTATAGTAATGGGGAGTTTATAAAATGGATGTATTATTTTCTTAAGGGCCAAATTAAAAGTATTTGACTTGTCCACTCTGCAGAATATCTCCCATTGGGATAAACTGTAACTTATACTTTTGAATCCCAAGTTTGAAAGTTAATTGTTAGCACATATTCAGGCGCTAAACAATTAACTATTCAGGTGAGACATGTAGTGCACCAGACAATAAAGTGATTTAAAGTAACCAGATTAATTTTTTATTGAACTATCTCCCTATCAGTAAAATATTTATATACATGTTTTACTCCTTTAGAGTATACATGATACGTTGCCTTGGAAGTACGCCATTAAGGGAAGGGAAGGACCGCAACATTTCCAACTTTATCAGTGAGTTTAATAATTGTTTTAATTAATCTAGAGACTCTAGGCAGTAAAGTTTTATTTTTTCCATATGTCAGGTTTAAGGGCATGTAAAAAAGAGTATTAAAGACCTTGAAAATAATCTGTAACCAAATAAGATCACAAAAATAAATAAAAAATCTAGCTAGCGTTAAACTTTCATTCATTCATTTCTGTTTTAATTCAAAATTTTGTTAACTAAGCAGGTTAGATAAGTGGTCATCACATTGGATTTTTTTACTGGTAATTGAATTGAAATGGCACATTGATGTTATGATTGGAAGAAGAGAACCTCTCTTATTTTTTGTTAAGAGGTTAATGGGCACAAACTGTAGAACAAGTCCAAAAGTTATGATATGGATATACAGGGCCAAACCAAGATCATGCCTAGGGTATGATACACCCCCCCCCCTAGTATTTTGATCAACTCAGAAGTTGTTGAGGGAAGCAGTTGGTGGGTATTCAAACGTTAGCCTATAAACTGAGCTACATGTGTCAATAAAGAGAGATGTGTGGCAGACCTGTAGAAGGCTGGTGGGGACTCTAGAGAGTAACGTGGAATAATATAGGAGATGCAGGCATATTAATAGTAATGAGGAACTTACCTATACCAGATAACAATCCTGTTGAATTGTGTTGGATGCAAAGTGAAAACAGAGCAAGTCTTATAGACACAATATAAAAAAGAAACTAGAGAGAGAGAATTGTAGCTTATAACTGTTTTTTTTATAGTTAGGATCGAAGGTATCCTGAATTTATATATATGGTTCTTTGGTTGAGGAGCAGTGAATAATAGTGTTTTTCTTACTGTATTAGGGTTAAGGAACATGTTACCACTAGGAAGATTCATCACTATTTTTCATGCAGAAATTGTAGTTATAATAGAAGCTGGTAAGGCTGTAGAAAAGAATAGAAAACAAATGCATATCTGGGGAAGGTATGAGATTTTGGTGGTGGACATCATTTTCATTAGAAAGAAAAATATGGCCAAGTCCACTTCAATCATTTATTTTAGGGGAGTCTTTCAAATGACTGTGTCCAGTCCAGATCGTACCTTCATGTCTATACTGCTTTAGTGAGGTTCAAGTGTTAGGAGATACGGCTTTTTAGTAACAATCTGTAGCTAGCCTCAAGATGATTTTTTGAAAGAACAAAAATAATCCTGAATAAATGAAAATGTTTTAGTGGATTTGGCAATATTTTTCTTTCTGTTGAAAAAACATCTGCTCAGATACCCAAGCCATTATTAAAGAACAGGCAGCTATACAGGATTAAAAATTGTTGGAAGAATGAAGTGACAAATTAGAAAGAACTTTTGGCATGAGGCAGAAATATTCTTGGACACAGTGGGATAGAAGGAATCCAACTTACTGATTAAGGAGGACGCAATGAGTGACTTTTGTGGCCCTAAGCCAATAGTTGCACCAAGTACAAAATTAACTGATAAGGTTGGTAGAAAAACTGCAGATTAAACAATTGAACGGGAAATCAAGCAAAACTATTTAAACAGGGTTGGAAATTAAATAATTACGGATTTCAATAGTAGGTGATAGCAATGTGATCTTTGTTTACTTATTGAAAATGTTATTGTTCTGCGACTTTTAATACCTCCTTATAATTTGATGAAAATATTTTGGTGATTGGATGTTTAGTTTAGTATTCACACTCTGTACAAAGTGGGAACACAAAGTACGATTTTTTGAAATTTTCTCATTTTTTTTAAATATTTATTAACATTGTGACTCTGTTTGCCTTATACCAATTTATTCATAATTGTTTTTATCCACAAAGGAAAAAATGTATTACTAACACACATAATGTTATGAGCTCTGTACAGTTCCAAACGCTTAAAAGAAAGACAGTATCAAAATTGGCTTGTGAATTTTGTGTGGAAAATGTTTTATTGGAATGCTCTTGCCAATGAAATCAAGTAAATTATCCATGAAGATCGTCACAGCTGTACTAATATCATAGAGAAGCTTGGTATATCTCATACACGCATAGAAAAAAAGTGTTAGAAACTGCTTGGGTATACAAAAACGCTTAATGTATGGGCTTCACATCAGTTTAAGGAAATTTATCTGACCCAATGTGATTTGTCGATCAAGTGAAATGAAGGTAATCCATTTTTTAATCAGTTAATTATATGCCATGATAAATGGGTGATTTGCAATAATTTGATGTGAAAAAGAACATAGAGCAAGGAAAAGGAACAGGCACAAACAACAATCAAAGCCATATTCACCAACAAATATCAGCTCACAAATGTTAGCACTGTGTGTGCTATCTGTTTGGTGAGATTATAAGGGCATTGTCCAAATTGAAATTTTACCATTCAACCTGACTATCAATTCAGAGGTGTATATTTGACAATTTACTGGACTAAATATTTCAAGAAAAACGGCTAGAATTGGTAAACCTGAGGAGTATAGTATTCCATCATAAGAACGCAAGGTCACACAGATCCTTGTCTATTAGAATAATTATTGGAGCTTGCCTGGGATGTGTTAGCACAATCAATGCACAGTCCAACAAACCTCATTCCTATTGATTACTATTTATTTCGCTCTTTGCATAACTTTTTGAATGGTAAACAAGTTTTTTCAGAACTGAAGACCAAAGGTTTTATTAACGTGGAATTATGATGTGGATGATACTTGAACAATGGCAAAAGTTTGTTAAAAATACAACCATACATTATAGACTGAATAAATTTTATTACTAAATAAATTATTGTCAATAATTTAATTGTGTTTGAAACTAAAAAAAAAATTAAAAACCCGTTTTTGATCTTCGACTAAATAACATTCAAATGGTTAATACTATTAAAAGAATAATAAATCACATTTGAAAACATCAGAGGAATAACATTTCTAGGTGGAATGACAGTGAGCATTCTACTTTAATGGCAAAAATATTAATACCATAAACAAACCAGAAACTCTAATTGCAAATGTCAAACAAAAAATGAGTAATAAATACTTTAAAATTTGGAATAGAAGACTCTAAATTGGATACTGAATTGACTATTCTTTTTAAAAATAGAGAGTAAGTCCTCAATAAAACAAAAAAAAAATATTGAGAAAAAATTATTTTATTGTAAAACTTTTTTTTACAATATATGTACATTATACAATTAACATGGACCAAAGTGCCTTTCATTAAATTACACATAATATAGAATTTATTATGAAACTTTTTTAAATTTATATATTTCTCTAGAATACATAAATGAATACAACAAACAATGGATTTTTAGCACATTAACCACAACATAAAAGAAAACTAAGAAAATATAAACTAATTTTATAATTTAATACTTTATGGAAATGCAGTAAGCAAAATGCTAACTCTTCAAGATTAAAGAAAGAACATGTGATGCTGTATTTGCATTTCAAACAAACGTATTATAATTAATAGTGCATTATATTAAGAGTATTACTATATTTAGAGTATTTATATAATGAAAAATTAGGAGACATATATTGTAAAAAAAATATTGACATATTCAAAAGAAATGAACACAAGGAATGGAAATATAGTATGAAAATGTATGATGAAGTTATGTATAAAACCATTATTCTTCTTCATGTACAAAGCACTGAAAAAAAACTAAATGTGATTCATTTTGGAAGTTTAAGAACATGATAAAACAAAAAGGTAAGTAAATGGATGAATTTTGAAAACAAAATTTGACTCCATGTTCAAAAAGTAATCTCCTTTATACAACATATAAATGGAAGTACTATTAAAAATTATATAAATAGTACTTCAAAAGAAATCTTAATAAACTTAACACTTTTCAGAAGAACTTCAACTCTTCTGAAAGTGATTCTGCAGGCATACCACTATTATTAATATATGGCATACTTTTTTTTACTAGTAAATCGTTTAAAATAAAGAGATTTGAAGATAAGTTAACATAATTTTAATTATATTTTTATAGTTTTATGTAATAAAGTAAATAAATAGCTTAGTATCTTAGAGAGAACTTACATTGCTTTCAAAATGAAAATTAAATACAAGGAAAAATAAATAAATAATTTACATGGGTATTTAATTTGACTGTGTTTGGAAATGAAGTCATGAATATAATAAAATTACACACATTTTATTGTTCTTGTCATTAACTATAACTAATTTCTGTTTTCATTTCATAATAAACATGTCAATACTTTGTACTCATACATACACATATACAAACATACACATACATGCACTCTCACACATATTAAAAACAGAAAACAATGAAGGTTCAATACTCAAGAGAGATCTCGAATAATAATAGTCAACACAGGGTTAGCAGAAAATGATTTTAGATTTAGATTTTTAGAAATTGATTCAAATATTCCTAGACATCTGAGGAAAAATATATTAACCATAAATGAAGGTCCCACTTCTGAAAAATGATTCCAACATAGAAGAAAGATAAAACATGGAAAACACTTATGTGATGAGTATATAATCTTGTAATTTAATATGGACACTACAGAAATGGCCCGTCAAAGAAAACATTACGCATAAAAAGATCAGTTCCCTTGAATGTAGCAGCTAGATTATCTGCTCTAGGAAAAATCCTAAACAGATCCACTAATATTCACTAAATTATTCACTTTAGAAAACATAAGTATATTCACTTTAGTGAGATAAATTACATTCTAAAATAATGGCAAGATAAATGTTTTGTCTACTTATTAATTTGCCAAGATACAAACAGAAATACTATTACTTCAAGGTTTCTATCCAAGTAATGAATCAAATTTGTTTGTTCTCTTGTCAAATGAAAATAAATTATTGTTCGAATGTAGAAAAAAGTAAAGAAAATGGTTTCTGAATGATAAAACTGATATGTCAGAAAGCATATTAAAAGGTTTAACCATGAAGACTGGAGAATTAAAACATTTAATAAATGCATTTATACCAAGTATTAAATCATTAAACATGCATGACATGTGATAACAATATCAATTTAATTTTCAGTGGATGACTGATATGTTACTTCTTCATAAAACAAGAGAGAGTGAATACTTATCATGAACAATTTTTCTAATTCATGTAGTAATTATATTGAAAGATCTTTTTTTTTTTTTTCAGTAAAGATGAGAGAAAATCAATATTGTTCAGGTGGTGAAGAAAGTTTCTCATTCTCTCACTATATATATTAAATAGATCTTAAGTCAATGATAATGTATCCAATGAAGGAGAATTTTAAATTGAGGGAACTGTGCAAGAAAGTTCATTTTATTAATCCTAGAGTTTGAAGTTCGTTAAAAGAAATAAAGGGTTTACCAAATAAATTTACAATATAAATTTACAGGCAACAAAAATATTTTATTAAGTGTAATAAACAATGATGATTCAGACTAGACAACTCACTACATAGTAAAGATAAAAAATAAAACTACAGTGAAGTGCTTTTCAAATACATGTTAATATTTTTTTTTTTATTACTTTTTCTTTTTATTAAAAAAAAAAAGAAAAGAAAACCCAAACCTTATGAATTTAACTGTTAAAAGTAGTACGTAAGTATATAATTTTTTTTAGAGAACTCTTTCTCATATACATACTCTATACACTTAATAATCGATAGTAAAGTCATTAAGTTTTATCAAAACTTGCAGTGACAAAAATATTAAATTACATATCACAAATGAATGATTTTCGGTACAGAAGATAAGAAAGAGATTAGAGAATAATTTTTTTAAACTGCGAATCAAAGTCTCATATACAAATTGGAATCTATGTTGAATAAACAAATGGCATTGAAGAGAAAGACGATAAGAAAAATATCTCAGGAAATAAATAATTTAATAAAAACCAAATTGTGATTATTGATTTGAATAATATTCCTTTTAAACATGTAAATAAGAAATACAAAATATTACAGTTCAACAATAGCATATAAAATAGGAAATAAAAGAAAAAGAAAGTTTTTTAATAGATAACTATTAACTTGCACAAAAACCAATTAGTATCTAAATTATAAGTTTAAGTTAATAAAGAAGTAGCTACACAAATTCAGTCTCAGAACTGGATATATAATGTGTGTAGGATAAAAATAAATTAAAATAATATGTATGCATCCATGTCCATATTTAAACACACATATACATATATACCTTTAAGTAATTAATTTCTAGCGAAGGTATAAAATAGACAATAACACCCATTTTAAATATTCGCAATATTACTGAAGTGTTTTACTTTGATTAACCATAGTATAGCTTTAAAAAAAATTGAATAAAGGGGAAAGTTGCTCAAATTTCAGTCTCAGTGAAAACAATTTTTAAGACGGCAATATAATACAACCTTGAAAATCAATATGAAGAATATCACACATACACAACAAAACAAAACTACTCAAAATAATAAATAATTTACTTTCTTTTGTGAAAAACAAATGGACTAACCAATGGATCCCCAAAAGGAGAAATGAATTGCCTTATATTAAAAAATGGTACTCAAATATCCTCATAATAAAAAATGTTTATTCCCCTCTCTTTCAAATGAATCCATTTATAAAATATCTAATTCAATCTATATACAAATTAATGCTACTTAAATCACTTTTAAAAAAGATGGAGATAATTTGAAAGAGCCGAGGACTCAATTAAAAATAAGATAGATACTGTAAATGAACATACAAAAACGCTGGGATTTTATATATAGACTATAATTCCTGTTTGATTGTGCCATTTTTCAGAGCATAAGGTCAGAAAAATATTTGAATTAAAGAAAAGTTTAAAATTTTAATAAAATATATATATATATATATATATATATATATATATATATATATAATAAATAATTCATGCCTTCTAGGGAGAACTCAGCATTTTTAATTCTTAGATATTTCGTGCTTAGGGAAGTGTACGAAGTTATCAATAATAGTTTTCTAAAGAAAAATTATTATGAATTGAAATTAATTTTAATTTTAAACCTTAGTAGTCTTTCTTTGAGTTCATAATTTACAGATGACACCTATACAATCTTTCCATCACTTTGGAATAACCTCCACCAAAATATATTACCACCTTTGACCAATTGGTATACCCAATAATAAATATGGAAAATCTTTGTTGTGTTCACAGGTTAGACATGGGGAGCTGTTCCCAAGAACACAATCTTGATTTCCAATGGAAATAAATAAAGGAAAGCAGATGTGTGTCTTTGAATTGGCATGCATGAGGAATTATTCATTTCACATGAATAAAAAGAACAATTAAAGTACAAAAGTAAATTTTATATAAAAAAACTAAATTTAGCCTTCCTTATACAAAGGGAATTTAAAACAGATTTAAAAATAAATGTAGAAGACTATAAGAAATCGGCAAAATCTAATTTCCCTGGGAAGGAGTAAAAATATATATTTGAAATAATTATATTGTATTTCACTAATTTTATGCTATAATACTTGAAGAAGCAATGTGTCCCTTTCTATTTATTATTAATTCACAATGCAATAATTTATAAATTTTTCAAAGTTGCACATAAAAGAAAATGGATCCCCTAAACTGACTTATATCATCACCATTCTTTAACTTTAATCTATCATTTGTTACTGCATGAGACTTTTTTACTTGTAATTCAAATAAAGGGTTAGAACCGCCAATATAAATAATACTGTTGTCATACCTTTCGGTGGAGACCGTCGTCATTGGCTGCCGGCCAGCTGTACTCGACGATCAGCCAGTGACGACGGTCTCCACCGAAAGGTATGACAACACTTTTTTACTTAATAATTGTAAGTAAATATGATCATATATAAAACAAAATGCACAAAATGAATAAAAATAAAAATGATTTCATTATTATAATGCATATAAATTATTAAGAAATAGAATTGGGTATCTGTACTTTTCCACCTTGCATTAACAAATCCCACTGCAGGTATTTTTGTATGGTACTAGTGTAGAGCCATACTAATGACTGGCGTGTGAGAGGTAAGGTGTTCTGTAGTTGTAAGTACTCTACCTCTGGCATTTTCAAAATGATGAACAATGTGCTCTACAATAAGTTTAGAATCCATTATGACGTTCAGAATTTCTATAGAGTGGAAATATACTAGGTTAGAGTATTCCCAAACATATAGAAGACCTAGCACAGATCAAATTATCAGTTTTCTATTAACTACTATGTTTTCTGTATTATAATTTTCATAAAACAATTGTTTGTTTATTTTTTTTAAAAGTTATATGTACTTTAATAATAGCTGTACTCACTTTACTAAGGACAGTTGGTGCAGATTATTTAAAGGTTAGCACCCATTTGATGCCAGAATAAAGATTTTATTTGGTAAATCTATCTGCATATAAATTACCATAACGCTCATGTTCGCCAGTGAGTTAAAGCGCTGCTTTACTCTCATGGGGTAAACCTAGAATGGCGAGTTCGACTTCCGCCTGGACAATAGGAATTTATTTAGTGATGAACTCATTAAATAAAATCCTTAGTCCCACCCTGGCTAGAAAAGGGTGGTAACCTAGAGAAAACCCATCTAAATTAGCCATAATTGCAAAAAAATGGATGTTAATAAATAATAATATTAAATTGCCAGTTGTAACAGATAACCTTCATTTAATAACTCATTAGAAAGGATTGTAATTAGGCACTAATTAATAACGGCAGTACCATTTTTAGAATTTTAAGTTAATTATAATTTAAACATATATTTTAGCAGTCATTTCTCAAACAATAACAATATAGTTTTTTTCCAGTAAAAAAAAAATCTAAATTTTAAACTTATTTTTTTCTTTTTATAAGTTAGTTTACAAATTTTCATATTTATTATTGGCCACGGAATTACTCAAAAGCTTCAGACATTTCCATTAGTGTAAACACAATATTAGAAATTGTTTCTTCAGGGTTTGGGGCAGTTTAATAAATTGCTCCTTTCACTTCGATTCTTTATTGCTCTACTGGTTTCACATTTTCTGATGCCTCATTAAGAGTATTTTTAGATATTTGAGCACATAGTTGCTATCACATAACTGTTCTACTACATTCTGCTAATCAACCCACATCAAGAAAGAAGGCTCACCACATAACATTTTGAGAAAATTAAATTTTGATTCAATTCATAAATGAACTTATTTATCATCAAATAGACACAAAAGGAAAGTTATACACCAAATAGAGCTAGGAAGAATTAATTATTGCACGTTCAAATGTAATGCGATAGCAGGAAAAATAAAAAAAAAAAATTGCAAAGGTAAAGACTAAATGTAATGGGAATATTCAGGACAAATAATGAACATTTAGAGTAAATTAAAAGACAAATTGAAACATATCGATACAAAATATAAATTGTTCAAAAAAAAAAAAAGTTATATATGAGAATCAGCACAGTTACTGAAGAAGAGAATTAAGCAGAAGATAGTAGAATGAGTATGTAAAAATGGTCTTGATGAGGTATCAAAAAGATGGAAAACTTGTAGATCAATAAATAATTGTAGTGAAGTGCTGTTTATTTTGATGTTCAACCCAAAACCTTGAAAAAATTGGGGTTTAGAAGTCACACATTACAACAATTAGAAGTAACTTGTAAGATAAAAATAAGTGATGACTAACTAATTTGGCAACTATTCATATTGTTGGCTTTGTATGTTTATGAAAAACTCACTGGGAGTACAAATATATTTTTAAATAAGGTACAGAGGTTTTAAAAGGAAAAGAAATAGGGACTTATTGTAAAGAAGTAGAGATCCAGCTTTTGGAACTAAGTCTGCTACTTTATTTACTGGTAGATGACTTAGTTCAAGACGAACTCAGATCTCTTACTTCACCAAGTCTTATATATTATTAACACTTTGTACTTCACAGTTTAAGTTATGTAATTAAAAAAAAAATAAATGAAAATATTAAAAATGATGGACTGATGCTCTATTCACATAAATTAGAAATGTAAAAATCTAGGGGTCAATAATTAATAAAAATTATATACTTTTAGAGAATAAAAAAGGAATGTTGCCATATTCTATTTAAATGAGGGCTACATATTACACCTGCTTTATAAATGAATTCATAATAATACAAAAAAATTAATCAAAGTATAATCAATAAATACGGTAAGCCTCATTGAGATAAGCCATTAAAAAAAACAATTAAAATAAAAAGCTCAAAAAGTGAGAGAGTAGTTAAATAATAGTTAATTAAGCAATTTCTTTATACATGGATGTTTGAAGAAAAACAATCATCTTAAATAATTCCTAACTATAAAATTTCAATACTGTATAATTTAGAAACAATTAAAAATATCCCTTAACTATCCTAAAATGTATAATTAAACTGTCTACAATATTTACATAGTTTCTTCCCAGTAGTTCAATATTCAACCCTGGCAGATATAATGACTAAATAGAAATCTGATAACTTCACTGTTCTTTAACATATTGATAATAAATAAAAACAAAGAAACAATAAACTCAAAGAGGACTACTTTCAGATAAGGTAATGGCAAATTTTAAACTTAAAATTTATGTTTTTTAATAATTGATATCACTAATATTGATTATCTATAAAATCAATCCAAATAAACTACCATAAACAAAAATGCTGATTCCTCAAGTCACCAAGAGACCCAAAAAATAAAGTTCTAAATTACTGAACCCACTAAAAGCTCAGAACTTAAGATCTTATTATAGTATAAATAGTTGAAGATAATTACTAGGAGGCTAAACTTAAGAACTTAGTATAGTATAAATAGTTGAAGATAATTACTAGGAGGCAAAACTTAAGAACTTAGTATAGTACAAATAGTTGAAGATAATTACTAGGAGTAGGAAATTTTATGATCTTATGTATAACACTCAACTAACAAGACAGCTCAACAAAAGAACAAGAAATTAGGATTATTGAACACCATTCATACTGAATTATGTTATTTTATAATTACAAATCTTCTGCTCTTCCTCAAAAGTATAAAGATTATGTACACACATACATGCCGCATATAGATACCATGTAAACCATTTTAATTAACAGAAAAAAAAATAGTAACACTAGGGCACTTCTTATAGTAAACTAAACAGAAACAAATTTTGAGAAATTATGTATTAATATTTTTTTTTAAATTCGGAGAGCACAAATATATCTATCAAAATAAATTAGCAATTTCAATTCAAAGAGATGAAGAGTAATAATAATTTTTACTATATGGTAAAAAGCCTGTGTAAGAATTAACAAACATATTTATTAAATATGAAAAATCCTCAAAATAAATAATATTTATTAAAAGTAGTCAATTCTTATTAATGGGATAAATAAATAAACAACTTATTTCATGAAATAAACTTCACTGGTAACTTGCATATGAATGTCTATCAATAAATATATTTAATTACTGATTTATAATTTTGTTCAATTTTAAATATCTTGTGAGCTGTGGATATTGCTTGATAGTGCCTGTTTTTTTATATTTTTAAAGATTCATTTGATCCTGAAAATTGTGACCGACCTTTATTTCATAGGTGAAATTAGGTACCCAGATAAATATATCTGAACTTTATGTTTGTTTAAACCTTGAGGTATATTTAAAATGAAATCCAGTTGATTATTTTGGGTGATGAATTTAGCTAAACAAACTAACTACTCCACTAACCATTTTCACCAGCAAACATTTTTTCTGCAGAATTCATCCATCCAAACTTTATCCTATTCACAGAAATACATTAAAATACTAATGGACAATCTATCATTCATTTTGTTTAATATTTATTTCAAAACAGATACTTGACATTTTGAAGTATACAAATTCCATGTCATATTCATTCCAATAAAAATTATTGGTATTTCGAGTTTCCCACAAAACATTTGCTAGTTCACAGCACTTTTCAGGCAATAATCCCATCTTCAGTACAGCCAGAGGGCTGTTAGCTCAACACTTGCCGGATGTGAGCTATGCGCTAATAAACTTTTTTTTTTTGGGGGGGGGGATTGGCTTTTACTCAAGACACCAAAATGTCTAACCCTCACCTACCGGCCAATGCAATATAAATGACATTTTTTTTTAAATTTTACATATTTTTTTAAAATAGTAGTATAAAGTGTAAGTTTTTTTTTCTGCAGCTCTGCCTCAACTGATTCTAATAATAATAAAAAAAATGAGCAAAAAATTATTATTCTTATTAAATTTAAATTATTGATTAACGTCCACTTTTTGCAACTAAGGCTAATTGGGATTATTTTTATTAGTGTAAATCTTTAAACCTAAATATTAATATCCTAAAATGCCAATAAATGATCATATTATATTGGGTTTTAGCAGATTTCCCTTAAGGGAAATGAGCTATTGAGGTTGTACTCATGACGGAATTTTCGAAATTTTTCTTCAAATGTCCATCGATCCTACTTAGTAGATGACGAAAATGAGGTCCGTTCAAAACTGTATATATATATATATATATATATATATATATATATATATATATATATATATATATATTTGTCTGTTACCGCTCTAGCGGTCGCAATTTTTGTTTGATCGTTACCAAACTCGATATTTAGTTGTTTTATGTAAAAAGAAAGATCAAGTTCGTTAACGGCTGAAATCGGACCAGTGGGAGGGGGGGGGTTTAGAGGGGAGGATTTTCGAAAATTCGAAATATCTCCGTTACTACACATCGGATCGAAAAATTGTACAGAATCAATCTTATTGCAAATTAAATTTACCATAAATATTGTTATATACATTTATTCTCTATCTTGAATATTAACCGAGATATTTGCATTTTTATTAAATCTGGGCGGCTAACGGCTGGGCGACTATCCACCGAAAGCTAGACTGTCGTTTCCTTAACTGCTTGACTCTTGTGAAATTTCTCTATTGTATAACTTCACGTGGGAAATCTGCTTAGTTTACGCAGCCCCTGCGTGACGGACTTTTAATTCTTCAAATACTGTGTCAAAAATAATTTTGGCTATTAATAATACTTGCTATATTCGGCGATTGAGATTAATACAAGAAATGATTAAACATAACTTTTCATGTGCTCAGTAATTTATAATATTTACCCGAGGTTCCAACGTAACTGTCCTCAATTAATTTTAATGAAATACTCTAAAATTATAGTTGAGGATATAAAAGTTATTTGTGGACTGAAGATAAATATACAAAAAACATATAAGTCACTGAGAGAAAATATTTAAATTAAGTATATTAGAAGTTGATGAACCAATGTCAATTAATGTTAGTTGAATTCTTTTTAAGTCAAACCAGTAATATAAATTAAAGAGTCCAATAATTTGTCGGTGTTTTTAAGAAGTAGACATACGCCTGATAATCTACATTAATCTGATATTAGTCATAAAACTACTATGGCCTATTGTGGTAGATGTGACAGAATGTTGAAGGAGTGACAAATAATATTAATAGAAATTAAAATTACTTTAATAAATATTTTAATATGATTAATAACCATTTATTTTATTGCAAATAAAATTTACATCCATTTCAAGCAACTAAGACTAATTAGAATAGGGCATCTATTAAATTGTTTTTGTACATTGACTAATGAGAAATTAATAGTTGAAAAAATTTGATGTAATTACAAACTTCTTTCAAAGACTTAGGAGAAAGTAGTTTTGACAAAAATATTTGTCTTTTTGACGAAAATGCTTGTCCTTGGTAAGAGAAGGTGGCACACCAGAGTGGGAAATTGACTTCAAATACGAAATTGATAATATAAAGTAAGAAACACTTTAGACAGATGGTTAACAATAGCCACCTGGTTGAGATACATAGCAGAGAGAGGTAGTATCAGCAGTACTTATGTTCATTCATATAAAAATTTGGATTTTTCCAAAAGAAATGTTAACCCATTAGTTCCATTCCAGTATGCAAAATCAGAAAATGGGTGCTCCAAAGGAAAATACTTCTTTATCCCAAGAGCAGATCTTATTAATATTTTACTAAAAAAAGGTAAGAAGAAACAGGCCCATTAAAAATGTATTAGATATTACAAAGGTCATATTTTCAATTAAAATCCACAAATAATAATTAATATTCATTCTTTTTTTAAAATATGATTATTTGTACTCTCAGAAATATAAAGCACTTGAATTTTACATGTAAAGTTAAGTTTTAATCATACAAATAAGTAGAAGTTGTAAGATAAAATTCATCTAATTTAGTGTTGAACCTTTTATTTAATTTAAAAAAACAACTCCAAAAACTGTGAAATAAGTAGTACTGCTTTTGAAGATTCCTAAAAGACGTAACTTTTGAATAAATATCACTAATGATCAAGCAAGATCATTGTTTGTATTTGAATACAGATTTAATGATGCTAAAGATAAAAACTACTCATATCACCAAATTTGTTGAAATACTTGCATCCATTTAAAGGGCCAACTATAAGTCTTCCATAATGAACACTTACATGGTTCATTTGAATCCAATATTTCACTAAAAGGACAAAACAAACAGCTTTGACTGTTGATGATATTTATTCAAGTGCCTTTACCAGATATTTTAATCAATTCTTATTGATAATATAAATATTCAATAGTAATATGTGTTATGTAAAAACTCCAACAATAATAATGTTTTGGTATAATCAGCTCATATTGAGAAAAGGCTTTCCACCTGCTCATGGCTTGAGTCAGGTCATATAGTCAACACAGTGTGTCTTTTTTTTTTATGAAGTAACGGAAGTATTATAATCATGAAAATTTAGGGATTTCAGATTTTGAAAAATTATATGTTTTGTCCTTCTCTGTGCCCATTTTCACTAGTTTCAACTGCATTTATGTACACATCTAGTTTTCCAAAAAACAACTAGCCTTAGAATGTTAAGATTTCATATTTATTACTGTTGTAACACCTAGATATGTATCTCTCCTTTTGATCAAAATCAAATAAGGAAGAGGGGAGGTTATAGAGAGTAAAAATTAAAAAAAGCACATCTCTTTACCTATTATAGATACAAAAAATTAGTATAGAACAATTTTTGTAAATCGTGAAAAGATCTATAAATAGTGTTCTATGACATTTTTTGATCTGATGCCTTAGAACAGAGATATTATACATAAGTTTCAAATTAAATAATTTTAAATGAAGTCTATCAAAACACTTCATTCAATTACATAGGAAGTCATGTTAATAGGAGTACAAGGCTGACATAAGATGCCCACACCAGATTTTTCATTTACTTATTTTACAATGATAAGTAAGTAATATATGAGGAAATGATTAAAAACGTTACAATGCGTTTTTCAAGTAATAAATATTTAATATTATTCAGGTAATTATTTAGCAAGTGTACATAGTAATTTCTAATGTCTAGGCTTTTAAATGGGACTAATTTCTTCTTTTTCTTTTAATATTACAGATTAATAAGTTCTGCTCTGTGGATTTCACTGAAACAAGTATAAAAACCCATTTATATGATAACTTGCTGGCACCTCTACCACCACCCTAAGACAATTCATCAGTAATGTTTAATTTTCATTTTTTTTTTTTTGTTTTTCCCACTGTAACTAAGGAGAGTCCCATGTCACTGGTTATTTAAGTTATAATTACACACTAAAGCACACCTCCATTGGCAACAAACCCACCATTGTATAAGATTGGTTGTTTCCTTATTTTGTAATTTTAAACTTACTGAATTTATTAAAATAATAACAATCAAATTCTTTAAGAAAGTTTTATTCTAAAACAATTTGCATTATATAGAAGATTGGAGCACGCATGCTTCCTCTAAGCCATTCATTGAAAGCATCACCTGCAATGACTCCGAAACAGCTTCAAATATTTCGGTAAAATTTATTATTTTTCATGGATGAAAAAAAAAAACCCTTTTTTTTAATTTTAAACCAAAATAACATTAATAGACATTTTTTAAATAAACTGTAAAGGTAAATTAATTTATATGTGCTTGAGTGTGTAAATTCACATTGATATGCCTTGAAGGATTAATCATAATAACTACTGTTTAACTGTAAAATTGTCACTATTAGTTAGTTTTTTTTTTTTTTATTTATTTACGTCCACTTTATGCTACTATGGCTAATTTGGACGGGTTATCTACAGGTTAGAACAATATTCAGGGTGGGACTAAGGAATTCCTTTAATGAGTCCGTCACTAAATAAATTCCTACTACCCAGGGTGAGAATCGAACTCGCCACTCTAGGTTTACCACAATATGAGATTAAGACTAATGGGGGGCGTTGGGGCAACTCTCACGACCTTACAAATAACTTGCACTTATTTATTCTATTCCACTACATGTTTCACATCCTTCATGACGCCTCTTCAGTAGTACTCTTATAAACAGATTCAACCTTAACACCAAGGCAGTTACGTCAAGACTTGAATAAAGCTCCAGTAAGAAAAATAAATCAATCCTCACCATTCAAATCAATTAGACCATTACCACCTCATGTAAGGGGGGGGGGGGTACAGCAATCAGAATTAGTACCTCTCAATGGATTTGCATGGCAAGTCTGACTATCGTCAACTATGGGGCATTCATTTCATGTTAAAATGCTCCAATTTTAAAACAATCTTTTACTTTGTGGCTTTTAATCTTTCTTACATGAGTTGAATAGCTAATATTCTCCTACATGTTTCATATCCTTCATGACGCCTCTTCAGTAGTACACTTATAAACAGATTCAACCTTAACACCAAGGCAGTTACGTCAAGACTTGAATAAAGCTCCAGTAAGAAAATTAAATCAATTCTCTTTAATTGATTACAAATAAGTATTGAAAATAATGGAATAATATAATAAAACTGTCTTTGTCATAAAAACATGGGAAAAACCCATGAATATTATTTTATTTTCAGATATATACAATTCTATTACATTCCAAAGAACTCTCACCAAAATAAAAAGTGTAAAAGTTTAGAAACAGGGTTGGTTAAAACCACTTACTTTATGTTGTTGGTTTGTTTAAAAACAAACCTGGTTCAGGACATCTATAAAAATTTAGTGAAAGAGAAAAAAAGAGCTTACAGAAGACTGCTAAGCAAGATCATATTTCATCAGTAGCAGCAGAAGATACAGCAGAAAGTGTTTCATCAGCTTTCAATGTTCAGACTTTTAGATGTAATCAACAAGAACTAACAGGCAAATTAAAAACAGCAGGGTGGGAAACTAAACAGGAGGTAACTCATAGCTTAATGGATTTAATGGCTGGAGGCTTCAGGCTGTATTAAATCCACAAGGAACTTAATAGAAAATACTGAGTTATCAGTTACACAGAAGTGTTCCCAAATAATTGCCTGTACACATATATTTTGCCCCACAAAAACTTAGTTAATTAGATATAATTACTTTTTATTTAAATATTGATTTTACCAAGAAAATACATATTTATTTTTCAATAAGAGATACACAGTAAAAAAAAAAAAAAAACTTGAAAATGTTCAAAAAAATAATGTTTATAAAACCCCAAAATATAATTAGTATAAATGTGAAAGATTACTTTTTGCTGTATAAACCTGCAATTGTAAGCAAACACTTTCTTATTCAAGCTGATACTTGTTAAATCATTGTGAATAACATGATGATAAGCTGTTATTTAGTCTTCTGTGTGCCTTTTTGTCGAAAAGGTGATATTTTCCTAAGTCAATTGTTTTCGTCGCCCCCTCCCCCTTGAGTTGTGCCTTCAGCTTGTGAAGGCATCATACATCCTAGCCTAGTCAGGCATCTCGATCTCAAGCCAGAGCTTTCATGACACAAGTTATTTGTGTTAAGATGATCAAAATGGTGTGTTTAATATTAAAACTAGTATTCTGGTATGATTAAATAAGTTACGCTACTAGATTTTAGGGAAATTTTTTTTATTCTTTTAAAAAAAACGAATTACTTGCAGTTACAAATAATCTTGAGAAATGTACAAAGTACTTGTAAGGAGCCTAAGAATAAAAGCTTCCATACCATTGAAATATTTTCTCTTTAAACTATTTTGTTGTAATATAATTTAAAAGATAAATTTGAATTTTTAAAACTAACAGTGTATTTTAGAAAATGGTCAAAAGCTAAAATTCAACTTAAAGTAGTGATTAAAAATATTACTTTAAGACATGCTTGTTCTGTTAAGTTTTACCCCCTGCTACAGTTAAGTTTCCTTTTAGTACGTAAAATCTGTATGCAAAGAAAAATCTTTCATTATGATCCTTTTGAGACACTAAGTACACATTATACAAGGATTTTATATAAATAAAAAAGAAGCAATATATATATATATATATATATATATATATATATATATATATATATATAAAAGATGCTTACTCATTTTAATTTTCCTTGTTTCTCTTTTCTTTTCTTTTTTTTTATAATAAATTTTAGAAACATATTCACCATGTGATTATGTTATATTCAAGAACGTAAAATTCTGAAGAGGATAATACTTTTATTTTTAAGTATCTCAATTCTAAACTAATTTATAAATATTGATTTCCACTATAGCATTGTAAAGATTGGCAAATTGTAAACACTTATTACACAAAAATAAAATAAAATTAAAAAATATTATAATCTCTCTGCTACTTTATGTTTACTAAAAATTAAAACAATTGAGTACAACAGAACCATGATTCCATGACATGGAATGATCCCTGTGCTATTAAGAAGGAGAGACAGGTAATTGGATCATACTGAAAGGGAACCTGGTAGCCTGATCTGTAATTGTAGGATGTATCCAGTACAAAGTTTAAGATATTGTCAGAGTTCTACAAGGACTGCAATAAGAATAAGGGCCCTCGGGAGATGAAATGGTAAACTGATTCTTAAAGGAGGTTCAATTCGAACCCTGCCACAGGCCTCTTAATGCAAATGGAAAGACTATTCGTAATAATTTTAATTTTGGGGACACCAATAATACAAGAGCTCTATTACTGGATAAGGGTAGACAACTAATGAAACTGCATTCTAGTTAGCAATGTCGACAGAATGTTATTAACTAGAAATAAACTGAACCAAAAGAAAGTTTATTAATAAAACCTTTATTCTATATGTACAATAAAATTATTATATGGGATTTAAAGCAATATTAACAAAAATAATTGTCCAAAATGAGCAAAAAAGTTTAAACACCCCAAGAAAACAAAATATAGTTTTACACTTAAGTATAAAATGAATTCATCACATGAATTATAATTTGTTTCAAAGGAGTACACAGCCAGTCGTACAAATTTTGTCATCCATTATCAATTTTAATTGAAATGTAATGACAAAAAAAGTTAATTACAGAGCATCACCCAAGCATGTTTATAATTTATAGCCCATGCTCAGTAGGAAATTCAAAACTAAAACTAATTGGGCTTTAGATTACCTGTTGAATTGACATCAATAAGTTAATAATAATGAGATCATATATATAAATTTAATATAGTTTGTTTTAAAACACACACAAAAACAAATATGACATACTAACTGCTATTCCTATTATGTTCCCCTGTCCAGCAGAAACTTCTAAATCAAATTAAAAGGGCTCTAAATTACTATTAGATGCATTAATATAAATAAATCATTAAGAATAAACATTCGACATGATTAAAGTAGATACAACTATATCGAAAGTGCTTGTCAAGTGTACTCGACAATCAGACAAGTGGTGATGGACTCTTATTAGCAGATTTGACAACATGCAGCACAAATGAGATAATATTAATAAATAAATACATGTGTGTGCGTGCGTGCACGCGCCTGCATGTATATTATATCCATGAAGATGTTTTAAATTAATAATACAAAAACAAAATATTGATGGAGTGACAGAACACCCTGTCCAGCAGGGAATTCTAAACCCAATATATTCTTAGGGTTTACATTGCCAAATGTACTGACTTAGCAAAGCTGAGAAATCATATTAATAAATCCCTGTCCAGCAGAAATTTCTAAAATAAAAGAGCATTCTGTTCTAGATTAATTTACAGCAATAAATAAGAATATAATATTAATAAATTAATATATGTATGTAAATAAATACACACAATTTATGACTATCATTTAAAACAAGAAAAATGTGATGGGTGGGGAGACAGACACATATAAACACAGCCAGAAGGAATTTGGATACCAAATTCACAGGGATTTGCATTTCCAAATGCACTGACATAAATAAATTAGAAAGAATGGAAATATATAAAGTCTATATAAGTTCTCGGTGGACTACCACTACAACATATTCATATCCTCTTTTACGGCAACAAATTTGAAGGCTATCAATCCACAGGTATTGCCGCCAAAGTAAAAATAGTAAAATTATTATATATTTTTAATCTTTTTGAATGGCTTAAATCAACTTGAACATTTCATAGCAAGTCACCACATTCAAAGGAAAGCCTATTTAATAGTCTGTCCCATTAATATGAATTAAGCCTAAATATATGTTGTACAGCCTAATAAAATGAGAAAAAAAAACACCTAATTAATTATAAATAAATTCATTTATACTTAACATGACAGATAATCAGTATAAACTGAAATAGTTTTTACTACTAGTGCACAGACACAACCATTGAGTCGATAGAATAATGTATTTCATCAGGTATTATGCTGGTCTCACAAAAGGTGTAATAATAATAATAATAATAATAATAATAATAATAATAAAGATCTCTCAAAATGTCAGGATAAATTCTATTCGAATCATGAAACTATATATCCCATCATAATTTAATATAAAAACTAAATATAAATAAATATAGCAACTTTTTATATATTTTTAAGAAGTACTTATTAAAATAAATTTCTTCAAGAATATATTAACCATCACCTGTATAAAACTATAATATATAATAAATAATATTAGACTTTTAAGATAAAATTAGCGTTCTGAGCACTTCAACCTGAGGTGTTTAAATGTCTATTTTAATTTAATTTACGAATAAAATCATTTTTTTAAAAAAATACTGGATAAAAGTAAAAATTGCACGTTTAAGCAAAACAAACCCTCTGTTGTCACAAACAAAAAACACGTTTACCTTTCAAAGATGAGAACAACCCATTCCACGGGAACTATAGGACTTCCCCCATAAGGTCAATTTAAAATTGTGAACTCATGTGTCAATATTACCAGTGAATGTAAATACTTATGAAGACCTACAGTTTTTATAGCACATATTTAAAAGTTTAAGACACCTAAAAGTCATTCAAACAAGAAATTCAGTAAAAGATGAACTGCTATGAAATTTAACATTTGACCTAATGAGGAGAATTCATTTCAAAAAATCTTAAATCTATGTGTTTTACCAACAATGTTTAAGCTGAAATACTACGATAAATTAATTTATGTGGCATACACTTTGTCGAAACATTAATCTTAATAGTTAATCCAAATACTTTACAAATTAAAATTATATATGGTCATAACATAAAGCTATTACGTTATTGCATAAAATAATCTGGATGATCGGAATCTTTTTCAAACCTTTTAGCCTCTTCTTGCATACTTTCTTTAATCTTCATTATGGCTGCCGATTCAGTCTGATCATTTTCTGGAGGACCACCAAAACCTGCTAAATTGTAGTCGCCCATTCCAGAACCACTATCTTCTCTGGGAGTTCCTGGTCCACCCGCTGGCGAATTCTTCATACCGTCAAGCCCATCACCACTCATAACAGGGCCCATGGTACTCGGACCCATAGGTCCCATCGGCCCTGTCTCACCGCCAGCACCCATGGAAAAGTCTCCAGGCATGTTACCTCCTGGGACAGGCTTCATCATGGTGTACATGTTTTCACCGCCAGAATTAGACGAATCTTGAGGGCTTTGCATGATGGGTGTTCCAGGACCAGGAGGTCCTGATGATCCAGGAGGGCCACCATAATTTCCAGGTGACGATGACGAATAATTCATAGGAGTCGATGTGTTTGGCTGCCATTGCGGCCTCCCGCCAGGCCCTGTCATAGACATAGGGTGCATACCTGGAGCTGCTGGCCCGGGTCCGGGTCCCATCGTAGAATTAGGAGGCGGACCCCTCAAGCTAGGCCCGTAGCTACCAGGTCCCATAGGTCCCATCCCAGGGCCTCGAGGAGGGTTCATTCTAGGATTCATACTGTTCATTCCCGGGGGCCCTTGCCTACTAGGGTCCATGCTGTTAGGCATCATCGGTTGGCCAGGGGGACCATTATACTCGTTTCCCAATTGAGGCATTCTTACACCCGGCCTAGGCCCTGCAGGATAGCGAGGGCCCATAAACGGCTGAGTCGCCATCATCTCACTATGTGGAGGCGGTGGCTGTGGATGTGGCGAAGGTTGTGACGATGGGTGAGTAGGAGGCGAAGGTCTCATTGTAGAATTGGGAAAGAAGCCAGGAGGTATTGGTCCCCCTGGCATTCCGTCATTAGGAGGCATTTGGCCCAGGGGAATGGGGGCTGGCCCAGTATTGTGAGCGATTCCATTCACACCGTATCCCGAATTCACAAAACCGTAATCGTGAAACGCCTTAGCTTCACTGGAATGTTCACATGTGTCTCTCCTTTCTGGTGCAGCACAATACAAATCCCAGAATACACACCACCACGAATGTAGAAACCCAGGAGGCTCACCTAAAGTGATATTTTTCTCCCACCTTATTTCAGACAGAAATGTTTGCGCTGCTTTTTGTGCTCCCACGTGAAGTAAATATTCATATACATACAACGCTAACTTCTCTCTCGCTTGTGCATTAGATGGGACAGTAGATCCTTTTCCCTTAGCATACATTGTTGATAAAACACAGGGTCACGAACGTGACAAACAATTCTGTATTAATTTACAGAATAGAGCTTAAACTAGGTGTTCTTTCGTTATCTGCATAAGAGGTCGCTTGCACTTAACACATTCTAATAAATATCACTTATTTTTATCACAAAACTACGACTATAACATGTACACAACTGAACTACAAGTCAATACGGACAAACAGGTATGAACTCAGTGTAGCCAGCCTACGCGAGGTTAGTCGACCCACAAGCCCTAGCAAGGTCATTAAACATTTCAATAAGCTCCCACATACTTCTACACGAAAATATTTACCTTTCAAAACGTAGAATATTGATATATTCGCTTTTAATAAAACACTAGCTTAATAAAAGTTATTTGTAACCCAAATGCCTAAGTATCGAAAAAGTAAAATCATAATTACACTAATTTAATTGATTAAATTTATCATTTTTTTTGAGACTAAAATTTCATATATTAAACTATGATGATAAATGCTATAGTTAAAGAATAAATTGTAGTTAAAAGAACACACCCCCCTAACGTGTAGTTAAACCGAATATTAATCTCGCTGTTTATCATTCAATAATTTCTACGGGAGTGATACAAAACTAATTTTATTTCTTTGAAAAAGATATTATTAAAATCAGATTTATTTTTTATTGCTAATTCTATATAGGAATACTACATTAAATTCCATGACTCCACTCGATGAAGCAACATGAGAAAAAAAGTTAATTTTTATTTCATGTACTTTCCTATAACTCGTCTGTAGAAACATTAAATGAAAAATAGTGTTCAAGTTTTTGTTCTATTTTGTTAAATGCAAAACTACTAAAAACGATTATATTTTCAAGATTTAACGTTATATAATCGTACTTGTCTACGTATAATACTGTACATTTGACTTTTCTTGAATAGCAATAAAGTTATTCAATAACGAACGAAGAGCATACTCGAATAAATAGTCAATTAAAAGAAAAAAAAACTTTTAAGTTGAAGGCTAAATGTCTTGAGAAGGATAGTTAAATAATAATACTTGATGCCGACCTAGATATTAGTTCGAATGACAACTTTGAGAGTATGCAGTAGACAAAAGCGTTGTCGGGACTTGGGTAATAAATAGTTGAAGGTCAGCTGGATCGTAAAGTGCTCGGCGCCTCCTAAAACAATGCTTTCTCCAATTCGTTCTCCCTCGAGTATACCTCCCACTAAAAAAAGTCCGTCACGCACGGGCTGCGTAAATTAGCCAGATTTTCCACGTGTGCCACGTATTTGCATTTATCTCAAAAAGCAATAGTTCAATGAGAACAATATTTGGTATTTACGTTTCAAATAATGTGCTTCATAATATAACAGCTTATTGTTAATATGACATGAGTAGAAGGTGGGGTTTATTGGAGGCCGAAAACTATAAAATGCAAATATCTCGGTTAATAATCAAGATAGTGAAAATACGCGCGTAGAAACATTTATAGAACATAACATTTTCAATAAGATTGGTTCTATATAATTTTTCGATCCAACGCATAATAACGGAAATATTAAGAATTTTCCAAATTCCTCTCCTCTCCCACTGGTCGGATTTCAACCATTAACGAACATGATTTTTCTTTTTACATAAAATGATTAAATATCAAGTTTGGTAAAGATTAAACAACAATTGCGACCGCTAGACTGGTAACATATAGGTATATATACAATTTTGAACGGACCTCATTTTCGTCATCTACTAGGTAGGATCGATGGACATTTGAGAAAATTATTCGAAAATCGCGTCATGGGTACAACGTCAATAGCTGATTTCCCTGAAGGTAAATCTGCTAAAATTCAATAGCCTAGCATTTCTAATAAAACTTTTTTCCCCCATCAGTTTGTCTGAAGCAGAAAATAGATTGGTAAATATATATGAATATCAATAATGAATCGAATTCTTTTTAAAGAAATAGCATTGTAATCTTAAACTTTTACGTTCCACAACTTAAAATCATAAAAAAAAACTAAACAAAATAAAAAATATAAATTTCTAATTTGATAGAGGGGACATATATAATTACAAACTTCTTATTTAAGAGTCGATAAATAGTATAATATATATTTCTTAATAAAAGTGGAAAAAATTAAGACATAACTTTTTTTGACCACTTAATTAGAAGATTGATATTAATATTAAAACACGCTAGCTCAAAACTTTAGACATGGATAATCACACATTCAAGCTCCGACTGTACGAAATGCTTTAGTTATGTACATGGCATCATCATGATAAAAATATTTAATTGTAAGTCATATTTATATATTAAATATGGCATTCGCTCAAATATTTAGGTGTGATGAACCAAATAATTCATGCCATAATGAAACTAATGAGAGCTCAGAGGTGTGGCTACTTCTATTTTAGAGTACCTGAAACGTTATGTTATTTCAATTATTATTAAAATGTTCTTATTTCTTTGAAAAAGAGACCATGCTTTTCAGATTGAATGATTTAAAAAAATATTAATATATTGCTATTTGTACTAAAATTATTGTTTTTAATACTTTTATCATAATTCGTGTAGAATGCATAGAACTATCCCAAGAGGGGTTTTGTGACTCATTTAATTATTTACTGATTATTTCGTATTTAAATTGTTAGCTGTTTGAAGTGATTTATGACTATTTTTATATTGAATTTTACGGGGAAACCCCTACAACAAAGTATTTGTTCGATATACCGGGGTTTAAGTTCGGGTTCAATAACAGACTGAATTAGAAGATTGATATTAATATTAAACCTCGCTAGCTCAAAACTTAGGCTCACACATTCAAGCTCCGATTGTGCAAAATGCTTTAGTTTATTATTTGTCAAATCTGTTTAGATACCGCCATTACTGGCTGATAGCAAACGCAACCAAGCGCTATCGATGAGTCACACCATTTTCTAGCCTGTCAAAAGTTTTACTTCGAAGGTATTAACAAAACTCCTGCGTTGAGCACAAAATTTGAGAAATTTAACCATTTATTTAAATGAAATTAAATACTGCTCAGTCAAATTAAAATGCTAGTGGGCCGATGGGTGGATTATATTCAACTTGGCTTGCGGCAGATGTGCTAAATGGCGGCGTAGTGAAAGTTCAAGGTTCTGTTTCTTTTTATTATTATTATTTTTTTTTTAAAGCAAACGATTGTGAGGAAAGACCTATTTTTGAGATACCATAGTTGGTATATTGAAAGGCATAAATAATGTACTAAAAACATTTGCTAAAGCTAAAAACACAAAACGAGGCGGAAAAAAAAATTAGGGAAAGAATACCATATTTATTTTGCATCAGTAGATTTCATCAATTAAGCAATCAAATTTGATAACACATAACTGTAGTTGATTGCTCTCAAATTTCGAAATTTTCCTCGTGAAATATATACCCTAAATATACCCCCTAATAAACATATACCCTCATGATATATATACCCTTAATAATAATTGGGAATATATTTGGTATGATATATTTGCCTTATATATACCTAATTAGCCTTAGTTGCCGTTAATAAATAAAACATTATGAATAATGAAAAACTCGAAACATTTTTCGGATCAAAACTATATGTCCCATTTTTTTAAAATGCTGACATTCAGATTAAATAGTAATTTCAAATTTAAGTTTGTAAATGACTAAAGACCAAGTTCACTTCAAAATGAAGTAATGTTTAACGCTATTATTGCTAAACACGATAATGTTGACACAGAAACTAGTGCATGCATATATTGTCTACTCTTAGAGGCTAAATACTTGTTATTGTTTAGTTTTTTGATAAGCAACTTAAACAACTTAATAAATGTTGCAAATAAGAAATATTGATACGTATTTATGTAATAATATTTCTCAAGTTGTCTGTTTAGAATGTAATTAATAATTATTTGCCAAGTTAGTTTTCAAGAAGAATAAATGGAATCCGTAACTCAGTTTTAATTGTAAATTTCACTAAAAAATACCAATTTTAGTCTGTTAACGATATCTATAACAGAAATTTAGTTCTAAACAATTCCGAATCTTCAAAACAAATATCTTAAGTATAAAAGATAAATATTTTATAAAAATAGACAGTACAACATTTTCTAGTTCACTTTAATGTTTGAAGTTGCGAGCACTCTAGGCTTGACGTTAAGATACTTTTTTGTTTATTGTTGAAATAATTCTAAACATAATTGATGAATGAAATGTCTTATCCTCGGAGAGTAATTAGAGAAATCAGTATTACTCATAACCTCCAGTGATTTTATTTATAGTAAGTAACTTATACACTAGGTAACAAAACGTTGATTTTACTAAATTTTTAAGTTGTAATATTCAGTTTATTTGTTTTAATTATACAGCCTCCATTAGAATTGTAAAATCGGATGTTTCCATACATTTATTCTACAGTGTACAATAATGAAATATACTCGAAAACTGATAATTCCTTACTATCATGGACTGTGGTTTAGTGTTTACAAAACAATTCTGATTATGGGGAGAGGGGAAATTCTACTTCTACGTTTTAATGACTGCATCGCTGGATATTGTTTTATAGAGACTTTGCTTTTCTAGAGTCCGATTAATTAACTGTTTCAACTTCGTTTCCTCTATGATTTTTTTTATTTAAAAATGTATCAATTATGGTTAATAGAAATGAGTATTAGTCGGTTTAGGATCCTCCATTAGAATTGCAACTGTCTCAATACATCTATTCCATAGAGTACAATAATGAGATATACTCGAAAACTCATAATTCCACGGTCCATACTAGGGTTTCGTGTTTACAAAATAATTCCGATTATGGGGAGAGGGGAAATTCTACTTATTCGTTTTAATGACTGTATCGATGGGTATTGTTTTTCGGGTCTCTTTTACTTTACCCACACCAGTTACTTATTTCTAAAACAGTGGTTTACGTTATCGTTAAATTGATAAAAGTAATGGACATATGTTTGAAATAATTCATTTAACAAGTTTTAAATGTAAACAAAAATTTTACTTTAATATACATTTCGTTGAATCGTTCATTTAGGGGGCCAATATGCTTTCAAAGATTTTTTTTAAAAAAACACTCAAATATATTGTCATTCTCGTATCTTCTTCTGTAAATAAACTGTCATAGGTATGAGTCGATAAGGGATCTTCATGAAGTGTCCTTTTCTACTTTTCCTTGATTTACACAATAATCCATACCCCTTCGTTTCTTCTGATTTAATTTAAGTTGTATGAGATTCATTACTACAAAAAAAGCTTACACGTTTTTAAAAACCGACCATGTAATAGGCAGGTAACCTCTTTCATGCATAAAATTTATATAGCTTAGCAACAGTTTGAATGAATTACTTCAGCCTAAAAACTAGAGTCTTTTTAATTTTCATATTATCACTGTTACTTCAAAAAGTAACTGGTGTGGGTAAAGTAAAAAAGACCCTGTTTTTCTAGAGTCGAATTAATTAACTGTTTCAACTCCGTTTCCTCTATGTTTTTTTTATTTAAAAGTGTGCCATTTGTGGCTAATAGAAGTGAGTATCAGTCGATTTATGATCTTTTCTAGGAAAGGCTTAAACTCACAAGCCTTATCTTATCTGGTATAAACAGCTGTGTATTGGCCTTGGGTATTGGGGGGTAGTCAGTAGGCCATTATCTATGCCTGGGGTTATGTCGCTTTTCAGGTTAGTACGAAAAATAATTACGAAAGACAAGCCAAGACAATGTCCTCAAAATATTTTTTTTTCCATGAGACGAATTTTTGTGAATGCGGACATGAAATTTCACGCGATCTATGGAGATGACAACAAAAAATAAGAACGTTGAGCAGCTATTAAGGTGATTAAAGGTACTTAAGTTGTCATTTGATAGCATTGTATTTTTTTTACATTGACGCAGCCCCATGCATAAAATATTTAATATTTTTCGTATTAGTCTGTATTTTAGTATAACTTCCACAAAATCCGTAAAAATGAAAAAAGTTAGAAACAAACCAGTGGAATGAATATGGATTGTTTGTTATATGCCATGTTTGCTAATGAATGTATGTTGAATTTAAAAAAAAAAATAAGCTCAACACCATTAAATGTGATTTGGGGACTTTAGCTATTAATTTATAGTGAATATAAAAGGAATATTTAAAATAAAATATATGTGTAGAAGGATGTAATTGTTAGATTAGCTAAGTATATGATACTCATATTATTGATACATTTTCAATGAATAAAAAAGGCTCATATGTAAAAAACTATAGATAACAAATAAAAGGAATTAACACAGTTTTGAATGTTATATACACTCTTTCTCTTTTGGGATGTTTATTATAATATATTACTGATACACTTGTTAATTGTTTGATAAAATATAGAACTTTACAAATGAAAAAAAAAATGATTTAGTGAAATATGATGTACTTGTATTTTTTACTTGATTAAGTACATGTATTTGAGAAATTATTATATTTTGTCAAAGGTTCTGGATGATTTTAACATGCATGCTGAAAGGTAAGCTCAATGGCTTATTCAGAAATGTGTAAATTCTTTTTTGGATTGATGTTTGTTATTTACTTCTGAGATTAAAGAAGTTCATGTTATGTTAAAAAGTGATCTCAATTCTGGTGGTTTATTTAACAACTTGCCATATAAAAAATAAATCCATTATGCACATGGCTTCATCATAATAAAAATATTTAATTGTAAGTCATGTTTATATATTAAATATGACATTCGTTCAAATATTTAGGTGTGATGAACCAAATAATTCATGCCTTAATAAAACTAATGAGAGCTCAGAGGTGTGACTACTTCTATTTTAGTGTACCTGAAATCTTAAGTTATTTCAATTATTTTTACAATTTTCTTATTTCTTTGAAAAAGAAACCATGCTTTTCAAATTTGAATGATTTAAAAGAATATTAATATATTGCTATTTGTACTAAAATTATTGTTTTTAATACTTTTATCATAATTCATGTAGAATGCATAGAACTATTCAAAGAGGGTTTTTTTATTAACCATTTTGATTGGAAAAAAAGCTTTCCACTCCTATTTTCTTATCCTAGCTTCAGAACAGACAATGGCAGGTTTAAAGATCGGACCAAGGATTGCAGATTTCTTCATCCCTTTTTTTCTACGAAACGTAAACTGTTATAGTTTAACATTGTGATTATTTCTTCATCCCTCAACCCAGGACAGGTCATTGAAATTTTTATCTGAGCACTACAAAAATTGAAATGCTAATAGGCCCTTTAGAGAGTTTCCAGGTAGCCTATGTACTGTCAGGAGGAAAGGAGAGGAAAATTCTATTCAAAAGCCTCAAACTGCATGTTCGAGAGTTGTAGCAGCTAGGAGATGAACTAGACATTACACAGATTGATACTGGGCATTGTGCCAAGCTGTTCATCACTGTGGCCAAATGTTCCAAAGCAAAAAATGACCTTGTCACAAATGTGGCTTTCGGTTCACCAGCCCCACCCAACTGCTGTTATGGAAGTAATTACTAGTCTTGAATGGATTAAATATCTTTCTTCAGGAACTTCTGTCTTTATCTCAATTTATATCTGCTCTTTTAGAAGATTAATATTATGAATTTCAAAATCCTTTTCTTATTTGGAAGTTCTATTACTGGGTTGGTTTTCATTGTGGCCTTTTTTTTTCTTTTTTTTAATGGGGTATATCATTTCTGAATTTTCCAACAAATGAACTGATAATATATTAATTACTACAGATTTGTAAACATCTTTAATCACAGGCCAAACCTGATTTTACAAAACAGTTATAATTAATTTAATTTTAGTGTTTTTAAAATCGATATAAAATTAAATGAAAAAAAATAACGGATGGTTATTGAATATTGTTTATTTTAAATATGATAATTTATTTTAGGTTTATTGTTATTTTTATTATTTGAAAAATTTTATTTCTTTTACAGATTTTTGTATATAGTCATTTCTTATACTTAACTACTATATTATTCAATTATCTAATGAAAAGTAATTCCGATTTTACATTAATAAAAATGAAATATTTTATTTTGCTTATTTATTATTGTTCTTCAAATTTATTGTTAAAATAACAATTTTTTGTTATGTTAAACTTAATGCAACTAAGGCTAATTGGAATGGGTTATATACAGCTTATCTCCTCCCTATTCTAGGTAGGGTGGAACTAATGATTTTGCTTGGTGAGTTCTTCACTTCTGATTGTTCAAACAGAAATCGACCCATGACTCTACCTAAAAGTTCTAAGACGTAATGCATTTGAACCATCGTACTAGCTTACACAGCTAACCAGTGCTACAATTTATTTATTTCCATTCTTTTATAAAATCTAGCAGTCACACTATTTATTTTATTAATTTGGAATCTTTTTAAATTGTCTGTAATTTTATATAGGTATTTTTATGGAATACACAGTTTTTTCTTCTTTCCATAAAATATATTTTAGCAAAGATGTTCCATTCTCCTTTCATTTTTGTGATACAATGAGTTTTTTTTTATTTTCAGATGTCTAATAGGAAGGTCCTCATCTGTGGTCATCTGAAGAATTATTGGATGTGCTGTAGGCACCACTGGTGGATGATGACGACTTTGACTTACTGCTGTCAGATGCCAAGGACTTCGACTCTGACTTCAGCCCTTGCGAGGATTCTGACAGAATCCTGAAATGTAGGTGGGTCCACTGCTTATTTAGTTGACAGGGAAGACCCTATCTATACTGAAGTAGAGAAGACCCTAGTACTTCAGCAGGCCAAACCCCCGAGACCCTATTGGAGCCAAAGTGCTCATTTTCACACCCAGGATTAATCCCTCTATCTACTATTGGGTCAAGAGTCAACCCTTTTAGCAGATTTTCCTTAAGGAAAATCAGCTATTGAGGTCGTACTCATGACACGATTTTCGAAAATTTTCTTCAAATGTCCATTGATCCTACTCAGGAGATGAAGAAAATGAGGTCCGTTCAAAATTTATATATATTTGTCTGTTAACGCTCTAGCAGTCACAATTTTTGCGTGATCATTACCAAACTCAATATTTAAATGTTTTATGTAAAAACGCCATCATATGTAAAAAAAAGATCAAGTTCGTTAATGGCTGAAATTGGACCAGTGGGAGGGGGGGGGTGTTAGAGGGGAGGATTTTCGAAAATTAAATTTACTATAAATATTGTTATATAAATTTATTTTCTATCTTTAATATTAACCGAGGTATTTGCATTTTTATTAAGTGTGTAGGGATAACAGACGAGATGAGATCATCTATTGTCAGTTTTGTCCATGGAAACAGACGAACTAGTTTTTGGCTGTTTCTGTAACTGTTCGGCACTGGTGAAATTGGTTTAGGGGCTCCGGTAACCTTTTACTTTGTGAGATATATGCAAATACGTTCTGTTGACCCCCCCCCCTCTCTTCTTTAGTTCTTATACTACTAAAATAGAGTTATTAAAATATAAGTTATTCTGATTCATTATAAATTGCAGTACTAGATATAGTACATTGTTTGCAATAAAGTTAATATGTTATATTCAGATATATATATATATATATATATATATATCAGTAATTGTTTTTCATCCGGTGAAGAATATGTGTATCTATCTGTTCAGCTCTGAGTGGTTGGCAGACCTATTTGTTTACAATTCAGATGCCGTTCCCGTTGGGAGCTTATTAAAAATAACTGAAAGATTTCTCATGACCGTTTGTATTTACTCACGGTGGTGTTAATTATTACCAGTATGCAGATTTCTATATTGTAAAACTTCACATGGGAAATCTGCTTAGTTTACGCTGCCCCTGTATGACGGACTTTATTATTACCTGCTCACTGGCTAGACAATGGACCAGCTGTAGAAGATATCTTTCTCCTTTACTGCCAGTCCCGGCCTACAGATAGTAGGGGTCACAAACAGTAGACCAGCCGTGTGGTGACCTCATCACATACTCAACTCCCAGTCGACTGCCATTAGCCACACAGGGTTCACTATAGATAATAATATAATTTGAAAATACACCCTTACTGGGTCAAAGAACAAAAACCTTCCTTAAAACATCTTATTTATTTATTAATCCATAATGTGTTTCAAACTCTCTAGCTCATTATCAAGGGGTTCTTTTCTCTCTAAAAATTACAATTTATAATTTTTTTTTAATTTTGGACACTCTATTTATAATACATCTCTCATTATTATTCTCCAGGGGAGGGGGACTCAGATGGCACAGGAAATGGAACAATTCTTTCTACATAATGTTAAATAATAGTTTTCTAGGCTAATGAAACTGTATGTGTTCAGGGATGAAAGTAATTAAATCCTTTTGGGATAGTTTACAGTTAACCCTTAGTTCTTCCCCTAGACCAAACAACTTTAGCCCCAAACTGGGAGCTTACAACACGCTCGTTGATATGTTGCTGTTGTTCAGGGAGGGCCAAATGAGTAATGCTGCTGCATGTTTATGAGCAGAGATTTCCAGACCGCTGCCATCCTAGCCGAAGGGAATTCCCATCATTGGCATGGCGAGATAGTGCTACGGGCCATCTTACAGCTTATTCCCTCCATGGTCAGGTACAGCATCCTTACCAGATGAAAAATTAAATGGTGCAGTCTTCAACTGCTTTCTAAATGAAGAATTTCTAAATTTAATAAAACACATGCCCCTAAGGCAAAAACATTAAATGTGGCTGCAGCTCAACGAGTGTCCTTCCCACTTCTTAATCACCGTTCGGGCAACAATAAGAGTAATGTTTCCCTAACGCAGTATCCTTCACAGCTTGTGCATTGATTGGCCACCCAGATCACCGTATCTGACAGTAATGGAATATTTTCTATGGGGGAGGGTCAAAAACATCGTCTACTAGAACAGGTCGCAGAATATTGAAGACATGTAAAATAAAATCGGCAATAAATTCAATTTCATTCGCAGAAATATTAAGTGCTGAAAGAGATTTCAGATACTGTCTTTTTTCAGTGTTTTTCAATAAAATATACCATTTCATTTATGTTAAAAAACGTGTTTTTTGATTTTACATCTAAAGGAAGCGTCAAATAGAAAACTTGAAAACATTGATATAAACTCGTTTTAAAATTTGATTTTCTACAAGAATCCGTCATAAATAGTATGACATTCCATTAGAAATTCCAAAGCTATGGTCCCTGGAGAGGTAAGTACTGGAGAAGGTTAGGAGGTTGAATATGGACTGAAAAGATTCTTCAGGGGTCACAATTATTTTAAGGGGATTGGCATGCAACTTGGGGCACTCTGTATAATTTAGATTGTTGGTAGTATGTTCATTAATTTAAGTTTTATATATTTATATTATATTTATTATTTAATGATATAATCTAATGTATGTTTGTTTTGTAAATATAGATTGTGGTTAGAAATACAAAATCTTGATTTTTTATTATGGAACCTGAGTTCATTCTAAGTCACGAAGTACAAAAATAAATAGTAATACACATGCATAAGCTCATGCAAATCCATACACACGAACACACACACACACTACTATTGGTAGAGCTTTGGAGTCATTAACTGTTGTTGCTCATCACAAGTTTAGTGTTGCATGTGGAGCAACTAGTACATGTTTTCCACTCAAAATGAATAGAAGTGATTAAGTCATGTGTGCCTAAGCTGAAGATAGGTCCCTCCTTTTTTAATTTGTTGCATGAAGTTAATGAAGCATTGTATTGTCGAAAACTTCGGTTTTTACATTTCAACAGAATTATCCACTTTGATCCTCCCAGACATTTTGACTGGTTCCAGTGTGATGTGTATTCCCATTACTCAAGAATAACTACCCTTATAATTTTGAAATTTCAAAATAGGAGTATTATAACATCTAGTTGTGCAACTCCCCTTATGTTCAAAATCGTCAATGGGGAGGAGAGTTAGATGTGGAAAAATAAAAAATTGTAAGTTTCTTTGTAACTATTAAAAACATAGAAGATTTTTGTAAAACCTTTTTAGTTTATTACTAGCTCAGATACCCGGCTTCGCCCGGGAATTCATTTGAGGCTGAATGGTGATGGTATTTTTTAGCAGGCTTTACATTGCACAATATTCCAGTGTTTAGGATTGATACCCGTCGTTGCCGGTGATTTGCTAATAATAGAATTATTTGTTTGATAATTCTTCACAGTCTTCGATATTTTTATATTTCCCGTCTCTTATACATGTAAATATGGTGAATTTTTATTTCAGGCCTCCCTTATAACCCCCCTCCCGTTCGAACCTAAAAATTTTAATATAACTTATAATCATGGAAGAATTAATGCTAATTGACATACCGAGTTTTGTTAAGTTCGGTTCAGCCGTTAGTGCCCGCTTAAGTTTTAACGTATAACTCATTTACACTTAGGTATACGACAAAAGTGTATATAACAAAAGTTACTCCAAATAACAAAATAAACAACTTTTGTTATGTTTATATTTGCGGAAAAACCAATAGGAAACGAAATATCGCTATTTTTAATTTTAGGCTTCGCTTATAACCCCCACTCCTGCCCGTCCATAGAAATGTTGGTATGGCTTATTATAATGAAGGCCTCACTGCTAATACACATACCGAGTTTTATTTAGTTCGGTTGAGTCTTTTTTGGCAAATAATATTGTTGACTCCCGCTATAATTTTTAGCGTATAACGCATTTAAACTTCGGTATACGACAAAAGTGTATATAACAGAAGTTACTCTAAATAACAAAATAAACAACTTTAGTTCTGTGCATATTTGCCGAAAAACCAATAGAAAACGAAATATCGCTATTTTTAATTTCAGGCTTCCCTTATAACCCCCACTCCTGTTCGTCTCAGAGAAAATTAATATAGCCTAAAGTCTAAGTTGGGTTAGTAGTAATATATATACCATGTTTCATAAAATTCGGTTCAGCCGTTTATGCGTGAAAAGGTAACAAACAAACAAACATACACGAAAGAAACAAAATGCAGATATGGTGTCTATGACATGTGAAACGAAAAGTTATCGTGAAATTTCGCGAAAAAAATCAATGTACAGACAGAGGTTACAATTTTATATATATATATATATATATATATATATATATATATATATATATAGATATAAAAATAAAAAAAAAAATATGAATTATGTTCTATGGCATTTATTGATCCGACACATTAGAATGGATCATAAATCACTTTCAAATGAAACAATTTAAATGCAGTAGAGAAAACAGTTATAATGATAAATAATATGTCTATATGAAATATAGACTCATTACAAAAGGGAATATAATCAATTAGAAACACTAGAACTATGGATTTACTGTAGAAGCACTAGAAGAAGTTTGACACAAAAGAAATACTACATTCTAAGTTCTCCAAATTCTAAATGAGGTAAGTGGAAGTAAAACTCTTCTCATAGCCATGTATAAAGGGAAGGTGAAGCATCTTGGGCATATCTTAAGATACAATAATTTCATCAGACATTTAATATACAAATGTATTTGAAGGTAATATTATTTGGTTTAGAGGAAGAAGGAGGACTAGGAGTCATTTTTTGAAAACATCAAATACCTCATTCCTTGGGGGTATAGTAATATGAAAAACTGTTATAAAGGGCTGTCATGTCATTACTGGCTGATCGTCAAATACGCATGACAAGTACTTCCAATGTGAGGGAACCATTTTCAATCCTGTCAAAAGTGCTGCCCTCACATCGAAACACTTGCTTGGTGTACTCGATTCAGCTAGTAATTTAGAGAAGTTTCAACAGATTTGACAATAGCATTATATAATCCAAGGAACCAACCCCCTACTTAAAAATCATTATCATAGTCTATTAAGAATAACAACAGCTTGAAGATGAGTCGGAAATCTACCCTTGCTATCTTTTGCTCCATTACTGATATTGAAAATGTATTGTAGGACCTAACCTTTTTGGGCTCACTTAAAACTGCACCAAATACATGGGTTCAAGTCACCCCAACCTGAGAATCTGAATATTTAAGGTTGGGTTGTATGATTTGAAAGCTCCTGGACTGAACTATGACGAGTTTTGAAGTCTAACAGTTTTCAATTTTTAGAAATCAGTCTTGTAGGGATTATAATAGGTTTTAGTGCTCTTAGAAAAAGGGAAATATGAATCTTGGGTAACTAAAATTCATTTCCAATTTAATTTTATTTGGAAGCCTTGAGTTGCCTAGAAAAGGATGGCAACACAACCTGTTTAGTATTAAATATATGTCCATTAATCTAATCTTGACAGGTTTTTAAAAAGTGGTCTTTAATCTCTGGCAGGGTGGATTAAGGATTGGAATTAGTTAAGCCTTCACGATACCATATATTTCTACCACATATAGACTCCACCAGTGGGAATCATACATACGACTCAAATTTCATCAAGAGCTATTATCAGATTTAATTGTTTAAGAATCCTTCAAGTAATATCTCCTTTCCTTCCATGGCACAGAAAAATCACACTCCCAGTTAAATATTTAAATAATGTTAGAAGTACCATTGTTGTAATTGGTGAAAAGTACCAACTACAACAACCTTCTTCAATTTAAACTCCCAGAATTTTCCTAACAAACTACACATTTCTCCAAAATTCCATTATGAACGTTTCACTAGTTTCAATCTTCCTTGAATGATAGAAAGACACCATGAAAACTTCAAAAATGTATATTTACGGGTATATCAAATTATTAAGTTTTTATTCATAATCAAAAAAGTAATTTTAGTTTTACTAAGTAAAAAAGAGCTGATGAGGACCCCTAAGAGCTTCATTTACTAGAAATAGAAATGGCTTGGTAGAAAAAAGTAAAAATAAAATGGCAGATTGGTTGTAAATGAATGTTTTCAGATTTTTTTTGTTAAAAACATTTATTTCTCTTTTGATGTATACAATCATGCCAACATTTTATCTGTGCTTTACACCAACACCTTGTGTTTCGTATTAAATGGTTTAAAGTTGATTATTGAACCAATAATATTCAGCTACCCCTGAGAGATTTTGTTGTTGTACGCTTGATTCCGTTTCCAAGTCAGATCTCACCAGCTAGTCTCTCTGTAACTATATATGGTGCGTCTTCAAGTACTTGTTCAAAATAGGTTTTCTGTCACTCACCTCGTGCTTTTTCAGTAGTTATTTATTCCTGTAATCATCTCTTGCCATTGACATTAGATGCAACCAGGGCTACCAGATTTGTAAATGAGCCTACAATAAAACTTTTCCCTATACACTACCTTCTATTTCATGTAGTGAACTGTTCTTTCACACAGCTTTGGAATTATTTTCATTTATTCTATGAAAGAGCCTCATAACTATTCCAATGGATTTATTTCATGCCCTGTGAATTAAGGGTCTCAATTTTTCTATATATTAAGTAAGTTTACTCAGAATTAAAAAAAAATATATATATTATTGATATGACATTTCATGTTATGAAGCGCATTATATACTATTTATCTGATTAAGTAATAATAATCAACAGATTAACTAAATGAATGTTTATTTACTACCAAGTAATATTATAGGTAAGATAAAGAATGATGCCAGGGCTTGACCCATACTAATTTGGTATAAATTACTTCAATAATATTCCTCAATGGAATATTCCTAAAATCAAATATGATATTTTAGCTGCATGCATATTATGCTATCACAATTAATAAATTGCTGTAAGTAGTTTGCTTCCTCCAGTTCTCATCATTTTTTCTCTTCACTATACATTAAACTGTTTTGTTTGTTTTTCATTTATTTTATAGAATCGGTTTAATGGCAATGAGAGTAAAATTAACCATGAGTTATAAGTAAATCATTTTAGATTTCATAAAATAAAAAAAAATATTTTTCCAACATTTATCTATTAGATTCACCATCTTTAAGTAATAGAAATGGTTAGTTATTTTTATCAAAAAGGGGTAGAATGTTCTCTATCAATGAAATCTGAAGTCTGAAGCAGCTTATAAGACACACTTGGTGAACTCAAATAGTTAACATTTTAATAGAATAATATTCTTAAGATCCAAAGTTTCATAGCATAAGATTTCTAAATTTGTTTCTTACCTTGCGACATCTTGAGTCTGAACAACGCAGGTCATAGTCTGGCCAACCATCTAAATCTCTGTCAGGAGCACAAGTTCTTCCATCACCAGCCCAGCCAACTTTGCACTGTAATAAGAATACTTTTAACAAAGCCATTTTTTGTACTAATAATTTAATTTATAAAATATAATTCGATTAGACTATCGATTTTTATGCTCCTACTTGTATGCAATCGAATTTATGCACATTCAGTTATGCCTGACTGTTATGGGGTCAGACAGAACCATGCATAAATTAAAGAATAAACTAAACCGATATTATTTTTTGATACACCAACAATTATTATTTTTGATTTGAGCGTTAGGTTTATTATCAGTTGTTTAATGTCATAAACTGGGAAGGTAATGGAAACCTTCCTATCTAATATTTTTATAATTTTTGTTTGTAATTATTATATGTTTTTGTTTTGTTTTTAGAATATATGAAAAGCATATAATTGTTTATACACACCTTACACGTGTATCTATCATATGTTGTTTTAATACAGTCTGCATTTTGATCACAGTGAGTCCCATCTGGACATAATCCAGGAGAGCTGTGGCATCCAACTGTTTGATTGCCTATGTATCCATTTTTACAGCCACCACAGGAAAATGAGCCCTTTAATAAGAAAAAAAAAATATTAATCACTAAAAGTTTTCAACAAGAAGAAAAACATTTTTTCGTAAAGGAATATAATATTTTTCCAATGGCTGTTGACTCCCACCGTCTTATTAAACCATAAAAAGTTTTAAATTTGACCTATAAGAAACAGCGCCAGTCAGATTACTTGAGAAAGGACACTGAAAATTGCACATGTTAATTTTGGTCAGTTAGATCTTTTTTAGAAGATGCCCTTAACACATTGGCAACTGAGTGGGAAGAGGTAAAATCATTCCAGTTAGCTAGACGGATACAGAAAGAATTGAAACAGCACTAACAGGTGTCGAGGGGTCATCGACAGCTGCCACTTTGGAAAGGGCACTACTGTCGAATCCCTTCGACAGCCACCATCAACAAGTTAAGTAGATAGTTCAGTTGCCAATGAAGTATCAGTGCCTACAACAAATGTTTGAATACACCTTTGTATCCATATTTGTGTATTCGATCCTTATCTTAACCAAGTAATTTTGACATATTGAATTAATAAGTACATTGAATAATTTACAGCTGTTGTGAATGCTTTCCATGTTATGCGAGCTTCTCTTACTTCTCAGATTAATTTGTATATAAACCTATAGCTTTTTTATGACACTGAAACTTACTTCTGTATTATGACATTGTGAATTAGGAGTACACCCTCCATTTCTCCCATCTGCACATTCATCTATATCATAGCACCGCTGTCTGTTTCTTACTGCTTCTTCTAAGCCCACTCCTTCTATACCAGATGAACCAGTAAATCCATTAGGACATGGCCCACATCTATATCCTGGGCTGAGGTTCGTGCAGTGAACACGTGTATCACAGGGTTCTGCCAGATCACACTAAACTCAAAAATTGCATTAATTAATTTTCATTCATAGTCTTTGAAGAAAATAACAAAGTACAGGTATAAAATTATACACATCAACTTATATAAGATGCCCATGTGCAATTTCTTTTCAAAACTAATTTAAACATTTAATCTTGTGGTTAACTAAACATTTAATCTTAATTCTATACATATTTGAAAATGAAAAATCTGTTGAGGAATTTGGTTTAAATCATCTTGTTACTTGTTACAGCTTTTTTTCATTTAATACTAATTAAATAGTAATATTAAAATTATTTATTTTTTGTTTTTGAAGGTATACTTTAAATAAGACTTTGTAACAAATTAACAAGAACTATAGTTAATATAATTTGCTTTATGCTGACTATTATCTTCTAACTGTGATCTCACTCGTTTCTTGTGAAGGACCAAAATTGATCTGTGTATTTACCTGGGGCCAGCCTTCAATCATATTCCGAAAATGCCAATATTATTTTATATAAGCTGAAGGTGTTCGTTAAATTAAAAAACTGTTGTATAACTTATAATTGGTATTATGTATCTAGACAACTTAATGAAGATGATGGTTTTTGCTAACCATTCCCCTTATTAATTGTTTTGTCTTATTTTTAAACAATGGGTTTTTAATTATTTAACTAAATATCAAAATTTATTTCATTTATATCCATTATTTAGAAAATTTGAAATGATGCTGTCATGGTACTTTCTAACAGTTTCAAGGTAGAAAACGACGTGTGATGGATGTCCCAAAGACCTCAATAATTATGACAGGGGCGTGGGAAGTTTAAGAGAACAAATTAGAAACATTTGTTATGTTTCTAGCGCATAAAAGGTAATTGTAACAGGAACACGTAATTTGATTAATTATTTTTCTGAAATATTATATTACACAGCTATGCAGATTTTTGATTATCTTTAAGTGTTATAATTGTAACTATCATTAAAAGACTAGAATGTTAGTAAGTAGAATAAACAGTACTTGATTTACCTCATCTAAATCATGGCATTTTGTTCCATTGCCTGTAAATCCAGCTGGGCACATGCCACAACGATAGAATGGTGGCTCGTAGGTGTTTTGACACTGGACTCCTGTAATGAACGTTCATTAGTATAGTAAATTACTAAATATCTAATAATAATAGAGGTTAATTTTTAGAATAGACATTAGCTCATACAATATATGGATGAATGCAACTCCGACCCCCTACCCAAATTAGATTTTGGCTATACCACTGGGTTTACTGGTCCTTTGTTTATGAATTACTGTTACACTCATCAAGTACAAATTGATTGTTATTTCAGAGCTAAATACCCCAGTTGATTGACCTTTTATATTGTGTAAGGAAATTATTACTAGTGGTTTCTATTGGTTTAGATAATATAATTTAGTAATTGCAAATGAAATGGTGAATTCTTCAAAATGACTATAAATTATATCTATTAAAATCCCGAAGTAGCCACATGCAAGTCATCTAATCCAAAATAATTCATTATATTTATTAATGAGAAGGATGGAATACACTTAATAATTTAATTATTTTTATGTGGGATGAAGCACGATAGTCTGGTGCTATTGAGAACATATTTCCATGCCACCTTACAATTAGATCCGAATATGGGCCGCCTCCAAGTTTAAGCCATTCATAAGGAAATTTTCTGGGAGTTACGGACAGAGATCACTCTTCACAAGGTGTAACTTTACCGTTGTCTTCCTGTTACGAAATATAATATTGTGACTGACGGAGGGATGGAACAATTACCCGATCTTCATTATTTTAGGCTACCCAAGGAATTATGTCAATTAACATGAGAAGCAATTTCTCGATATAACAGATTAAAATGCAAATTTGAAAAGTAATGCTAACAGAGTGGTATTGATGGATCATAACTATCATTTCCTCACAGTTACATAGTTCCTGGCATAGTTACAAACACACTGGCACCACAATAGTAGGATAAGACTGGAGGTATATTAAATTTGTATTTTGTATACTCATATTGGCTAATCCCTTTCATTAGTATGCTTTTAGAATAATTAGCAGATTTCCCCTAAGGTCGTACTCATGACAGGATTTTCGAAAAAAAATTTCAAATGCCCATCGATCCTACCCAGGAGATGACGAAAATGAGATCCATTCAAAACTATATATACACATATATATATATATATATATATATATATATATATATATATATATATATATATATATTTGTCTATTACCGCTCTAGAGGTCGCAATTTTTGTCTTATCGTTTCCAAACGTGATATATAATTGTTTCATAAAAAAAGAAAGATCAAGTTCGTTAACGGCTGAAATCGGACCAGGGGGAGGGGGGTTTAGAGGGGGAGAATTTCTAAAATTCTTAATATCTCCGTTATTATGCGTCGGATTGAAAAAGTTTATAGAACCAATCTTATTGCAAATATAATGTTCTATAAATGTTGTTATGTACATTTTTTCATTATCTTGATTATTAACTGAGATATTTGCATTTTTTAGTTTTCAGTCTTCAGTAAAGCCCCACTCCTACTCATATTAACAATATTCTATTATGTTATGAAGCACTTTATTTGAAGCTTCATTACCAAATATTGTTCTCATTGAACTTTTGAGTTTTGAGATAAATGCAAATACGTGGCTCACGTGGGAAATCTGCTTAGTTAACGCAGCCCCTGCGTGACGGACTTTTTTTGACTTGATTTGAGTTTTCTGTACTTTTTCTGAAGCCTTTATTTTTGGATAGTTTTATGGAGAAGGCAATGGGATACTCCCGGGATATCTCCTTGATCCATGCATTTTCCTTCTCCATTGCCACTGAAATCAGGTCTTCCTGTGATCAATCTTTCCGTGTAGCCTGCAGATATAACTAGTTTCATAATTACTGGCATCTGACCATGAGACGAGCTAGAAAAGATTTATGCCAGCCAAAAATATAGTTGCTTTGCTATCACACTCAATGGAGTAAACCATATTTTATAGCTAGTTTCTTGTGAATAACTTTCGCCACTGTATCATGCCTGTCTTTGACCTATTATATGATCAATTGATTCATTAGCTACTTTACATTTGTATGAATCATCAATAGTATTTTGATTATAGATGACAATATTTATTTTTGGAAGACTCTTATTTAAATTTTCATTATTATTATTTAACTCTGAAACTAAATTCTTTGTTGTTGTATTAGCTGCTTTGATGGCCTGAAAGCCACCACGAAATATTGGAAAAATAAATAATTTTGCCAAAAATATGTTTTCTTACTTTCCTCTATTTTCAGTATCTATAGTGAGCAATTTCAGAAATTAATTTATTGATCATATTCAAAATAGTCCTAATGTTTTATTAGGATTTTGTGTTTTTTAATCATGAATAGATTAAAGAATACCTGGAGAACAGGGCGATGTGTCACATCCTGATTTTGGTTTACATCTTTGACCATTCCCAGAATAGCCTGCAGGACATGGTCCACATTGGAAACCTTCAACTGTGTCATAGCATCGAACACCTAAAAAATAAATTTAAATAAAATTCTTTTACCTCAAAATTCCGTGGAACCTATATACTGAGAGACGAGAGACTTTAGAAAGGGTTACCTAAAACATTCACATTAACAGAACGTATATATTTTTCAGATAGTCCACTCTGCCAGGTAAAAGTAAATGTATGGAGTTCCAACTATAAAGTTTTTTAGTACTGATCATGTCTCCGGGTCCTCCCCAGAGAATGAAGACTTTTATTTTAAGGGCGAAGAATATTTTTACTTACTTCTATGGTATCAGATTTCAACTTAATTATCTGCTTTGACCCTCCCTAAATTCATTCGGGGGTGACCTCTACACAGGGGAGGGGGCAAAAATAAAGATTTGAAAATTTCTTTGTATCTTTTAGAGATACAAAATATTTATGTAGAACCTGTTTTGTTTAACATAAGAATATCTGTTATATGACATTGTTTGATCATTGGAGCAGGAGGTATCATACATAAAGTTCTAATGAAATGATGTTTCACTTTAAATAAGTGGAGGAAAACATATTGTTTATTTAATTTAATAGGAGTACATGAGTTGTCAACATAAGATTTTTTTGTATGTAAATCGGGTTTGACAACATAAATATTACTAGACCTTAATTACATTTAGCTATAATATCTATAGCTAATATTAATATTATTTTTGCATACTCTAACGAATAGCTTGCCAAAAATTATTATACTCTGAACAGAATTATTTTACAAGATTTTCCCATACATAAATATTAATATATTTTAGCAGATTTTCCTCAAGGCCCCCTTAAGGACTATTGTTGTACTCTCATGGCACGATTTTCGAATATTTCTTCAAATGTCCGTCGACCCTAATCAGGAGATGAGTTTAGAAGGGGGAGATTTTGAAAAATCGAAATATCTCCGTTATTATACGTCGGGTTTAAAAAGTGTATAGAACCAATCTTATTGCAAATGAAATGTACTATAAATGTTGTTATATACATTTATTCTCTAAATTTAATATTACGGAGATATTTGCGTTTTTTAGTTTTCAGCCTTCATTAAACCCCCACTTCAACTCATGTCATATTACCAATAGGCTGTTATATCATGAAACACTTTATTCCAATATTAATACAAAAATATTGTTTTAATTGAACGTTTACCGTATGAGATACATGAGATTTTGCGCTTGTGAATCGAAAATATGTATGTCTTCTATACCATACTCGATATTGAACTGCTTCATTCGGCACTAAAGATCATATAAGTTAATGGCTGAAATTGAGAGTGGAGTAGAGGGGGAATTTGGCAAATTCAAAATATCTCCATTATTATGACTCGTATTGAAAAATGCTATTGAATCAATCTTGCTAAGCTGTTGATAAACTACAATTTTTGTGTACACACTTTTTCCCTTAATGGAAATCAGCTATTGAGGTTGTACTCATGACGCAATTTTCAAAATTTTTCTTCAAATGTCCATCGATCCTACACAGGAGATGTCTAAAATGAGGTCCGTTCAAAACTATATATATATATATATATATATATATATATATATATATATATATATATATATATATATATATATTTGTCTGTTACCGCTCTAGCGGTCGCAATTTTTGACTTATCGTTCGTTAATCGTTAAGATCAAGTTCGTTAACGGCTGAAATCGGACCAGTGGGAGGGGGGGGGGTTTTGTGGGGGTGAATTTAGAAAATTTGTAATATCTCCGTTATTATTCGTCGGATCGAAAATTTGTATAGAACCAATCTTATTGCAAATGTAATGTTTGCACATTAGAGCATAAGAAGTTCGCAAGGAGGCCGTCAGTCTTTGGGCTAAAGCTAAATGTCGACTTGAGACAAAATCTCGAGAGAAAGTCTCGAGATAGGTCTCAGGTTCTTGTCCATTTGAGATCTCTTGCGATCTGGAGACTGGTGCTGGAGATTCGACGGAGACTTTAGCCTCGAGACCAAGACATTTGCGTGTCGACTAAAGACACATCTTGCAGTATTCTGTGTGATACCAAGATAGAGAGTTATATTGCAGTTCGATTGTTTGTGGTTATACGCATTTTTATTTTGCAAAATGGATCCGCGTCAGGCCCTAGCTTTTTTTAATTGCATATAAGATTTTACAAAAACGGAAAATTAAAAAAAAAAAGTGCTGGGTAAGGAAATGGGTGGATCGTCGAATTAATTTGGGAGCCGGTTCAACTCTCATTAATGAGTTACGGTTGGAGGATGCACATCAGTTTCAAAATTTTATTCGGATGTCTGCAGTGCAATTCGAACAACTATTAGATTTAGTAAAACATCAGATTATCAAGCAAGATACAAAATTGCGTTATGCAATTCTTGTTCATGACAGATTAATGGTCACAAATCACAATTGAATTTTTTCGCCATTTCTACATATGCACTAATTTTCAAATCTCGATTCCTGTATAATTTGTGTTTAATATTCCACAACAATTCCTTTTCCTCGTAAAGATTAATTAACTTCAAAATTTCGTCGTCTGTCCACTGCCGTACACTTTTTTTTACCAAATTTAATAAACACAAAAGAAAAAAAATTGAAAAAAAAAACACCCTCTTTGATAGGAATCTCCTAAGCAAGTCTCAGACAGAGGTCTCAGCTGTTCCAACATTGACGGAAGACTTGAGACTAGAGGCCGAGAGGAGAGATGAGCCTGTGACAAATCCTCTCTCAGAGACTAGTACTCTCCGCTCTCCGAGACCCCTCTCACACCCCCCATATACCTGAGTTGGGCAGTAATTAAATACTTTTGTAATTAAATACTTTTTCAACTAATAAATACTAGTTATGTAATTGCAACTACAGTTACAAAAATGTAGTTGGTAACTGTAGTTGCATTTTCTTGGTTTCGCAATTACAGTAATTGTAGTTGGTATTCATAAATCCAACTACTAATTGAAATAAAAATTAGTTATAAAAATAATTACAATTAGTAGTTGTAATTGTAACTGTAGTTATTGAGTAATAACTACAACTACATATAGATCAGCTGGTTTTTACGTTCCAAAGAGCGAATATATTTTGATCGGCTCTATATAAATATTTACATTCGTGGTGGTGATGAATGGATCATCTGAGACGAGCCGTGTTCATTTATTGCACAGAATATGTCAGAATAACTCAAGGTGGACGCTCCTATCAGCACACTCTCATGTTCTGGTGATCGCCTCTTGTCACTCTCGCGCAGGTCTCTACAGGCTGTCTTCAATATTCGCCACATCGGCGACGAAAGGATTTTTGAAACAAATTACAATGAGTGGCAGTGGAAGTGATAGTGAGGACGAGAACACCTTATTCTTTGGAGCAGAGCAATAAACTTATTATTTTCTTTTGCCGCGATGGCAAAGCCCCAAAATCAAATAGCCTGTCTTACTAAATTTCTGAGTTAAGAGTAATTTTAACTGATAATTTGTTTAAGTTTTATAGTTTGAAAGTATTATTTAATTTTATTCGACTGGGGAAAATATAAAAAGGGATTTACATATTATTTTCGATAATTTTCATTTATTTGCATTAAAATTATTTTCAGTTATCATAATAATGTAGTATATGTAATATAATAAACTTTTGAATATAAAGACATTGGACGTAGTTATTTCTTAACAGCCTCAACTACTTCAGTCAGTGTTTCACAGTTTTTTAAAGTAACTACCCAAGTAACTGTAGTTGCAACTACAACTACAGTTACAATTACTAACTGTAGTTGTTTTTGGAACTACTGATTTTCTCAACTACTAACTGTAGTTGTGAAATTTCAATTACAATTACTTTAGTTGAAAAATGTAGTTGCCCATTATCAATAACTAATTACATTAGTAGTTGTAATTGTAACTATATTTCAACTAATTTAGTTATAATTTGTTACTTGTAATTGTAATTACAATTTTCCCCAACTCTGCCATATGCATTAGAGAGTCAAGTCTCGAGACTATCTCAAGTTGACACTTAGCTTAAGGCGGAGGGGGCTAGTTGGGTAGATCTGAAACGCCTTTCAATTCCTGTTTTAGGACATCTGTATAGTTTGACGTGAGTTTCGAGAAGTGGCTCGCAGATTAAATTTTGTATGAAAGAGATATTTAGATTTTTTATGAAGAGTATGTATTTGTAAAATACATTAAAAGAAAACCGCGTGGAATCGGTTTCATTTCTTTATTTAATGGATCACAACAGCTCAATAATATGTCCATACTGGCTTCATCAAAGAATTGGTATATATATAATTAATTAGATAAATTAGAGCAGGAATTCTTCTTTTATAATGTGCAAATTTGCATATTCATATTTAAATTTATACATCATATTGAAAAATAATTCCAGCTTTAATTTATCTAATCAATTATTTGACCCTTTTCATCTGAAAATATTTTTAATACGACTAAGATTAAAATCAACTGGTTACCAACCATTTCGCCATCTTAGATTTTATAAGTCTTTTTAGCGATTTCCCTTATGATTTTGAAAATTCACAATATCTCTGTTCCTTTACGTTGGATCGAAAAATTGTATAGAACCAATCTTATTGAAAATTAAATGTACTATAATTATTGTCATATACATTTATTCTCTATCTTGAATATTAACCAAGATATTTGCATTTCTATTAAGTGTGTGCGGATAACGGACGAGATGAGATCAGCTAAGGTAGGTATTCGTTTCCGCCGAAAGCTAGTTCAGCCATTTCCGTAACTGATCGACTCTCGGATAGAGATTTCTCTATTGAATAATTTCACGTACGGAATCTGCTTAGTTTACGCAGCCCCTGCGTGACGGACGCTTGTGATCTCCTTGGGGAATATAGCATCATCTAATGTAAAGTGTTTTCTGTAATTAAATATGGGTTCCTAAAGAGCCATATGTCGATGTGTGAGACATGTAGAGCTGTTATAAGATAACAGTTGAATGTCAAATATGTGCAAGTTATTTGCCTTCTACCCTAGCATTATAGAGAATATTAAAGAACCGTATGTAGGGGTTTGTTTTGTAATATCAGTCCCTATAAATATGTATATATGTATGAATGAATGCATGTATGTGTGAATGAATGGATGAATGTATGTATGTATGTGTGAATGAATGGATGAATGTGTGAATGAATGGATGAATGTATGTATGTATGTATGTATGTGTGAATGAATGGATGAATGTGTGAATGAATGGATGAATGTGTGAATGAATGGATGAATGTATGTATGTATGTGTGAATGAATGGATGAATGTATGTGTGAATGAATGGATGAATGTATTTATGTATAAATGAATGGATGAATATATGTATGAATGAATGAATGGATGAATGTATGTATGTATGCATGTATGAATGAATGAATGAATGAATGTATGTATGTCATATATATATATATATATATATATATATATATATATATATATATATATATATATACGCATAAGTACATGCACACGTGCACTGAACAAGTATACTGAAGTTCAGCTCGAGGCGACCATAACTACGATTGCTTACACACTGACAAATACCATTCTGTCAACAGTATGGACTTGACTACGCCCAACAGTATCATATTAAGAAAACTTCAGATATTTCTTTTTTTAAAAATGAATTTACCTGCAAAGCAAGGTTGTTGGTCACATGTTATACCAGGTTTACATGACTTCCCATCACCGACGTAGCCAGGAGGGCATCGGCCGCACCTTGGCCCCTCTGCTGAATCCCGGCATTCCACTCCAGGAAAGCAAGGCCTTGGAGAACTCCTACATGTGATTCTTACCTGCTCTGACTCTGGAAAGAAACATGGAAATTATAACGCTGATTTTGTACAACCAGTTAAAAGTCTTTAGTGTGAAACATTAAATAATAACTCCTACTTCTTACAGATAGCTTAATTAAAACATTGCATTCACATGATAACTGGTGATTACTAGCAGTTCATGACTGAAATATACATATTTTCCCCTCCATATGTATTACCAAAAATCAGTTCATTTCGAGAAATACTTATGGAAGTCAGCTATTCAGGTTGTACTCATGACGCAGTTATCGAAAACTTACCTCAAATGTCCATCGATCCTACCCAGAAGAAGACGCTAATGAGGTCTTTTCAAAACTTTATATACATATGTTAACGCTCTAGCGGTTGCAATTTTTTGTTTGATCGTCACCAAACACTATATTTAAATGTTTACTGTAAGGCTAAAGATGAAGTTCGTTAACAGTTGAAGTTGAATCAGTGAGGGTTAGAGGGGGGAATTTAGAATATTCAAAATATTTATTGATTAATTATTAATACACGTCAGATCGAAAAATTGTATAGAGCCAATTTTGTTAAAAATTTAATTTCCTATAAATGACACTATATAAACATTTTATCTATCTCGAATATTAAACGAGATATTTGCATTTTTAGCAGATTTCCCTTAAGGGAAAACAGCTATTGAGGTCGTACTCATTACGCGATTTTCGAAATTTTTCTTCAAATGTCCATTGATCCTACCTAGGAGATGACGAAAATGAGGTTCGTTCAAAACTGTATATAATATATTTGTCTGTTACCGCTCTAGCGGTCGCAATTTTTGTTTATTCGTCACCAAACTCAGTATTTAATAGTTTTATGTAAAAAGAAAGATCAAGTTCGTTAACGGCTGAAATCGGACAAGTGGGAGGGGGGGGGGTTAGAGGGGGAATTTCGAAAATTCGAAATATTTCCTTTACTATACGTCGGATCGAAAAATTGTATAGAACCAATCTTATTGAAAATTAAATTTACTCTAAACATTGTTATATACATTTTTTCTCTATCTTGAATATTAACCGAGATATTTGCATTTTTATTAAATGTGGGCGGATTACGGAGTTTCCCACCAAAAGATAGTTCGACCTTTTCCGTAACTGTTCGGCTCTGGTGAAATTTCTCTATTGTAAAACTTCACGTGGGAAATCTGCTTAGTTTACGCAGCCCCTGCATGACGGACTTTTTTATTTTCAGTAAAGTCCCACAATTAGCAAGTTAACAATACGCTAGTATATTATGAAATGTCTTATTTCAAGCTTAAATGCCAAATATTGCTTTCAGTGGGTCTTTATTATGAGATTTTCATGGAGATATATAGTGCGATGACGTCATCAATTAAGATTTTATTATCTTGACTCAAGAATATTTATTTCATCTATAACATACTCTATATTTTACGGTTTGTTCAACACTAAATACTATATTATTAATGTCTGAAATAGGATTTGGAATAGGAGGTGGAGGGGGTAAAAAAGGGCAGCTTCGAAAATTCAAAATATCTCCGTTATTGTTTGTTGGATCGAAAAATGTTAAAGAACCAGTCTTGTTAAACTATTGGTGATCTACAATTGTTGTTCTACACCGTTTCTCTTAACTCCAAAATATTAAGGGAGCTTTATTATTACTTTCTTGTTTCAAGCTACAATAGACCCCCACTTCTCCTCATCGAATTTTGACTTAGAAATAGAGAATATGGTGAGATGGCATTGCTAGTGTGTCATTCTTGCGCGTTTACGCAAAACCTGCGTGACGGACTCTTTAGTTTTTCCTTTCAAATATGGAATTTATGTATTCATACCCCTATAAAAAAGTCCGTCACGCAGGCGCTGCGTAAACTAAGCAGATTTCCCACGTGAAGCTATACAATAGAGAAAACTCTATACGTTCGTTATCGGCCCACATTTAATAAAAATACAAATATCTCGGTTAATATTCAAGATAGAGAATAAATGTATAGAACAATATTTATAGTAAATTTAATTTGCAATAAGATTGGTTTAATACAATTTTTGATCCGACTCATTTTTTATACGACTCATAATATTTTGAATTTTTAAATTCCCCTCTCTCTAATCCTCCCCACCCCCCTATTCCTGGTCCGATTTCAGTCATTAATGAATATAATCTTTAGTGTTAATTCTATAATTTTTTTTTTTTGATCTGATGTATAATAACGGAGGTATTTCGAATTTTCAAAATTCCCCCTCTAACCCCCCCCCCCCCCTACTGGTTCCATTTCAGTCATTAACGAGTGATCTTTATTGTTACATAAAACGTTTAAATATCGCGTTTGGTAGCGATCAAACAAAAATTGCGACCATTATAGCTCTGAATAAGGATACCATCAATGTCCGGAACCAAAATAAACTCATCTATTTGATTGAGTACTTTTTGCAACCCCATCCTTGATTATCATTTAATAACCTCGGCTAATCAACAACTGGCAAATATATATAGTTTTGAATGGACCTCATTTTCTTCATCTTGGTTGCGACTGCATAAGTAAAATCGACCAACATTCCTTAGGTTCTGGTAGCCCCATATATATATATATAAATATATATACATATAAATATATATATGTGTATATATATATATATAATTATATAACATATAATGAGCTAAAACGCCTAAGTTTCTAAGTGACGAAGCATGTACACATATGCCTCTGTCACTAAACAAAAAGAAACACCTATGATTTTGATGTCGATCTACCTGTCATGCTAATTCCCGACAGATATATGAGAGTGCCGACCGGCTAAAGTTTCTGGAGAATTTTCTGTTATTGGATATACTTAGTAAGAACAACAAAAGTCCGTCACGCAGGACTGCACAAACCAAGCAGATTTCCCACGTGCTGGTATAACACACTTGTGATCTCCTCTCACCTCATATCCTCTATTTCTATGTAAAAAAAAAAAATAATGGTTAAAAGGTGGGGGGAGCGAGGTTCTGAAGGTTGAAAACAAGAAAGCTAAGAATAACTAGCTAAATACTTGAGTTATGAAAAAAATAAATAGAATAATAGTTGTAAGACATCAATAGCTTAACGAGGTTGGTTATGTAACATTTTACGATCCGATTTATAATGACGGAAATATTTTGAATTTTCGAATACCTCCATCTCTAAACACCTACTTTTCCAGTTCCGATTTCAGCCAATAGCAAATATGATCTTTAGTATTGACTGAAACGGCTAAATATTGAGTATGGTATAGATAAAATAAACATTTTTGAGTAAAGAACGAAAACGATTAATTGATGACGTCAACACAACATATTTGCATGTATATCAAAAAGTAAAAAGTTCAATGAAAATCATATTTGGTAATTAACGTTGGAATGAAGTGGTTCATGATATAACAGCTTATTGTGAATATGTCATGAGTAGGAGTGGGGATTTACTGAAAGCCGAAAACTAAATAATCCATATATCTTGTTTAATATTCATAATACAGAAAATTTGTATGTAGAACATTATGTTTTCAATAAGATTATATACACTTTTTCCATCCGACGTATAATAACGGAGATATTTCGATTTTTCGACATTCTCCCACTCTAAGCCCCCCCCCCCCTCCCACTCGTCCGATTTTAGCCCTTAACGAACTTGATCTTTCTTTTTACATAAAACGCTTATATACGAGTTTGGCAACGATAAGACAAAATTTGCGACCGCTAGAACGGTAACAGACAAATATGTATATGTATGTATGTCGAAACTTTTCTTCAAATGTCCATCGATCCTACCTAGTAGATGACGAAAATGAGGTCCTTTCAAAACTTTATATATATATCTGTGTGTGTGTGTGTATAACGTTTTGAAAGGACCTCATTTTCGTCATCATTTGAAGAAAAGTTTCGAAAATCGCGTCATGAGTACAACGTCAATAGCTGATTTCCCTTATGATTGACTCTGGAAAGCAGTTGTTAGTGGTAAACGGGTATTAACGTTTCTCATTGCTTTGAGGGGGAGAATGTCGAAAATTTGAAACTGAAAACGTTATTTTCTATAAAAATTGTTATATACAACTTTTCTGTATTATGAATATTAACCGAGATATGACATATTCACAATAAGCTGTTATATCATTAAACACTTTATTCCAACGTTAATTACCAAATATGGTTCTTCATTGAACTTTTACTTTTAGATATACAGGCAAATGTCAACACAACATGACATCATCAATTAAGAGTTTTCGTTCTTTACTCGAAACTGTTTATTTTATCTATACCACACTCAATATTTAACAGTGTCAGTCAATACTAAAAGTCCTATTTGCTATTGGCTGAAATCGGACCTGGAATAGTAGGTGTTTAGAGAGGGGGGGTATTCGAAAATTCAAACTTTTTCCGTTATTATTAGTAGGATCGTTACTGTAACTACAACTGTTATTCTATTTATTTTTTCATAACTCAAGTATTTAGTTACGAGTTATTCGTAGCTTTCTTGTTTTCAGCCTTCAGTAACCCCCCCCCCCCTCCTTCTACCCATTCATATTTTTTTTTAGTTGGCGGAATTTTGAAGTTATTAGATGCAGGAGATATGCGTCGTGGTAATCTCTGAGTAAAATATTGAACTTCGGAGGGGGCATAAGAGTTTAAGAGAGAAGAAAAGTGAAAGAGAAGCATCCAGGAACTGATCAAAGGTGAGGCATCTGGTTTATATTCTGGGCTAGACTGGGTAGTAAATATGTTTACCAAATTTTTAGTAGACTATGTTATACTTGTAATTATACACAGAATACTATGTAGGTGACCCGCAAACTGATATAGTCCTATAATCACCACTCTGTAACGGCCACTCTGTTCCTAGGCCTCATGCGGTCCATGCCCACAAAACTTTAAAGGTATACTAGATTCTGATATTGGTCGGCTGGCGTGCCCTCAGATGTGCCGGAACACTAATAAAGGGTTTTGAGAAGTTGACCCACCTGAATGAGATGCGATGGAGGAAGTTTTATTGTTTTTGAAAAATAATGACACCACTGGGTTAGACGAAACACACTCGACTGACACATATCATTCATTACCAGGGAGGAGGATTATAGGGTTTCTGGCATATGCATGGGAGAAAAAAGATTTCCAACCGATTTGGAAGAAGCTAATATTGTCACTATAATAATATACTATATAATAAATGCTGATGCGCATGGGGTGCGTAAACTAAGCAATATTCACTCTTGCTGAACATCGTCTCCCATTCTATTCTCTATTTCTTAATAAGAATCCTGTAACCGGAAGACCACTTATTGCCTTATCCTTCAGAAAAACTCTATACTCTTTCCTAAAATTGGCAAGCCCCCTCAAAATGCTTGTCTTTATATGATACTGCTATATACATTTCTCCAAGTTAATTCTCTTGAAACACCTCCAACTTATTAAAGTCCCCCAATAAACAGATATCACATCAAATACTAACTGCAACAACGACTACCTATGCAGTCTGACATTTTATCACCCCATACAAGCCCTCTCACAATCAACAAGCCCATTTAAATAATATTGAGCAGTGTTTGAACCCCTTAATCGAAATGAATGCGGAGAATAGTCAAAACTAGCTTTCACACTACGCCAGGAATATTGTCCAACAGTTTCTTTCAGTAACACCCTCCCCAATTCGTTCCAAGACATTCTTCAACGATCCAAAATTATTTTCCAACATCTTCTGGATATTCACCAGCCGATCTTTATCTTGGTAAGAAAATAAGAATGCAACTGATGCCAAATTTTCACAGGCCAAGATGAAATGCTTATCCAGACGTACTCAAGTGTGGCCCTTATCAGTGTGGGGGAGAGGTCAGGTGTGCCTATAACAGAGCAACACTGAAATTTGGCAGTTGGGATGGTTGAAGAATGTCTTGGTTTACGACTCTACGACGTTAAATTGGACTCTTTGTGTCTTGAATTGAATTGATATGAATCAGATGTGGTCTACCTGAATTCCGTAGCCAGAAGAAGGAACAAAAGCCTTTAACAGCAAACCAATCATCGATAAGCCTAGATAACGTTCAGTGGCTATCGATGTTCCCGTTATCCCTTCTCGTGACGAAGCTACTGAAGAAATTATAAATGAAACTCAACCTTCGACTACAGATGAACAACCACTTCGACCTTTAGGCATCTCCCCGCCATTCCCCTAGCTACCTGAATTGTTACATTCAGGGAATGCTTAACTTTACTATCCCATTCCTATTTGGGTTTTTAGCAGATTTCCCTTAAGGGAAATCAGCTATTGAGGTCGTACTCATGACGCGATTTTCGAAATTTTTCTTCAAATGTCCATCGATCCTACCTAGGAGATGACGAAAATGAGGTCCGTTCAAAACTCTCTCTCTCTCTCTCTCTCTCTCTCTATATATATATATATATATATATATATATATATATTTATATATGTCTGTTACCGTTTTGTTTAATCGTTACCAAACACGATATTTAGTCGATTTATGTAAAAAGAAAGATCAAGTTCGTTAGCGGATGAAATCGGATCAGGGCGAGGGGGTGGGTTTAGAGCGGAGGATTTTCGAAAATTCAATTTATCTCCGTTACTAAACGTCGGATCGAAAAATTATATAGAACCAATCTTATTGCACATTAAATGTACTATAATTATTGTTATATACATTTATTCTCTGTCTTGAATATTAACCGAGATATTTACATTTTTGAGTTTTCTGCAAACCCCCACTTCTACTCATATTACATAAACAATACTCTATTAAATTCCAAATATGATATTCAAGAGACCTCCATTTTACGAGATACATGCAAATATGTCGTGATGTCGCCCCCCCCCGTATTAAGTTCTTGGATTACTAAAATTTGATTGATTGAGATAAACATTATTCTGACTCATTATTAATTACTGTACTAGATATAGTAAATAGTTCTCAATTTGATTGATATGTTATATTCTGATATATTTAAGTAATTGTTTTTCTTTCCGGTGTGAGGCTGGCAGATCTGCTTGTTTACATTTCAAACGCTTCCCCGTTCTGCAGGTTAATTGTAATTGAACGAAACATTTCTTATTTTCCGTTTGTAAATATTCACTTAACATTCTCGGTGGTGTTGTGTTAGCAGTATGTAGATTTAACTAATTCTAAACTTCACAGAGGGAAAACCTGCTTAGTTTACGCAGTCCCTGCGTGACGGACTTTTCTATATTGTTCTTTTTTTGTATTTATTGAGTAACTTTATTATTAGTGGGGGAGATCTGTTATCTCTCTCTGTTATAGTTCGCTGCGGAAGCGCGTAGCCTTCCGTTATGGTTAATCAGCTGGGTATTAGCAATTTTCACCTAAGGGAAATCAGCTATTGAGCGTCGTACTCATGGACGCGAGTTTTTTTAACAAATTTCCTCAAATATGTATCCAACGATACCCACCCAGGAGATGACGAAAAATGATGGTCCGTGTCAAAATTATAAATATATATAAATATATATATATATATATATATATATAAATAAATATAAATATATATAAATATTTGACTGTTAACGCTCTAGCGGTCGCAAATTTATGTTTGATCGTTATCAAACTTCATATTTAAGCCGTTTTATATGAAAAAAATACAGATCAAGTTTCGATTAATGGCAGAAATCGGACTAATGTGAGGGGGGGGGGTTTAAAAAAAAAAGGGGGGATTTTTAAAAATTCAAAATATCTCCGTTATTATGCACGGGATCCGGAAACAGTGTATAGAATCAATCTTATTGCATAATATAAATTTACTATAAATTATTTGGATCTATATCAATTTATTCTGAAAATATCTTGAATTATCACCCGAGATATGTATGCATTTATAAAGGTTAGTGCGGTCGTGCACTATCACGCCGAGAGCTCTGGCGGGGCCGATTTGGTAACTAATCCACCCCTCTGTGAATAGGTCTAGAGATAACCTTCCTACTACTATGTTATTATTATGCAGATTTCTCTATTGTACAACTTTCACGAGGAAATCTGCTTAGTTTACGCAGCCCCTGCGTGAAGGACTTATAATTTACATTATGTTGTCATAACAATAGTTGGTGTTACTATATTCCAAGAGCTAAAATAATACTCATTCAAATATATATATATATATATATATATATATATATATATATATATATATATATATATATATCTATATATAAAAACACACACACATGCCTCTATACATAAACATATTCTCAGTCTCTAATGTCTTCAATTTTTTGTGATCGTAACCAATCATCATATTCAAGCATTTACTATGAAACTGGATGTGTTCTGTGTAACCAGGAGGATTTGGGAGTTGGGAATTTTAATAAGAGGAAAAATATAAAACAATATCTTTGTTGCTGGGCAACACATCGTTAATAATAAATCACTAATCATACTGCAAATGTAATCCTATAATATTTATTCTACAAGTTTTTTTAAAATTGAAAATGGACTTGTCTCCTAAACTGATATACTCCTCCAGAGTTCAATATTTTATTCAGAGATTACAACGCAAATCTCCTGGGTCTAAAAACTTTAGAAATTAACAAATATTTCCCAAAGAAAGCCAGCATTTTTTTAGGTCTCCACTTTAATTTAAAGTGAATTAATGAAGTAGATATGATTGTCTTTGACGTCATCTGTGTATCATTGTATTGGCGAAACTGCATTTAGATGCAGTTGGCTTTTGTAACTTGTTGTATCTGCAGGATGTATACACCAGACGATTGTTCCAATGAACAGGGAATCCTGATTTCCAACTAGAAACAAGGTAAGGGTGAGAATCTGAAAGACACACAGTCGTTTCCTTTACCTTCTGTATCACTCTATACGACAAGAGTCATGAGGAAGTGTAGACGAAATTCCACTTCAGAAAAGATTTGTTAGAGGTTTTATTCTGCCTGCGTGAACTGACTTGAGTAGGCAGTATGCCAATGGAGACTAGAAATTTAAAATACCCTTCTGCGTATATGCTTCAAATATATTTATTCTAGAATTACATTGGGAAAATCAGCTTAGTGTTAGCAGCACCTGCCTGTCGTAGATTAATATTTTATGTACTAGCCGTGTTAAAAGTCATTAACGAGTAGAAATAGACAGTGTATAGGTATCATGAGGAATGGAACGGAATGAGAAATGCGCAATTCAACCTGCTATTTTCATCACATAACAGACATGATCTAAACATGTACAAACAGAAACACAAGAATTCAGTGTTAATAAGTGGTGAAGTCAAAATGGGCAAGTTGAAAGAATAATAGTTTCCCGTCGAAATAAAAAGATTGCGTTAATTAAGCTCTGAGTAATAGCTTTATTTTCATCGATATTATTATGGCTTTCCGTTAAAACATAGAGGGTTGTCTAAAAAAAAAAAAATGTTCCCCTATAGCATCTCCTAGAAAAAAAATTGCTAAAATTCTGTTTAAAGGAATAATTATCCAGTAAGATGAATTCTGAGAAGTAAATGAGGCTGACATAGTTCCCCGTATTCAGGTTTGAAAAACAACCGGTTTCCCGAGGAAATTTATTAAGAGTATTCTAAGTAAACCCCTACTTCTATCAATGGTTGAATGGCATAGCATAGCCTATGGTGACAATCCTCATTGTCTAAATAAACATAAAATTCCACGAAACTACTTGAGGCATAACTCATGTTGGAACCCGTAAAAATACTATTTTAGTGACCAGAAAGTTGGAAATCATAAAGTTTTGAAATTCATAAATTTAAGTGGCATATCAGGATTGAAAAATACATTTTGAACACGATTTGTTTTTTACGTTTTTTCCCCAAGTTAAAAACAAGAGGTGATCTCATCTCGTCCGTTATCCCACACACTTAATAAAAATGCAAAAATCTCGGTCATTTCAGATATAGAAAACATGTAAATGCAACAATATCTATAGTAAAATTTAATTTGCAATCAGATATGCGATATATACAATTTTTCGATCCGACGTACAGTAACGGAGCTAATTCGAATTTATCAAAAATCCCCCCTCGAAACCCCCCCCCCTCTCCCATTGGACCCCGAAATTTTTTTCAGCCATTAACGAACTTCAACATCACTCTTTAACTTTGCATAAAACGTTTTAAATATCGAGTTTGGTAACTGATCACACAAAAATTGCGACCGTCTATAGACTTAACACGCAATCAATATATACACTCGTGTATATATAAATATATAAATATATATATATATATATATAAATATATACGTTTTGAAGCGACCAATCATATCGTCATCATTTTTTCCTTCAAATTATTTTTCGAAAATCGCTTCATGAGTACGTCCTCAATAATATGATATTCAACTAAACAGAGGAACGATTGGCTAGAAGAGAAGAGATGTGGGAAATCTACAGTATAGACTCACTTCTTGTAACTTTATCCAATATCATGAGAGGTGACGTGTTATCAGATGTGAGAAATAAAATGCTCTCCCACTCGCCTAAAGTACCCCCACCACGAAATAAATGGGCAGGCGCGTCTATGCACTCTCCTCCAAACTAACCGCATATTTACGCGAGAAGAAAAAAAACACTTCAAGCGAGGACCTAGCGAAAACTAAGCAGAATTTTCCACGACCTGATATCGCACAACCCGGAAGCAGCATAATATAAAATCAATAACACAATAATTATCGTAGGATTGTAAGGCTATTAAACGAATTAATAACACTAGATTTACCTCTAGAAGATAATTCAGGACATTAGTTCCTTACTAAACATTGAAAATTACAAAAAAAAAAAAAACTCTAAGAATGGCATAAAATGAAAAAATTACCAATGTAACAATTTCAAATAGAAAGAAGTATGCATCAGCGAATGTATTTACAATTTTTAAATAAATATTATTTGGGGTTTGTTTAATTAATAATACAATTAAATTAGGCCAATTATACAATTTAGTTTTTTTTTGCTTTTGAGTCCCGTGGGCCCCGGCATTTGCTGACCTGGCCAGTCCGGCGCTGGTATGTATATTATATTATATGAGACATACACACACACACACACACACACACATATGTATATATATACATATATATATATATATATATATATACATATATAAGCCTAAGATAAAAATCATACAACTTGTAAGAATTAACAAAAGGGATAAATAAATGACCCTATGGAGCAAATGTCCTCCAAATGCTACAATTTCGATTGCGACATTCATGCCAACTTCAACTCACTACTGTTTTGAAAAACCAAATATTAATGTGTATGTGTGTGATAAAATATATATATACTAGCTACGGTACCGCTGGCGCATGCCCTCGGGAAATCATAGTTTTGAACATTTACTAATGAAGGTATATTGATAGCACGACTTCAATGAGTAAACAAATACACTTCTCCACACCCCGACCCGACGTACAGTATACCGACAAAGCCAACCCTGCCGTCACCCCAACCGGTGGCATATATAAATCCTGCCTCAAAACTAAAAGCAGACAAAACTGGCAAAATAAGATCCTCCAATCTAACCCAATTCACCCCCAATATTTAATCCCACACCTAAAGTTTCAATCGACTCTTGAATATTCCCACCCAATCACTGTGACGCATTTATTACAACAAGATCATCTAAAACCTCAAAACACTCCCAAAAAACCAATATCCAACATCACACCGAGCTCAATATAAAAATAAGGCCCAAGTTTTAGCAACTAAGATTATATATTGTACACGTGAATACACATGGGAAACTCCTTTACAGTAATTGCCAGACGATGGAATTATTAAAACTCACATAATCTCGTAAGGCTCCATATCATCTTCCGCACCCTTGGGCCAGAGCCATACTCACGACCAATACAATCTACATAAAAATAAAGATTCAAAAAACAAGACTTAATAATAATTTCTCTACCCTGGCATGGAAAAAATAATGGAGGTCCCGCAGAAAAATATCATATCCAATATCACTCAAATTGTTATTTTTTGTCATAATGAAATATAAACCCTTCAACGATACCAACTTACATGAAAGCACATATTATGATATCAATAACATCAAGGCACAATATATACAAATTAAATAAATGGAAATGCACATATAGATTAAATTTCCTATTGAGAAAACACTCACCAAGCAATTTACCAAGGAATAAAGGCAAAAATAAATGAGGAGGGGTGAGACGAAAGATATAAAACCTCACTATATCGGAATCCATCCTTTTGAACTAACATAAACAGACGAAACCAAAACAATCATTTGGGTTTCATAGTATTCATTTATTAAAACCCCTTAAATATGAGTCACTACTATCAATAAATGCCGTTCCCGTTTAGCGTAAAACCCGAGTTTTACTTCAGTTAAACACACAAGCTTGAATGCACGCCCACCGTTACTCTAAAAAACCCAGACCACCAACTATAAGATATAGTGAAAGTTTGCCGAAACACAAATAGAAATAAGCAAAACCGAGTATTTCAACTTTACACAGCCATCACTAATAATCCCCCCTCACCCATTAACAACCTAAATTTTTTTTAAATATAAGCTTATAATCATGGCAGATAATAATGCGACATCCACATACCGAGATTTGCTAAGTACGGTTCAATCGTTAGTGCCACGCAAAAGCATTGTTATGGCATCCTGCATTTAAGATATTTAAAGTGTATCTCTCGTAAATACTTTTTCTATACACCAAAAATGAATAAACAACAAAAGTTTACTTTAAATAGAAAAATAAACTATCTTTGTTATGTTCAAATTTTTGCCGAAAAAGCATATAAGAAACAGAACATAATCGCTATTTTTAAAATCAAGGGCCTCCCTTATAACCCCCACTCCTGCCCGTCCCAAGACAAGTTACAATAAATGGCTTATTATAATGGAAAGAGTTTGCACAAAATCCCATACAGAGTTTTGGTTTAATTCGTTTTAGTCTCTAACGTGCCTAAATAAAATTGTTGACTCCCGCTTTATATTACAGCGAATGAACACAATTAATAGCTTCCGTCATAACGAGCAAAAGTCGCATACAAACAAACGTACAACATACTAAATAACAAAATAAACAACTTTTGATTATGTGTCATATTTGCAGAAAAAGCAATAGGAAACGCAATATCGATATTTATAAATTCAGGCTTCCCATATAAACCCCCATCCTCCTGCCCGTCCCTAGAAATGGAATAAGGCTATATTATAATGAAGGCGTTAGCGTACTAAAATAACACACACCGAGTTTTTGGTTTAATTCGGTTTAGTCTTTAGTGCCAAAAAAAAAGCTATGGACTCCCGATTTAGTTTATAGCAGAATAAAATCTACACTATTATAGCTTCCGTAAACGTCAAAAGTGCATATAACAAAAGTTACTTTAAATTACAATATAAACACACTATTGTCATGTGCATATTTACCCAAAATGCAATAGAAAACGAAACAATCCGCTATTTATAATTTCAGGCTCCACATATAACCCCCACTCCTATTCGTAACTCATGTCAGAAAAATAATATAGCCTAAAGTCTAAGTTGGGTTAGGTAGTAATATACATACCAAGTTTCATAAAATTCGGGTCAGCCGTTTATTTGCGATGAAAAGGTAACAAACAAACAAACAAACAAACAAACTACACAAACACCTCAGAACAAACACGACACCAAAGAAACAAAATGTCAGTTATGAGTGTCTAAGACATGATGACCCGAAACGATATCGTGAAAATATCGGCGAAAAAAATCAATGTACAGACAGAGGTTACAATTTTATATATATATATATATATATATATATATATATATATAGTTAGAAAATATTATAATATCATAAGTAATAACAAAAAAAAAATTACTTTAAAAATGTCCATAGAACAAAATAAAATGTATCCAAGACAAAAAGGTGGGGGTGAAAGAAAGACGCAAACAAACTTTATTTGTGTTATATTTAATTTTATTCGTCATATATTATAGATTAATTACAATATAAAATTAAATAAAGTGGAAAATAAATTGCCACTGAATGAAGTGTATTTGCGTCTCCTTTATCCCTTCGTCTCGAGTCTTGGCGTTTAGTAGCCCTCACCTGGGCGGCAGATGTCACATTGTTCCAGCAGCTGCCTCAGGTTCCGCGTCTCAATCCGCTGAAAATTAAATCAATAAAATTGACTCATTATTTGGAAATGATTATCACTAATTTCCAAGCAGAATGTTGCACTTTTATTAGCTAAGTCTTTCGTGGTTCCCTGTTTGTCAAAGTTGACTAATCAGCGAATGGTATTCAAAATATTAATGTAACTTGTTGTAATTTCAATTAGCCTGACGTCATTCTTAATACTGGTTGTTCATTAGTATATGTTGGATATATTAATACATAATAACTGGATGATTTCCTGCATAGTAAGTCACTAAAGTGGTAATAGGTTATCACACATAGGTAATAGGATGACATTACTTGTCTGCTCTATCTGAAGTATTAATATTTTATTTTATAACAATGCTGTTCGAAAGTTATTCACTCATATGCTCCCTTTCAAAATAGACTACATTTTTAGGCTCCAAAAGAAAAAAAAAGTCCGTCACGCAGGGGGTGCGTAAACTAAGCAGATTTTCCTCGTGAAGTTTAACAATAGATAAATCTATATACTGCTAACACAACACCACTGTTAATATTAAGTAAATAACTACAAACGGTAATAAGAAATCTTTCTGTCAATTTTATAATCTCCCGACGGGAAGCGTGTGAAATGTAAGAAAACAGTTCTGCCAACGTTTCAACGGAAGAAAAACAATTACTGAAAAATATCAGAATATAACATATTATTGAAAACTGTTTACTATATCTAGTACTGTAATTTATAATGAATCAGAATAATTTTCATCTCAATCAATCAAATTTTTGTAGTCCAAGAAGTTAAGACGAAGGGAAGGAGGAGGTCATCAGAACATATTTGCATGTATCTCGTATAATAAAGGCCTCTTGAAAACAATATTTTGTAATTAAGCTTCGAATAATGTGGTTTATTATATAACAAGATTATTGTTTATATAACAGAGAGTAGAAGTAGGAGTTAGCTAAATGCTGAAAACTGAAAAATAAAAATAATAAATGCATGAAATAAAAATGCAAATATCTCGGTTAATAACAATATGCTGAAAAAAATGTACATAACAATATTTATAGTACATTTAAATTGCAATAAGAGTGGTTCTATGCAATTGCGCGATAAATGTTTCGCCCCCTCCCACTGGTCTGATTTCAGCCATTAACGAACTCAATCTGTTAAGGTTTCATGAGCACCTACTAGTTTAGAACAAGGAGTCACATTTAAGGGGAAACTAATATAAGGCAGCTTCAGGTAATGGCCTTCAATATTAACGCCAGAGATTAAATTATATAAATAGGAAATTTGATGTCTTCCACCGGTCACCAATCAGTATTAGATCATTTAGCAGATTTTCCATCTGGGAAACCAGCTATTAAGGGAATGAGGTTGTACTCATGGCTATGAGGTTGTACTCATGGCTATGAGGTTGTACTCATGGCTATGAGGTTGTACTCATGGCTATGAGGTTGTACTCATGGCTATGAGGTTGTACTCATGGCTATGAGGTTGTATTCATGGCTATGAGGTTCTACTCATGGCTATGAGGTTGTACTCATGGCTATGATGTTGTACTCATGGTATGAGGTTGTACTCATGGCTATGAGGTTGTACTCATGGCTATGAGGTTGTACTCATGGCTATGAGGTTGTACTCATGGCTATGAGGTTGTACTCATGGCTATGAGGTTCTACTCATGGCTATGAGGTTGTACTCATGGCTATGAGGTTGTACTCATGGCTATGAGGTTGTACTCATGGCTATGAGGTTGTACTCATGGCTATGAGGTTGTACTCATGGCTATGAGGTTGTACTCATGGCTATGAGGTTGTACTCATGGCTATGAGGTTGTACTCATGGCTATGAGGTTGTACTCATGGTATGAGGTTGTACTCATGGCTATGAGGTTGTACTCATGGCTATGAGGTTGTACTCATGGCTATGAGGTTGTACTCATGGCTATGAGGTTGTACTCATGGCTATGAGGTTGTACTCATGGCTATGAGGTTGTACTCATGGCTATGAGGTTGTACTCATGGCTATGAGGTTGTACTCATGGCTATGAGGTTGTACTCATGGCTATGAGGTTGTACTCATGGCTATGAGGTTGTACTCATGGCTATGAGGTTGTACTCATGGCTATGAGGTTCTACTCATGGCTATGAGGTTGTACTCATGGTATGAGGTTGTACTCATGGCTATGAGGTTGTACTCATGGCTATGAGGTTGTACTCATGGCTATGAGGTTGTACTCATGGCTATGAGGTTGTACTCATGGCTATGAGGTTGTACTCATGGCTATGAGGTTGTACTCATGGCTATGAGGTTGTACTCATGGCTATGAGGTTCTACTCATGGCTATGAGGTTGTACTCATGGCTATGAGGTTGTACTCATGGCTATGAGGTTGTACTCATGGCTATGGGGTTGTACTCATGGCTATGAGGTTGTACTCATGGCTATGAGGTTGTACTCCTGGCTAAGACGTTCTACTCATGGCTATGCGGTTGTACTCATGGCTATGAGGTTGTACTCATGGCTATGAGGTTGTACTCATGGCTATGAGGTTGTACTCATGGCTATGAGGTTGTACTCATGGCTATGAGGTTGTACTCATGGCTATGAGGTTGTACTCATGGCTATGAGGTTGTACTCATGGCTATGAGGTTGTACTCATGGTATGAGGTTGTACTCATGGCTATGAGGTTGTACTCATGGCTATGAGGTTGTACTCATGGCTATGAGGTTGTACTCATGGCTATGGGGTTCTACTCATGGCTATGAGGTTGTACTCATGGCTATGGGGTTCTACTATAATTGAGCTGTTAACGGTCGCAATTTTTGTTTGATCGTTACCAAACTTGATTTTTAATTTTAATTAAATTATAAATTATATTAAATAACAGAGTATTGTTTATGTAACATGAGTAGAAGTGGGGGTTTGCTGAAGGCTGAAAACTGAAAAATGCAAATATTTTGGCTAACATTCAAAATAAAGGATAACAAATATATATAACAATAATTATAGTACATTCATTTAATTTGCAATAAGATTAGTTCTATACAATTTTTCAATCCGACGTATAGCAACGAAGACATTTTGAATTTTCGAAAATCCCCCCTCTAAACCCCCCCCCTCCCACTGATCCGATTTTAGCCGTTAACGAACTTGATCTTTCTTTTTAAATGAAACGAGTAAATATCGAGTTTGGTGACGATCAAACAAAAATTCCGACCGCTAGAGCGGTAACAGACAAATATATATACAGTTTGGAACGGAACTCATTTACGTCATCTCCTCGGTGGGATCGATGGACATTTGAGGACAAATTTCGGTAATCGACCTGAATAGCTGATTTCCCTTAAGAGAAATCTGCTAAAATATCGTTGGCCAAAAGGATAATCCATGCTGTAAAAACATATTTAAAGCATGAAACTTACTCCATTCGTTGGTTCAATATTATTAATTAATTCCTTAAATTATTTTATTATTTATTCAGAAAACACTTCTCAACACTAAAAATGCCAGAAATGCACACTGTTTTTAGCATATTTCCCTTAGGGGAAATTAGCTATTGAGGTCGTTCTCATGACGCGAGTTTTGAAAAATTTCCTCAAATGCCCATCGATCCTACCCAAGAGATGGCAAAAATGAGGTCCGTTCAAAATTATATATATATAAAATTGTAACCTCTGTCTGTACATTGATTTTTTTCGCGAAATTTCCCGATAATTTTTTGTTTCACATGTCATAGACACCATAACTGCATTTTGTTTCTTCAGTGTCTGTTTGTTTGTTTGTTACCTATTCACGCATAAACGGCTGAACCGAATTTTATGAAACTTGGTATGTATATTACTACTAGCCCAACTTAGACTTTAGGCTATATTAATATTCTCTAAGACGAACAGGAGTGGGGGTTATAAGGGAGGCCTGAAATTAAAAATAGCAATATTTCGTTTCCTATTGCTTTTTCAGCAAATATGCACATAACAAAAGTTGTTTATTTTGTAATTTAGAGTAACTTTTGTTATATGCACTTTTGCCGTATACGGAAGTATAAATGAGTTATACGCTAAATCTATAGCGGGAGTCCACAATTTTATTTGGCACAAAAGACTCAACCGAACTAAACCAAACTCGCTATGTGAATTAATACTAACGCCTTCATTATAATAAGCTATACTAACATTTCTAGGGACGGGCAGGAGTGGGGGTTATAACGAAGGCCTGAAATTAATAATAATGATTTCCTATTGGGGTTTCGGCAAATATGCACATTACAAAAGTTGTTTATTTTGTTGTTTAGAGAAATTTACTCAACACTTCTTTTCAATATGAACTACCAGGTACCCCACCTGAAAAAATTAATTCAAATCTATGTTAATATGTTGTCCTTAATAACTGAAATCTATGCATAATGCACAGGAGACGGGAAATATGACAATTTGGAGGACAGTGAAGACTCACACAAAACATTAATTTTATTATTAAAAAGAAAATTTATTGAAAAATAAGGAATTCAGCAGAATTAAAGAAATAAGAAAAAAACTCAAAAACGCAATCCAAGAACAAAAGAAGGGGAGGGGGAGGGTCAACAGAATGTATTTGCATATATCTCAAAGTAAAAGATCAATGAACACCATACTTGGTATTTAACCTTTTAATGACAGTTTATTATTAATATGAGATTAGTAAGAGTGGGTGTTTACTGAAAGCCAAAAACTATAAAATCCAAATATCGCGGTTAGTATTCATGATACAGAAAATATATATAGAACAACATTAATAGATCTTTCAATTTGCAATAAGATTGGTTCTATGTAATCCCCCCCCCTTCTAAACCCCCCTCCATTGTCCAATTTCAGATATTAACTCACTTGATCTTTCGCTTTGCATAAAACGATTAAAAATCAAGATTGGTAACGATCAAACAAAAATTGCGACCGTTAACAGACAAATATATATATATATATATATATATATATATATATATATATATACACTCGGCAGCAAAAAAACCGGACCACTTAAAATTTCATCTAAAAAAAAAATGAGATAGTATAAGCATCCTCAAATATTTTTTATTCACAGAAGGAAGATTTATTTAAAAGAAATGGAAGGTTTTTCTGAGAAAAAAAATGAAAATATGGCAAAAAAGAAAATTTATTGAAAAATAAGGAATTCGGCAGAATTAAAGAAATAAGAAAAAAACTTCAAACTTGAACAAAATTCAAACATTACTTGCTCAGTATCGAGTGTTCCCTCCACGAGCCTGTATCACAGCCTGGAGCCTCCTGGGCATGCTTCGAATGAGGTCGTCAATACGATCTTGTGGAATTCTTTCCCACTCTTCGAGAAGCGCTGCTGTCAGCTCTTGGAGGCTAGCGGGGGCTCTCAAATGTTGTCGGATTGCCACTCCGAGCTGGTCCCACAAGTGTTCTATCGGGTTCAGGTCCGGGCTACGAGCAGGCCACTCAAGGGCTCGAATCCAACGTTATCAAGAGACTGGTCAGTACACAAGGAGGCCAGGATCAGGGCAGGGCGGCCCCGTGCGACTAGGCCTGTAGATGACCGATTTATTGTGATGCAAACACTTAGAAATCGCTTCCAGACTGCTTCTGAGACTGCTGCACAACTTCGAACAGCAAGGAATGTTACTGTGAGTGTAGATACTGTTCGCAGGAGACTTGCTGAAACAAACTTACATTCCAGGGTTCCAGCTAGAGGTCCTCTCTTGACCTCAGAGCACCGCAGAGCTCGCCTTCGGTTTGCTCACACTCATCAAGATTGGACAGATGGAGAATGGAGCAATGTTCTCTTCACAGATGAGTCAAGATTCTCACTCTTTGGCCTAGATGGAAGGGCAAGAGTGTGGAGAACGGTATGCTCATTGCAATGTGTCAGGAACAGTTCAATTCGGAGGAGGCTCAGTAATGGTATGGGGTGGCATTTGTTTAGGAGTTCGCACGGAGTTACATGTCATTGGCAGGGCTGCACTGAATGCTCACATTTACCTCTCTGACATCTTACAAGACCATGTCGTCCCTTTTGGGCCATTCATCGGTGACGAATTTGTACTAATCACGATAATGCCCGTCCTCATAGAGCAAACATTGTAAATCTCTATCTTAATGAAGTTGGGATTCGAACCCTTGAGTGGCCTGCTCGTAGCCCGGACCTGAACCCGATAGAACACTTGTGGGACCAGCTCGGAGTGGTAATCCGACAACGTTTGAGAGCCCCCGCTAGCCTCCAAGAGCTGACAGCAGCGCTTCTCGAAGAGTGGGAAAGAATTCCACAAGATCGTATTGACGACCTCATTCGAAGAATGACCAGGAGGCTCCAGGTTGTGATACAGGCTCGTGGAGGGAACACTCGATACTGAGCAAGTAATGTTTGAATTTTGTTCAAGTTTGAAGTTTTTTTCTTATTTCTTTAATTCTGCCGAATTCCTTATTTTTCAATAAATTTTCTTTTTTGCCATATTTTCATTTTTTTTCTCAGAAAAACCTTCCATTTCTTTTAAATAAATCTTCCTTCTGTGAATAAAAAATATTTGAGGATGCTTATACTATCTCATTTTTTTTTTAGATGAAATTTTAAGTGGTCCGGTTTTTTTGCTGCCGAGTGTATATATATATATATATATATATATATATATATATATATATATATTTGTCTGTTAACGGTCGCAATTTTTGTTTGATCGTTACCAATCTTGATTTTTAATCGTTTTATGCAAAGCGAAAGATCAAGTGAGTTAATATCTGAAATTGGACAATGGAGGGGGGTTTAGAAGGGGGGGGGATTACATAGAACCAATCTTATTGCAAATTGAAAGATCTATTAATGTTGTTCTATATATATTTTCTGTATCATGAATACTAACCGCGATATTTGGATTTTATAGTTTTTGGCTTTCAGTAAACACCCACTCTTACTAATCTCATATTAATAATAAACTGTCATTAAAAGGTTAAATACCAAGTATGGTGTTCATTGATCTTTTACTTTGAGATATATGCAAATACATTCTGTTGACCCTCCCCCTCCCCTTCTTTTGTTCTTGGATTGCTAAACTTTGAGTGATTCAGACGGAAATTATTCTGATTCATTTCAAATTACAATAGTTTTCAATACAATTAATATCTTATAATCAGATACATTTCATTAATTGTTCATCATTCCGGTCTAGAATAATTCTATCTATCTATTCAGCTCTGAGAGGTTGGTAGACCTGTTTGTTTACAATTCAGACGCTTTCCTTTGTAGGGATTATTAACTTGTAAATTGAATGAACGATTTCTCATTACCATTTGTATTTATTCTCTTAATATTCACGGTGGGATTACCAGTATATAGATTTATCTATTGTATACCTTCACGTGGGAAATCTGCTTAGTTTACGCAGCCCCTGCGAGACAGACTTTTACTAATTAAAATATTATTATTTCTTATAATCAGGTAGAGGAATATTTATTTAAGAGGCAATCAAATGGATTCCGTGTTGCGAGTCATATAGTTTGAACATAAACGGCTTTGGCGGGTCTTTGACATTAAATTTCTCACCAGCATCATGGTACCCGTTAATCTTGAGCTCCTTTATATATATATATAAATATATATATATATATATATATATAAATATATATATATATATATATATATACACACACACACATGAATATTTTTATTGCTTTTAATATTTATCAATTTCATAGCAAGGGTTCAGGTCGTTTTATGATTACATTTTTCTTTTATATTTTCTTTATATAAACATAAACAGAGAATTCATTTAAAAACAAAACAAAACTATATACAATAATTATTATAGAAAAAAATAAAACATTTATTTTATTTTAATAATTATATTGTTTGCATTCTTTTCCCTCTGGCGAAAAGACTTCTAAGTATGAAAATATGTATGTAGTTTATTTTATGCTTGTCCATAAGGTCAAACAGATTATCCATGGATTGCTGTGGAATGTTGAGACTTTTCAGGAGATGGTGTTTTCTCTCTGCTAAAACGGGGCATTTAAGGATGAAGTGCGTAACGGTGTCTTGGCTATCTTCGCAAATGAACATGGCTTTTCTGGATTGAATTCGTAAATTGTCCTGCTAACTATTAATCTTTGATTTTTAATACCTAGTACGCGGATTTGAGATATAACTTTTGTCTTAAAAAATGACGCGTACGGCATGTAATTCTTCTAAAGTACTGGCTATATTTGCTGTTTAAAACTCTTTCAATATCTAACGATATTAAATTGTTTCCGAGAGTCTCTAAATAAGTCTTTATTTTTCCATTAATATTATCCGCCCTTTCCAATTCCACCAAGTTTCCTCCTATGCACCCAAGATACTCTTCCAGTTCATTCAACAAATTAAATGACATTGAATAATTGACGAATAACTCCTTTAGGCGCACGTAACACAGTCTTGACAGGTCATCTGCCGACTTCTCTTGTAGAGCCTTCCACCAATTCAAAATCCTCTTGATAATTTTCAGTCGGGCGTGTGTACGGTTAAATTCTATTCTAATGTAAGCATTAGGAGTGTTTTTAGGAAGACACATAAGCCATTTAAAGAAGTTTAATTGAGCTTTCTCAATCACATCCGAATAACCAGAACCCCATATTTCTGATACATACAAGAGTACACTTTCACTAATTATAGTATACATTTCCAAGTTTCAGCTTTGCTTTAATTAAGTATGCGTTAGATGGCACCATTGGCAGAGCAACGTTTTGCCAAGAAGTGAGTACTGGCTTTACAGAATCTTCCTGAGGATGAGAAAGGTACCCCCAAATATGTAAATGAATTTGTAAGCTGGATTGGGTTATTATTATAAAAGATGGTTTTACTTTTACCAAGTCGGCCTCCTTTGTGAAATGGTAATATCATCATATATAAATATATATATATATATATATATATATATATATATATATATATATATATTTATATATGTAGGTGGTATGCCAACTACCCATTCTAACACAGGCATTCGTTAGGAGAGGTTGGCATATCGTTGCTACCTGCGTGTGTTCATGCGTCCCGATACTTGTTCAACTGATTTCAGTGACCAACTCTCGTTCTGTGGCAACCCGTTCCCTTAACATCATAATTCGAAACTATATTCCCATATAAGGATCCTAGTGAAGAAATGTTAGTTCGTCGTGCTTCCTATATTCCTCATGCTGCTGTGTGGCCGAGATTTTTTCTTTTGCCCTGAGGAATTTCGTCGTCCTGAGGAGGGCTGGCTGAAATTGTCTATTGCAAGTGAGATTACAAATTCCTATTAGAATCTGTTTCCTTACCCTCATTTCTTGTCTCTCACCTCTTTCTTATTGGCCTTTTCCCGGGTTCAACGGGCGCAGAAGTATTTTATTATAATATTTTTCTTTCGTTGAAATTGGTTTACGTGGCCATTCCTTTTATTATCTGAGCTCACTAGTGCCTAATTTTCATGCATTCTTTTATTATTTATATTTATAACTTAAATTATTTAACCGGTAAGATTTTTTTTCATGTAATACTAGTAAAAAATATATTGTGCTATTTTTGACGACTTACCTGAGCTTCCAGTTCGTCTTGTAATTTTTTCACCACACTAATGAGTTGGTTGATTGTTTTCAGTAAATAGCTATCTAAAAAACAAAACAAAAAAAAAAGAATCAGACATTTATGAATGAGTATATTTCAAATAGTTTTCAGTGGGATGAGTGTGACTCTTAACCCTAGAATGGTATTGAACGTAAAAATTACGTATGATCAGTTTTGAACTATTATCAAAGGGCCGTTAACGTTCCCACCACCCTCACCCCTCAGCTATGAGCCCTCCAGATAGTTCGGCTTCACCTCCGCCAAGTGCAGCTAAGTGAACCTTCCCACTCATCCAATACTATTTTTTGAAATAAAAACGACACGTAATATTTACGTATCACTACTAATAACCGGTTTTCATGCCATGACTTAGTTAATATTATTCTCAATTTATTATCTTCCAATTTATTTTTATATTCTAATTTATTTTCTCTTAATGTTTCTAACTTTTCTGTTTATAGTTTCGGAAAAATGGGGAAAAAATATTCAATGGATGAAGATATCAGAAATTTGTTGGAAGAACTCTCCGATGAGTCAGATGGGGAAAATGACAATTATGAAATAGATGGATATGGATACGACAGCGATGATGATTCGGAGTATTCTCCAAGAGATGAAGAGGTTGAGCCTTCGGAAATGATTGCAACACAGAGTGGGCAAGATAGCGATGAGAGTGAGAACAATTTAGAAAACATCAAGGCTATTGAAGAAAGAGAAGAAACACAGAGGCAAAAAAAGCCTAAAACCTCTCACAATATTGACGGATCAGTCACAATAAATGTAGAAGGTGGGTTGTGCTTGGTAAGAATGGATATGAATGGAGCACACAACCTCCGGAACGTGTTTCAAAAAAGCGCCTCAAAGGAATGCCGTGCACATTATTAGATATTAACGTAGATATAAGTTAAAGAAAAGAGTATGTTTTAATAAAATAAAAAGATAGTCACAAACATTAACAAATTTTGAATAATTTCACCAATTACCAGTAGCACACGTAAAATTTACGTATCAATACCATTAAGCGGGGAATAATATCACTACCATTCTAGGGTTAAAAGTACGTTCAATTTGGATAGATGCTTAGAGGAATAGATTGGACGCAGATGTAAAAGTCAGAATGGTCGCTGGAACCAGGTGATTCAATTCTCGGGTAACGACTCTCCGCATTAAGAGTCTCTTCAGGAAAGCGATAGTGCAAATATTAACTTTTATTCGATCGTAAGGATATCAAGTAAGTCAAGTTCATTAATGACCGAAATCCGATTAGGAGTAGTCCGGGTTTGGAGTTAGAATAAAATGTAAAATCGTAAATATCGCTGTTATTATTTGTTAGATTAAATAATCTTGTCGCTATTTGAGAGAAAGTTTTTACCGGGAGTGAAACCTAGGCATCCCCTGGATATCTATTCCAGTACTATACTATTTGAGCTGAAGGCACTACTACCGATCCGAATGGAAATTCTTCCCTCCCTCTTGCCCTATCATAGGAGTCAGTAAAACACTACATTTACTCAAGCAATTTTCATTCTAACCTCGTATCCCATGAAAGGTGTTATACCCAGATTATATAGGAGAATTACTGTTCAAATGGAGTCCTTGTTAAGGGAGAATCAAAGAATTATTTGCAGTTTTTATTAGCTAAATGACGTCCTCCAGGTGTTATTCCATTGATGGAACGGCAATTTGCGTTAGTCACTAATTTTACTTACATGAATAACTATTTATTTTAGTTTCATGTAATTAAGAATTACTTACTGTAAATATTATTATTTTTTATTTTCTTCTTTTATTATTTTGTTTTCTAATATTCATATATATATTTCAATTTCGTTTCGTTTCTCTATTTAATATTATTTTAGTTACTGTAGGGACTGCTGTAAAAAGATCAAATCCAGTACTTCACTATTAGCAGATTTCCCCTAAGGAAAATCAGCTGCTGAGGTCGTACTCATGATGCGATTTTCGACATTTTTCGTGAAATGTCCATCGATCCTACCTAGTGGTCGCAATTTTTGTCTTATTGTAACCAAACTTAATATGCAATCGTTTTATGTAAAAAGAAAGATCAAGTACGCTAACGGATGAAGTCAGACCAGGAGGAGGGGGGGGGCTAGAGGGGGAGAATTTTGAAAAATTATAATATCTCCGTTATTATGCGTTGAATTGAAAACTTGTATAGAGCTAATCTTATCGCAAATGTAATGTTCTATAAATGTTTCTATGTACATTTTTTCATTATCTTAATTATTAACCCAGATATTTGCATTTTTTTAGTATTCGGCCGTCAACCCCTACTCCTACTCATCTCATATTAACAATATGCTATTCTGTTATGAAGCACTTTATTTGAAGTCTAAATACCAAATATTGTTCACATTGAACTATTACGTTTTGAGTTAAATGAAATTACGCAACGCACCTGGGTAATCTGCTTAGTTAACGCAGCGCCTGCGTGACGGACGTTTTTAGAATGCATAAGTTTTGTAGGTTTTACATTTTACAATTGTGTGTTGATCTTATTCATCCCATTAAATCTGTTTAACCATCTTACCCAATAGCTTGTCTAATTTATTTATGTATTCAATTAATATATACCACCTCGAAAATTATTAACTTTTATTTACGATTGACATAAATTTTGTTCTTTTAATTTTTTCCGATATCTTTTTTTTATTTAAATTTAATGTCTGAATGATTGATTGATTGTGTCTTCAGCAACTCGTCATGGGTGAGCAGCTGAACTTCCTTTTTTTCAATAGTGCTTTCTCTTCTTGTGAATATTAAAAATAAATAAATATAAGGGTAAAGTAAACATCTATATATGGCAATTATAGCAGGAGGCCCGAAACTTCGGAAACTTTTAGGACTCATTACAACAATGCGTTTTCTTTTTATATAGAGGCCCATCGGATAATATTTCAATAGTTGTGGTACTTCATTAAAAAATATATGTAATACATACCATCACATTCGTTGAATATTGGAATATCAGCTGAAAAAAAAAAGAAAAAAATTAGTCCAACAAATTCAAATAAAGGAAGAGATGTTTTAAAATTTATAGTAAGTAATTGTGGTGTTGGTATTAATCCATTCATTTCAACAAAACATTCTCTTCACCAAAGTCAACACAATATCATACATTCTATACTCGTTTTGAACGTGTACCCAATATCATAAATTTTAAAACAATTATCACCTCGACTATCTATTTTTAACTTTCACTTATATTTTAGAGATACATGTGTATAAATGGGAAAATTGAGATATTTTCCCTCCCTTTTATTTTAATTTATTATGTTTTAATTTTTTGATCAAGGTGTGGCCTCTCTACCAGGGATGATTGTGCTCTTGCCACAATTGAGCAGTTATAATCTTCCAATAGGAAAAAGTATGAGTGATAATCTTAAAATTTTTTAACAGTAAGGAGTGGGCCAGAATTTCTATTGAACAATTGAATCACAATCTAAAAGCATAATACCACATTATTTGAAACCTTTATTAGTTGACAAGAAAAATTATCTAGCCCAGTTCCAGAAGCGGAAAATGGCAATTTTAACTTTAACTCCTTGTTATTTGTTATTCTTAATCAAAAGTCTATGTCAATCAAATTAGTTTCCAGCCCCAAATCAAATGGATCCTCATTGCCGCGACCTGGGAAAGAAGTGAGCTAATTAATTTTTCCTTGGTTAATTTTTCCACTTGAGAGTTAAAAGTTATTGAGCTCTTTTTTAAATATTATTTATATTTTTTGAAGTAATAATAAACACTTTTTCGTAAATAATTTATATTCATCTCATAGGTTATGGCGAATAAAACGAAAATATCGATCATTGTTTAAACATTACTGACTAATGTAACTATGTTTTTTAGCAGATTTCCTATAGGGGAAAGCAGCTATTGAGGTCGTACTCATAGCGGGATTTTCGAAAAATTTAACCCCCACTCCTAATCGTGCCATATTAACAATAAGCTGTCATATTATGAAGTACTTTATTTGAATACCAAATAGTGTTCCCATTGAACTTTTACGTTTTGAGATAATTGCAAATACGTGACGCACGTGGGAAACCTGCCCCTCCGTGAAGGACTTTTTAATATTTTCAATTCAATTCAATTCATTTGTATTGACGGAGCTTGAAGTATTTTTATGTAATTTGCTTTGAGCACGGTTAAGTACAGTGAATTATCTTAAATCAATCCATTTAGGCAACTCAAAACCTTCTTGTAAATAGAGTGTTTTTGAACAAAGAAAATTTACTGAAGATTTGTGAGAACTTTGAAAGATGAGTCTAGTAGTGAAATTATTATGTGAAGGATCAGGGAGTGATTAATAGATTCAAATATCGACTTCTACAACCCAGGGGATTCATGGTTTTCTTGAAATATAAATTGCCAGATTGATGTTTTATTTATTATTTTACTTCATTTAAAATAATAAATGGAACATTTATTTAGGGTTAATGTTTAGAGCCCAAAAACTATTTGTTAAACGTACGGTCCAAAATTATTAGCACACCATTAACATAGAAACGTATATTATTCCCGCTCCTGCTCCTACGTTCGCTAAAATGAATATTTAACTGAAATTTACCACAGAAACACTTCTGCTAATACTCTATAATCGGTAAATCTGTATAATGTGATTTCTTTTTATTTTAGTGGCTGCTGTACTCAAAAGTTTTCAAATTCCTTAGGTATCAAGCGGGTGTAACGTGTTTAGGAAGAAATGAAATAAAAATACTAGATAGCGTTATTGGCAGAACAGTTATTTGCGAATCATCCAAGACATTTTCGACGAAATCTGATTGTTCCATAGTGTTACAGGTCAACAATTTTGGTGCTACAACTTCAAAAAATAGACTCAGAAGAGAATTTCGGGGATCAGGTTGGCCGTGCGAGTTAACGCGTTGGTCTTAATTTCGCCTGGTAAACGTAGAGTGGCGGGTTCGATTCCCACCCTGGGCAGTAGAAATTTATTTAGTGATGGACTCATTAAATAAACTCCTTGGGCCCACCCTGTCTAGAAAAGGGTGGTAACCTATAGATAACCCGTCCCGATTAGCCATTGTAGAATAAAGTGGACGTAAATAATAATAAACAAAATAAACAAAGAAGAGAATTTCAATATAAACGTTTGTTCCAGTATTTGAAAATGATTTTTTTTTCAATTGAAATGTAGGAAATTCACTGAGTTGCCTAAATGTTTTCACATAAGGATTTTCAATTTATTATATTTAAACTACAAAATGCCTTACTGTGGTGTTTGGCTAGTCATATTGGAACATGGCTATTAAAATACACTCCTTGATTTATTTTTTAAAAATATTATACCATTATTTTGTAATGCACGTTAAGCCCTCAGTGGATTGAGGTATAAGCTTTGTGCCGCTATGTAAAGGCTTAAAGCCTTTATTAGGGGAAAAAATCCATTCTTATTTAGAATGAGAAATATTTTAAAGTACCTCGATGAAATGTTGCTTCTTCTTCTGGAGTTTCATTCGCAGGTTGCGGCTGAGTGGAAAGCATTTGCTCATTAGCTGAGCACTTGAGACTTTTCAAAACTTCCTGAACGTCTGTATCACTGTCTAAATCAGTAACGTACTTTCTTTCCCTGTACTGAGGTTAAAAAGAATGAATTAGTATTATTCTTCCTCTTGGAGTGTGTATACAAGAATAACAATTACAGTAATAACTTAATTTAAAATATATTTTAATAATCGAGACATTGATGCTGCGCTGTCGTGTAACATTTATTTCGCAAAAGCATATTTATTTTCTTCAGCGTGGTTTGATTCCCATCAATATTAACTACATTTCACCCGGTTATATAACAAATATTTGCAACGAAATGCTTTAAAAAGAGTATAACGCCTTTATAATTCGGTATACGGATAGTGTATATTACAAAAGTTACTCTAAATAACAAAATAACCAACTTTTATCATGTACATATTTGCAGAAAAACCACTGGAGAACGAAATACCGCTATTTTTAATTTCAGGCCTCCCTTAGAACCCCCACTCCTGCCCGTCGCTAGAAATAGTTGTATGGCTGGTTCTAAAGAAGGAGTTAGTTTTATTATACATACCGAGTTTTATTTAATTCGGTTGAGTCTTTTGTGACAAATAAAATTGTTAACTCCCGCCATAATTTTTTGCGTATGACGCATTTATACTTCGGTATTCGACGAAAGTTTACATAACAAAAGTTACTCTAAATAACAAAATAAACAACTTTTGTTATGTGCATATTTGCCAAAAACCAATAGGAAACGAAATATCGCTAGTTTTAATTTCAGGCCTCCCTTATAACCCCCACTTTTGTTCGTCTCAGAGAATATTAGTATAGCCTAAAGTCTACGTTGGGCTAGTAGTAATATACATACCAAGTTTCATAAAATTCGGTTCAGCCGTTTATGCGTGAAAAGGTAACAAACAAACATACACGAAAGAAACAAAATGCAGTTATGGTGTCTGTAACATGTGAAACGAAAAGTTATCGTGAAATTTCGCAAAAAAAAGTCAATGTACAGACAGGGGTTACAATTATATATATATATATATATATATATATATATATATATATATATATATATATATATATATATATATTCAGTGGAAAAAGTCTATAAAATAAATTCAATTTTAGAAATGCTTGGCGGCCCGTATATCATGTTTAAAGGGCCCGCGGGCAGCACCTTGCTCATTCCTGGTCTAAACCACATCTCCCGGCCGCGGTATGGTTTGTTCCGGCCAGCGAGACATTTAGAAAAACTAAATCAAACAAAAATATTACACTACTAACTCCAAATGAAGAAGATGAGGAGGAGATTTGTGCGTTTGGCAGTGCTTATAAATGCGAAAAGTTCTTTTCATTGATACAAGGCTGACTGACGATAATTTGGAAAATTCTTTTCGTCTTTGTACCAGTGGAATTATCGAAACATCGATGGATAAGTTTACCAAATTCAAGCTCATTGATCGTACCATGTTGTACCTATTTTTTTATTTCATTTCGTTATTTTAATAAATTGTATTATAATTACATTTTCGTTATAATTTCATGTCTCATATCTATCGTTAAAAATTATGAACACTACTTTTAAAAGCTGCCCACGAACGTATTTGCACACTAATGTCCAAACATTAGTGTGCGGGCCGACCCGCAACGTGTCAAAGGTTGCCCACACCTGGTCTAGACACTTGTCGGTGATTTGTTAGTAGATTTCCCTTAAGGGAAATCAGCTATTGAGGTTGAACTCATGACGCAATTTTCTAAAATTTTCTGAAATGTCCATTGATTCTTCCCAGGAGATGACGAAAATAAGGTCCGTTCAAAATTATATACATATATATCTGTTACCGTTCTAGTGGTCGCAATATTTTGTCTTATCGTTACCAAACTTGATATTTAATCGGGGAAGAGGGGTTTAGAGGGTGAAAATTCCGAAAATTCTTAATATCTCCGTTATTATGCGTCGGATGGAAAAATTGTATTTGGTTTTTTTCTTTTATTTTCAAGAAAACATTTTACAACTTTACAAGTTTTAGAACTTTACATTTCTTTTGTACAAAATCATTATGTATTATGAACATACGTGTTATATACTACAACATTAATATGGTACATGAAGTAAATAAACCCCCTTTGTGCATGGGTAATGTGCAATGGAAAATATAAATATATATTCGTTCTCTGTTCTCGGTCGAAATTAAGAACTTTATTTTCACTTCTTTAAGATATCCTATTTATTTTCATATCCCAACTCGCTTCGTGCTTTGTCGATCCTTATCTAGGGGTTCCTTTTTTTTTAAGTTTTTATGATCAATACCTCTATCCCAAATCAGTAATGTTAAATTTTGTCTATTTATCCCACGTACATTTTAAACCAATCTTTTAAATTTCATTAAAAACACACCTCTAGTGGTTGGATCGCAATAGGAGGCAGGTGGTAAGAGGGGGCTCATTGGATAGTCAGCTCGTAATCAAATAAAACGGTAATTCAAATTGTTTTAAGGGTTCAGAGGCTTAAATGTTTTCCCGTAAGGGAAGTATGCTAACACGGATTTGGCTATTATATAAGTACTCATGGGGAATAGATTGTGAGTTGAGGTAACCAGTGTGTCATTCCAACTTGGGCTTCTCAACTCCTTCGGTCGCAGATGACAATTATCGACTCATTTAATAAGGCGATTACCAGAGAACTGAGGGAGCCCATGCCATCATAAAGCCTCGAGGAATTAGGTGAGGGTGAGAGGGTTTAGGCATAGCGGCTAGGTGCCCTCTCATTCCGCATCCATCCCCTTGTGGCCTGCACAATGTCATTTCAACTTGTGGGAAATCTGTTTAGTTTCCGTAGTACTGCTTGACGGGCTTTTGCGATACTCTAGGACGGTATAAGGAAAGAGTCAGAGATAGCTGGATGAGACAGGACTTATGGAGACTCGGCGTTCTCAATCACTGAAGCCTGGCTGTTTATCACAACTAATGGCTTAAGATGGCAAAGGGCATAAGAAGCAAATTTAATCTATAATCTTTGAACCTGACCTAACATTTTCCTTTCAGGGCATAATTATAAAGTTAATTATTGTTTATAAAATTATGTCTATCAGTCATGAAAGTGTTGATAGGTGAGTTTATCCAATGGGAATTTTATTTCTTCGTTTTAAATTCCATTATGCTTCCTGCAAGTCTAACTTATTTTCTAGTACAATAATTTTTTAACCACTTAACCAGTGAAATATCCTTTTTCATTTCATTAAATAACAAATAAACTTTCTTATAGTGACCCCTTTTCTTCTAACCACCGTTTATTCCAAAGGTCGGATCTTGCAAATTACTTTGGGCAAGAAGTGTTTTACTATTCCTCTATCTCAAGTGGTCTCTATACTGAACCTTAATGATTTAGCATCAGATTCTTTCTCCCCCTTTGAACATTATAACCATATATATTATTTGTTTATTAATAAGAATAAAATTTTAACTTTTCTTACAACAGAATCATAACATAATTATTACTAAAAGTCCAATATCCACAGATGGTCCTCCTTACTATGTAAAAAAACAAAACATTTGTAATTCTAACCATTTCCCCACAAGGCAATTTCCATTTAATTTTATAAAGAAAGAAGAGGTTACCATAATTACGGGGCCCTTGATTCATATCAGATATCCTCCCCCTTCCCCCCAGACACATCATCAAACTAATAAGGTGTAAAACAATTTAATCAACTGTCTTTGTTAAGTGTTCAAAATTAAATGGAAATAAAAAAAGTAATACATATAATACAAATAAAATATTAACAAAAATCACTAATAAAAATAAACAAAGTTAAAGCATTTTTACATACACTTAAAAACCATACAAAAGCAATCGTCAGAAATGCACCAGAGTAATCACTAGTTGAGCCTCGCTAAGTGGTTCCCACGGAATGCGCTCATCGTCTACGGAAGTTGGTGTAGGAGCCTTTTATTTGATGTACACATGAAGTTATATACTCCAGATACCTACCTTGGATGTCTTAACATTTGAAATGCCTGACGGACCTGTTGCCACATACCCCTGTCCAGCTGAAGTGCATGGGGACAGAAATATTGGCCTGTATTGGCTCATTTATCGTATTTGCATATTACATATTTTTTGGATCTCATCGGGTGAGAATAGTCTAGTGCTGAAAACTTAGGTACTTTAGATCAGGGTACGAGAGCAAATTCTTTCCGGAAAAGACAGGAGAGGTACGTGAGAGCGAGAGCGTGGATACTTCATTTATATTTCAATCATTCTAAGGACACCACTAACATGGACGCTTTAACATCTACCCTTGTTTGTTTCCTTGCAAGAGGTGAGGATACCCTCGCTGGTCACATATGTTCCTCAACCTTCTAGCTTTGAATTTAGGCAGACGTCGTTCCTGGCCGACCTTCCGATGAATGAAGGATTGATTCAGGAACGATGTTGCTTAATCATGGAACACCTCAAACTGAAGGTACATCCATGAAGGCCTCCTAGACATGCTGCATGGAAATGATATACTGAAAGAATATCCTTGGACGGTGACGACTGATTTATCGCATTTGCATATTACATATTTTGCGGACCTCTTCGGGTGCGAATAGTCTAGCACAGAGGACGCACCTATAATTCGGGTATCCATATATGCTCTTCCCTCTTGATGATATCTTGCCTCCCGTTCTTGCCACTACCATAACCAGTCAAAAGTCGCAGGCCAGTACTCCTCCACCACCTCGTGTCGTTGTACCAGAGATAACAATCTTGAATGGCATGGGCTGCAGTCTCTGCTACTTGACAAAATGTACGTCAGAGATATACTACTATTCCTTGGCCCTCCCCACGTTCTGAAAACTTGGGTGCTTTAGATGAGGGTACGAGAGTAAATTCTTTCCCGAAAAGGCAAGTGAGAGCGTGGTTAGTTCATTTATATTTCAAACATTCTCTAAGGACAACACTAAAATGGGCGCTTTCACTGTTTCCTTGTAAGAGGTGAGGATACCCTCGCTGGTCACATGCGTCCCTCAACTTTCTAGCTATGAATTTAGGCAGACGTCGTTCCTGGCCGACTTTTCGAAGTGTTTTAAAAGGTGAATGGAGGAATGAATCAGGAACGATGTTGCTTAACCATGGAACACCTCAAACTGGAGGATCATTCATAAAGGTCTCCTAGACATGTTGCATGGAAATAATACACTGAAGGGTTGGTCGGTGACGGCTGCTTTCCCCAAAATGGGGAGCGTACCCGGATACAAATTCCCTACATATCATCACTAGATATCTTAATACAGTACCAATGGTTCCTTCTTTCCGTTTCATATTTATAACCCAAACCAGTGTATTGCTTAGGTTTATAAACATTAATTGCTTAGAATACTGATTGGTAGAATAAATCAACCAGTAATAAAGAACAAGAAATGAATTTTTATTATCTCACAAATACTTTCAGATGTGTTTAATATTTTATTAAAATTAAAAACTCTAATTATTCATTAATAAAAGAATAAAGTATACTTACAACTTTAAGAAGTGGATTTGTCGTCCTGTCAAAGCTTTGTTTCAAGCTTTCAGAAAGATTTATCTTTCCTTCTTTGTTGCAGTCAACATATACTGATACCTCAGTTGCACTTTTTGTTTGTTCAATGTAGAGAACTAATGAGCTGATTACTTTGTTTTCTGTTAGGGATGGTACCTTTATTGTCTTCTTATCTCGTCTCGTTTCGATAATAACTGAAAAGAAATTAATTATATTGTTGAAAAGCTATACAAAAGAATAGAAGACATCTATGAAATAGTTTGGAATACAGCGAATGACAATTTAGAGAAACAGAGTCTTATCAAAGTTAGCATTTACACTTAAAGATGTATAACATTCCAGTCCCATTAGATGCATATTTCTCTTTAGCACTCAAAGGAAGGAATCTAAGCTACGAACTCCACCCAAAATCCCGTATTTAAATGAAGTTTATTTTGTAAGAGCTGAAAGAGAGAGAAGAGCTTATTCTCCTACACAACATCAGCCCAAACCCGGAAAGTCTCCCACGCAATAACCAAACAGAAACTTGAAGGCTTAAAAAACGTTAAACCAGAACCACTAGAGGTTAGAGGTATCGACAAGCTGTCATCTATATATTCAGAATTTTAGAGATTCGTAAGATTCTAATATGGGCTATTGAAATGATGAGCTACAGCCATAACAAATTACTACTAAGCCCGAAATTGAAAATGTTGATCAGCACACTACTGAGACTACAGAGACTGGGAGAGTTGCCTGTACAATACATTCTGTTTACGGAAGTATTAATAAAATTTACATAATTGGATAGACTAACAAGATCTCCTATTCAACGTTCAATTCAATACAGAGGGTATTATTAAATTCTCAAATGGAAGATAATCTACAGTCAGTTGATCTCAAATTAAGTAGTTAATTGAGGGGTTAGAAAAATTGATGGACAATCTGAGCAATGAGTTGGTCAAGAACATATATCAGTTAAATGAGTCTTATGTCCATTCTTACGAATCTCAAATAGATGTTTCTTATAATAAAATTGACTAAGTTCCTAGGTTAAATTAATAATAGAAACCATTTATTATTGGAAAACAAAATCCTCATGTAATAAAAAAATAATCATTGACTTTTTAAATACCTTTCTTGCTGACTCGATCCAACTTGACTCCAAAAATTGCGTCTGTCATTCCCTGAAGTGCGAAAAGAGTTTCAATATCTTGACGAGAGACTCTTCTAGGTTTCAGCTGTTTCACAGTGATAACGAACTGATCGCTATCAAGACTTTCTTGGAAGGCGTTCACCATTTCTGAAACAAACATATGGGAGTTAAATGATTGTCCTGGTATGTCAGTACTTTTACACACACACACACACGGGGAGGGATATATATATATGCTTGATGGGAGCTTGAGATTTATAACCTCACTAATACGAATTATACATAGAACTATCATATAAGTCGAAAAATAACATTATTACGCCTATAACAAATAAACATTAATTAGTACTAATACAATATATATATTGCAATCCACTCATTTTTTTAAAAATTTGCATTGGAATTTACTTTACGTTGTTTATTATTAAAGTGTGGAAGTTGGAGGTGGGATGGCTCACTATCTGAGTCAGAAGCCAAGGAGGTCATCGTTAAGCCTGAATATGGTAAGGACCGTATAATGTCCCGAGCTTGCTTCATTGCTCATGTAATACTCCTAATAAATAGTGGAAAGTGGGGTCCCGGGGAGTACACTGAAACGCTTGCGTGTTTTAATGAAAAGTTAATTCATATATCTTTTAGCAGATTTCCCTTAAGGGAAATCAGCTATTGAGGTTGTACTCATGACGGGATTTTCGAAATTTTTCTTCAAATGTCCATCGATCCTACCCAGGAGATGACGAAAATGAGGTCCGTTCAAAACTGTATATATATATATATATATATATATATATATATATATATATATATATATTTGTCTGTTACCGCTCTAGCGGTCGCAATTATTGTTTAATCGTTAGAAAAATCAATATTTAGTCGTTTTATGTAAAAAGAAAGATCAAGTTCGTTAATGGCTGAAATTGAGCCAGGGGGAAGGGGGGTTTAGAGGGGAGGATTTTCAAAAATTCGAAATATCTCCGTTACCATAGGTTAAATCGAAAAATTGTATAGAATCAATCCTATTGCAAATTAAATTTACTATAAATATTGTTATATACATTTCTTCACTATCTTGAATATTAGCCGAGATATTTGCATTTTTCAGTTTTCAGCCATCAGCAAACCGCCACTTCTACTCATGTTACATTAACAATACTCTGCTACATAATAAATCACATTATTCGAAGTTTAAATACCAAAAATTGTATTCAAGAGACCTTTATTATACGAGATACATGCAAATATGTCCTGGTGACCCCCCCCCCCGTCTTAAGGTTTTGGACTACTAAAATTTGATTGATGGAGATAACAATTATTCTGACTTATTATTAATTACAGTACTAGATATAGTAAATAGTTCTCAATAAAATTAATATTTTATATTCTGATATATTTCAGCAATTGTTTTTCCTTCCGGTGTGAGGCGGGCAGGCCCGTTTGTTTACATTCCTACCTGTCGGTAGGTTATTGAAATTGGATGAAACATTTCTTATTACCGTTTGTATTTATTCTCGGTGGTGTTGTGTTAGCAGTATGCAGATTTATCTATTACTAAACTACACGAGGGAAATCTGCTTAGTTTACGCAGCCCCTTTTTTTGGTTTATTTGGTTTATAAAGGCATTGCTAAATGGAATCTCCAAGCCATCTGTGGATATCGAAGGCAGATTCAATATTACAATTCAGTTTATGCGAATGTGCCAATGCATTATACGAGGTGATTGCTAAAGAGTGAAGGTCACTTAAAGCTAAGGGGATTTCACGCTGTGTAAACTAAGCAGATTTCCCACCTGCTCGTATGACAAACTACTGATCTCATCTCACCATATATTCTCTATTTCCAAATAAAAATCCGATGAGTAGGAGTGGACGATCAATAAAATCGTAATTCATGGCGTCATCGCACAACGTATTTGAATATATCTCACTTCGTAAAGATCTTTTGAAAACAAATATTGGGTATTTAAGCTTGGAATTCAATTATATATTGGCTTATTGATAAAATGCGATGACTAAAAGTGGGTGTTTAATGATACCAGAAAGTAAAAAATTCAAAAAATATTGTTTATCATTCAAGGTTGAAAAAAATAAAGTCCGTCACGCAGGGGCTGCGTAAACTAAGCAGATTTCCCAAGTGAAGTTATTCACTTAGTTATATAGAGAAATCTCAATACGACAGCCGAACAGTTACGGAATTGGCCAAACTAGCTTTTGGCGGGAAACTCGTTCGTCCTTTATACGCCCCTATTTCATAAAAATGCAAATTTCTCGGTTAATATTCAAGATAGAGAATAAATGTATAGAACAATATTTATAGTAAATTTAATTTGCGATACGATTGGTTTTATACAATTTTTTGATCCGACGTATGGTAACGGAAATATTTCGAATTTTCGAAAATCCCCTCCTCTAAACTCCCCCCCCCCTCCCACTGGTCCGATTTCAGCCGTTAACGAACTTGATCTTTCTTTTTGCATGAAACGACTAAACATTGAGTTTGGTAACGATTAAACAAAAATTGCGACCACTAGAGCGGTAACAGACAAATATATAGATAGATACTTAGATAGATTGATAGATTGATATATATATATATATATATATATATATATATATATATATATATATATAGTACTGACCTCATATTCGTCATCTCCTAGGTAGGATCGATGGACATTTGAAGAAAACATTCTAAAATTCCGTCATGAGTACAACCTCAACAGCTGAGTTCCCTTAAGGGAAATCTGCTAAAACGTGTAAAACAACCATTAATTCGTAATAAGATTGGTCTGGTACAATTTTTCGATCCCACTTATAATAACGGAGATTCTAGTAATAAAAAGTCTGTCAAGAATTTTAATAGTTTCCAGACGGAAAGCATATGAAACGTAAACAAACAGGTCTGCCAACTTCTCACCGGAAAGAAAAACAATTACTGAAATATATCAGAATAAAATATGTTAATTTTATTGAAAACTATTTACTATATGTAGTACTGACATTGATTTTGGCAAGTATTGAATATTCATCACGGATTCTGCACCAGACATGGTTGGGAGGCGTCGTTTTGAACCGTGACTCCAGTGTGTGAATTCTTGTGTATGATGCAATTTCTGAAAAAAGTCCGTCACGCAGGGGCTGCGTAAACTAAGCAGATTTCCCACGCGAAGGTTTACAATAGATAAATATACATACAGGTAACACAACCGTGAATGCTCAGTAAATGTACAATACAAGGTTGAATTGTAAAAAAAAAAGGCAAGCCAACCTCGTAGAGCTGCATAGATAGACCGGAAAGACAAACAATTAATGGAATATATCTGAATATAACATATTAATTTTATTGAAAATAATTTGCTAAAGCAAATGCTGTAATTTGTAATGACTCAGAATCAGTTTTATCTCAATCACTCAAATTTTAGTAATCCAAAAACAAAAGAAGGGGGGGGTCAACAGAACGTATTTGCATATATCTCACAAAGTAAAAGTTCAATGAAAACAATATTTGGTATTTAGGCTTCAATTAATATCTTTTATTATATAACAGAGAATTGCTTATGTAACACTAGTAGAAGTGGGGGTTTACTGAAGGCTGAAAACTGAAAAATGCAAGTATCTCGGTTAATATTCAAGATGGAGAATAAATGTATATAACATTATTTATATTAAATTTCATTTTCAATAAGATTGATTCTATACACTTTTTCGATCCGACTTATAGTAACGGAGATATTTCGAATTTTCAAAATTCTTCCCCTCTAAACCCCCCCTCCCTCTGGTCTAATTTCAGCTGTTAACGAACTTGATCTTTCTTTTTACACAAAACGACTAAATATCAAGTTTGGTAACGATTAAACAAAAATTGCGACCGCTAGAGCGGTAATAGACAAATATATATATATATATATATATATATATATATATATATATACATATATATATATATATATATATATATATATATATATATATACAGTTTTGAACAGACCTCATTTTCGTCATCTCCAAGCCAGGATCGATGGACATTTGAAGAAAAAATTCGAAAATTCCGTCATGAGTACAACCTCAATAGCTGATTTCCCCTCAGGGAAATCTGCTAAAAAGTCCGTCACGCAGGTGCCACGTTAACTAAGCAGATTTCCCACGTTCGCCACGTATTTGCATTTATCTTAATAAGTAAAAGTTCAATGAGAAAAATATTTGGTATTTACGTTTCAAATACGGTATTTCAACACACAACAGTGTACTTTTAATGTAGGAGTGGGGATTTACTAAAGGCTGAAAACTAAAAAATGCAAATATCTCAGTTAATACTGAAGTTAGGGAATAAAAGTATATAACAACATTTATAGGTAATTAAATTTTAAATAACATTGTCAGTATATAATTTTTTGATCCGATTCATAATAAAGGAGAAGTTTTAAAATCCTCCCCCTCTCTGTCCGATATCAGCCGTTAACGAAGTTATCTTTCTTTTTTCATAAAACGATTAAACCAAAATTGCGACCTCTAGAGCGGCAACAGACAAATATATATACATGGTGTTACAACTTACCGTGCCACCCCTCCTTAAAATTTCCAATTATTATTAAAAAAAGCTGAGAATTGTGTCCCACAAGGATTACCCCTGGATAATCCTTTCAGTCCATATTCAACCTCGTAACCTTCTCGAGTACTTCTTCAGCGACCATAAATTTCGAATGGAATCCCCTATTTTTTATGGCAGATTCTTGTAGAAAATCAAAATCTAAAACGAGTTGATATCAGTGAATTTTTCGATTTGACGCATCCTTTAGCCGTAAAATGCTAATCTTTATCTTTATCTTTATTTCAGAAACGGCACATTTTATTAAAAAATGCTCCGACATAAAAGTTGTAGTAAACAAACTTTTCTTTGAATTTTGAAAATTATCATGAGTACAACTTTAATAGCTGCTTTCCCGTAGGGGAAGTCTGCTAAAAGATTCATTGGACATACTTTCGGGTTTTGGTAAGTTGGGTAAAAAGGGAGTTTTAATCCGTGAATTCATTTTGGATACGTCCCTTCAAGGTCTCAGCGCACATATCGTGGAACAGGCGACCAGAGAGAGAGAGAGAGAGAGGTGTTGAATTTTTCTCTTAATTCTTGTGGAGCCCCAATAGCGGTTCCGCGGAGCACAATATGAGTATGGCTGCTCTAAAGTATTACGAAGAGAAGGCTGGCAGTAGAAAGAGTTGAATCGAGCTGTCTCCCCAGGCAGACGTTATATGGAACACGAGGGGTAAGTAGAAAGAAGGCAAAAGTGGCTTGATGTCTTGCAAGAGGACTTGAATCCGTACTTGGAGGATGAATGCTCTAAGCCTACCAGAGGCCAGCCACTCTCTTGCCTCTCAGCAACTATTTAATACTGTGTATATATTAACACGTTCGCTCCGGGGGTCCGATCGTCATCAAGTCTATCAGGACGGGTCCCCTTTCCTGCAGTCAACTCAAAAAAACGAAGGCTGTAGCAAGCTTATTATGAGAGATATTTTAACGGGGATTGGATGTAATTTATTCTTAGAACCTGTAGGTTTAGTTAATCTAGAAAACTACTAAAGGACGCCGGGGACCGTAACCGTCTAGAAATAGAGAAACACGAATTGGGTATGGCACCCCCCCCCCCGGCGTCCGATGCTAATTCCAGTCAAAACTTGATCAAACATGAACTGACTTCAATCAGTTTTACTTTCCAGGCCCCTCCTTCGCTCATTTTCCGTTGTGTTGCACATAATATGTCTTGTGGTCGGAAATTAGTAGAGTAAGCACTATCTACATCTCTTGCAGACAGCAGTGAAAGTGAGAGTGATACGACTTCAAGTGACGATAGTTTTGCAGACAAGAACTATTTTCCCTCTTATTCTAGTTCAACTACTGACATAGAAGAGCTTACAAGTTTAGAGTGGTTATTGAAAATAACAGCTGACAATGTGATAAAAAATGTACATTAGTTATAGACGACATCGGTCGCCGGGGACCGCTCCTGGCTTTGCTAGAGCTCGTTCTTGGGTTAAAGGACTGATGGCTCTGCTAATTCATTCATTTAGTTCACTAGAATTGTCAAGAGATAGCGTTACCTTCGAAAACTACATCGGTCCCCGGGGTCCGATACAGATTTTAACGTTAGGGGAGGCATCGGACTCCGGGAACCGGTGCAGATGGTGGTGGAGTATATCATATATAGACTGCAGCAGCGAACGTGTTAATATTTTATATGATTATTCCTCGTTAATGCTTTTGACTCAATTTTAAATATAAAGTCCGTCACGCAGGGACTGCTTCAGCTATGCAGATTTCCCACGTAACGTTTTACTATAGATAAATCTACATACTGGTAACACAACACCACCGTGAATATTAAGTGAATAAATACAAACGGTAATTAGAAATCTTTCAGTCAATGTTAATAACCTCCCGACGGGAAGCGTGTGAAATGTAAACAAACAGGTTTGCCAACCTCTCACCGGAAAAACACAGTTAGTGAAATATATCAGAATATAACATATTAATTTTATTGAAAACTATTTACTATATCTAGTACTGTAATTTATAATGAATCAGTATATTTTTTATTTCAATCAGTCTCCATGTATCTCCAGCATATATCTTGTATAATATAGGTCTCTTGAAAACAATATTCGTATTTAAGCTTCGAATAATGTGGTTTATAATATAACAGAGTATTGTCTATGTAACTTGAGCAGAAGTTGGGGTTCGCAGAAGGCTGAAAACAGAAAATGCAACTATCTTGGTTAATGTTTAAAATAGAAAATAAATGAATATCACAACATTCATTGTAAATTTAATTTTCAATAAGATTGGTTCTATAAAATTTTTGATAAGCTTCTACGTATATGCAAATACGTTCTGTTGACCCTCCCTTCTTTTATTAAAATTGACTGAAAGATTTCTCATTACCGTTTGTATTTATTCACTTAATATTCACAGTGGTGTTAAGTGTTACCAACATGTCGATTTATTTATTGGAAAACTTAAAATGGGAAATCTGTTTAGTTTACGCAGCCCCTGCGTGACGGACTTCATTTAAGTGATTTGGTTGCGGGGGTTTTAATATTGTTTCTAGCTTCTACTGCCCATTGCCACAGCCAGATGGCTACAAGCATGTTATATCTAACTCCACAAAAGTCCTTTCGTTTTTGAATTTAATTTACTAACTATTATGTCAAGAATGATTCGATATCGATTGAGGAGACACGTTAGAGAAGAGGTTTGAACTTGACTACTAATGGAGGCAGGAGGTGTGGGCTTGCGTTGGCGTTTACCGGTTGGGCCTTCCAGAATTTCCTTTACAACACCTTCCAACTGGGCCCTTTAACTGAGATCAAGACTCTTAAAAAATTCCTCCGCTTCTGGTAACTCTTATGCAGAACCTCGAAGAAGTAGGATACATACATTCAATGAAAGTACATTCAATTACGCTTAGACAGTGGTGTACTTAGGGACATTTATAATAAACAAAACTTCAATGAATTATGTTAATATTGTGCATGAGCTCTTTGTAATCTATAGAAATAAAACTGTATGTTAGAAAATACTTTCTTTTTTTTTCTTTTTTTCACTTCAGGATCTTCTTAGACGCCCGTTTGTTTCTAAACCTAAAAATACTTCCATGAACTTTCATATTAACCGGCTTCTTATCATAATGAAAAACATGAGCTAAAATACATGGGAAATCAGTTTTTCATGTCCTAAATACATTCATTATCTTGAGTACTTTTAGAGTTATCTGGGAAATGAGTAGATAGGAAATTGTAAAATATATAATAAGAATTGAAGAATATAATTTCCATTGCTAACTAAATTATTTTGAAGTATGAATTTTTAAAGTTCGGCTTCCGAATTGTGGTCCTTAAAATTTACTTCACTGGTATTTCAAGTGAATAGCTGAAGAGAAATCCACACTTTTTGGATTATTTATAAAAAAAGAGAAGGCATTTCTCTTTGTAACGTGAATTATTTTGTACTTTATTAACACTCTCACTTGAAGTGGTAGGATATCACTAAATGCCCAAATATAAATTAGTCAATATCTCAGTTACTATTGGTTCTATTAAGGCAAATATTTATTTTATTTCTTTAGAAAGTGAGTGAGAAATGTTAACTACCGACATCCGCATATCGTTTCGTCTCGGATATTACAAGGGAAGGGCGAACTTAAGTGTAAAGAAATAAAGGCGTTTTAGCAGATTTCCCTTGGGGAAATCAGCTATTGAGGTCGTACGTACTCACGACTCATGAGGCGATTTTCGAAAAATTTCTTCAAATGTCCATCGATCCTACCCAGGAGATGACCAAAATGAGGTCCGTTCAAAATTGCACACACACACACACACACACACATATATATATATATATATATATATATATATATATATATATATATATACAAATATTTGTCTGTTACCGCTGTAGCGGTCGCCGATTTTGTTTGATCGTCACTAAACTCGAAATTTTTCGTTTTATGTAAAAAGAAAAAATCTATTCGATAATGGCTGAAATCTAACCAGTAGGAGGGAGGTCTAGAAGGGGGATTTTCGAAAAATTAAAATATTTCCGTTATTATACGTTGGATCGAATTCTATAGACCCAATCTTATTGCAAATTAAATTTACTATAAATATTGGTATATACAATTATTCTCTAACTTGAATATTAACCGATATTTGCATTTTTAATTTTTCAGCCTTCAGCAAACCCCCACTTCTACTCATGTTACATAAACAATAGTCTGTTATATAATAAACCACATTATTCGACCAAATATTGTTTTCAAATGACCTTCACCGTCGGGAAACTATTAAAACTTACTGTTAGATTTCTTATTATCGTTTGTATTTATTCAATTAATATTCACGGTGGTGTTGTGTTACCAGGAGTTATCTATTGTTAAACTTCACGAGGGAAATCTGCTTCATGACTCAGATGGCAGGGTAATTTAATACCATCAATTGTTCTACGCATTTTTTCGTAACTCAAGTATTAAACGAGTTATTCGTAAGTTCTTGTTTTCAGCCTTCGGTACCCCCCCCCCCACGCCCCTTCAACTCTTCTGATTTTGGGTCTTTTATAGATACTGGCAGCCAGTGATTTGAATTGCTATTAGGTGATAACATAAGGTTTAGAAATAAAATCATATGGTATTTTATAACCTAATCATTTGATAGTTTATTTACAATTTTTGAAGGAACACTACCATTTCAGCTTTTCTTAAACGTTTTTTATTGAAACAATGGGACTTTTGAATTTGGAGAGAGATATTCCTGACAAGAATAGTGCTGTCACATTCCTGCAGACAAGAGGACTTCTTCATAGCAGGAGAATATGTAGAAACGGACATCAGATGAAACTTGTAATAACCGAAAAGGAAGACAGATGGATGTGCCACTTGAGAGGTTGCAGGCAAACAATTAGACTGAGGAAAGATACTTGGTTTGAGTTTACAAAAATTTCTTTTGAAAAAATTATATATTTCATATACAGTTGGACAAGGCAATATACTACCACGTTGTTCTGTCAAGAAGAATTTGGTATGAGCACAAATACAATTACTGATTACAAAAATCTATTGAGAGAGGTTTGTGCATACTCTATTTTAGATAAACCTATAGTAATTGGAGGAGAGGGTCAAACAGTTGAAATAGACGAATCTCTTTTTTCAAAACAGAAATATAATGTCGGAAACTGTATCCAGAACAGTGGGTTTTCGGCGGTATATGTAGGGAGACGAAAGAGTGTTTCTTACGTGCAGTGCCCGACCGCACTAAAAGCACACTATTAAAGGTTATAATGGAATCCATACGTCCCGGAAGTATAATAATTTCAGATTGTTGGAGTAGTTATGCAACCATTCCAAGTCTAGAAGGATATAGATTTAAGCACATGACAGTGAATCATTCTAAAAATTTCAAAGACCCAGATACAGGAGCGCACACGAACACAGTGGAAGGAATGTGGGGAAGGGCGAAGAGACGCAATAAGATTGAATGTGGAACGGCAAGATCTGTGTTAGACTCATATCTATGCGAATTTATGTGGCGAGAGAGAAATAGGAACGAGTACCTATTTGAGGTTATTTTGAAAGACATATCGAAATTTATAACTTTTAAAATATGAGAAATTAAAATAATTTTTTTTTTCATTTCCTAAATAACATTTAATACATTTCATGTTTATATCTTTTATTGGCAGGTTATAATTTGATATCATATGTTATCACCTAATAGCAATTCAAATCACTGGCTGCCGGTATCTATAAAAGACCCCTGATTTTTACTCAGAAATAAATGATATGTGGTGAGATGAGACCAAAGTTGTGTTATACCAGCACGTGGAAAATCTTCCTAGTTTACGCAGCCCCTGCGTGGCAGACTTTTTCACTAATAGGAGCAGGGCTTCGTTTGGGCGAGTCAGAACACGAAGCCATCAAGCACACTCGCCTTAGAGTACGGAAATGACAAAAGCATTATTGAACAAACATGACATTTAAGTGTGAGGGGAAAAGAACCGGTTTTTTAGTGCTCAGGTTAATCAAATCTTCATATATAGGCCGGGAGTCTTATTTCTTTCAATCGTTAACAAGGGACGACAAGGTTACAAATAGCTTGACTTAGCCATCTCATAACATACTTGAAGAGTTGAAATGCAAAAAGTTTAACTTTTTTACTTGTTTATATTAGAGAGAATGTATTAAAATTCAAAGCCAGTCTTCTTTTTCAATCCGTTCATTCGTGCCGCCGGGTCACAAGTCAGCGAAGTCAAACGTTTTTCTCTGTTATCCACCACTCCAAAATGAAGAATAAATCCCAGAGTGATTAGAATTGGATGCAATAGTCATAACAATTTTTGATAACACTTCTTGAAAAGAGCTTAGACAAAGGTATGTCTCAAGAGTAAAGTTTAAGAAGAAGACTAAAAATATTTTGAAGAACTATTTGGGTGACTGAATATTCAAAAATAGTGGATATATATATATATATATATATATATATATATATATAATTTATATACATATGTAAATTTTTAATGAGATGAACAGGATTGGTGTTTACTCAAGGCTGAAAACTAAAAAAAAAGCTAATATTTCAGTTAGTATTCGATATAGAGAATATAAATAATAATCATAAATACATTTTCTACAAGTTTCGTCCGATACAATTTTAGCAGATTTCCCTCAAGGGAAATCAGCTATTGAGGTTGTACTCATGATGCGATTTTCGAAATTTTTCTTCAAATGTTCATCGATCCTACCCAGGAGATGACAATAATGAGGTCCGTTCAAAACTGTATATATGTATCTATCTATCTATCTATCTATATATATATATATATATATATATATATATATATATATATATATATATATGTCTGTTACCGCTCTAACTACTTTGATCGTTACCAAACTCGATATTTAGTCGTTTTATGTAAAAAGAAAGATCAAGTTCGTTAACGGCTGAAATCGGACCAGTGGGAGAGGGGGTTTAGGGGGGAGGATTTTTGAAAATTCGAAATATCTCCGTTACTATACGTCGAATCGAAAAATTGTACAGAATCATTCTTATTGCAAATTAAATGTACTATAAATATTGTTATATACATTTATTCCCTATCTTGAATATTAACCGAGATATTTGCATTTTTATGAAATTTGGGCCGATAACGGATTTTTGTATTTCCCGCCAAAACCTAGTTCGGCTCTTTACCGTAACTGTTCGGCTCTCCTATAGAGATTTCTCTATTGTATAACTTCACGTGGGAAATCTGCTTAGTTTACGCAGCCCCTGCGTGACGGACTTTTTCTGTAGAAGCTAAGGCTTGGGCTATGTTTGTATTATGGTGAGGGAGATATTTCTAATTTCCCCTCAAACCCCGTCTCTCCCAGGTTTTATTTCAACCGTTAACGATCTTGGACTTTAGTTTTAATTGAAACGCTTAAGTCTCGAGTTTGGATGATATTTTTAACGGACCTGATTTTCGTCATCACCTAATAGTATAACCGATGGTCATGTCGAAGGTCTCCAATGCTAATAAATGTTTTTGCTGCTATCAAAAACAAGTCCTACGTGAGTTTTTTTGTGTTTTTTTTTTCGAATCCGTGAAGCATAAGGTATATAGGACAAAAAAGGGAAGAGGATGAAATATATCTCCATATTGTTTTGAGTACAAGTTCAGTTTATGCAGTTTTTTTTCTTTTTTTTTTTTCTCTTTTTTCTTTTTTTTTTTTTTTTTTTATGAAATGTTATTGTAAATTATAATCAATGGGCTAGTTACTTAGCTTACTTAAGAGAACATGAACGGGACTGCCACCAAACAGATCGATGCTAATCATCAGATTGTATCTTTAATCATCCATTAAATCACTGACAACTAAATGATGAAGACAAATTAACAGTATGAAAAGTTCCTGTTAGCATAGTTCTCTTAGGGAATAAGGGAAATTAGCTGTGGCAGTTATAACTAGTAACCTAACTACGAGTAGTAGATAAAAAAATTAGGTTCATTCAAATTTACCTGTAAATATACATACCGAGTATCAAAAATGCGCAGATAATGCTTCTCAAGGCCAAACTGATAAAAAAAGTTTCGGAAGTTTTGGTCTGAATATTTTTATTCAATTGGTCGCTAGGCGAGGGTTAGCCATCTCTGTATTTTAAGTAAAACAACAATCCCTCATGAAATATCTATTTGAGCATGGCACTTTTTTGGACCTCATCTTCAGCTCTGATCTTGTATAATTATGAGCAAACTTGTAATCCCAGCAAAACAGAATTACACAAGACAAGCCCTGAAGATGAGGTTCATGCCTTGAAAGTGCTAGGCGCTAATAAAGATGTTGTGAGGAAATGGATTTTTATTTCAAATATCTAAATATCGTGTAGTAAATGTTGTTTAGTTGAGAAATAATGATGGTTAGTAAAATCCATCATTATTGTTCAACTGAACAGGTTAGGTAGGATTTCCTCAAGAAAAATTCCTCATATGCATCGACTCGTTGTACAATCCAATAGTACAAAAAATACATAAGTATGTACAAATGCTCCGAGAGTTAAAAAGGGTCATCTACTTCATGTGTATTCTAAGCCACGTGGGAATAGATAGAAATGAGAAAGCAGATGTAGCAGCCAGAGAAGCCTACCAACTCGACTCCATCACCCCAACAACAATTACCTCTACAGAGCTCTACCAACCACTCAAAGAAGATATTGATTCAAACTGGCAACAAATGTGGAACGAGACTCAGAACAATAAACTAAAAATATTCGACAAGACACAACAGAAGAGATGAAGTACCATTAAGAAGCCTCCGAATAGGGCTCACAAGATTTACTCATGGTTATCTTGTGGGACAAAAGATTAACCCCCGATGTGTTGGAAGTGTTACACAGATTTGACTATCTACTATATATTAATGGAATGCCAGACGTATACAAACATTCGAAACGAATGCAATATTTCCAATAATATAGCAGTGGCCCTTAGACATGACCCCAAAGAGCTAGATAAATTGTTTAATTTTGTGAAAATTACAAATTTAAATTACATGTTTTTATGTATCCTCGTTTATATTGTTAAATTTTAAATGGCGATATGGATGAGGATATAATTATAATACAAATCTACAAAAAATACAATATTGATAATTTACATAAACAGAGTTTACTCTCAAAATGCAGGTACTCAACCAAAAGGAGAGTTATACATAGATATTACAGGGCGATGATAACCTAGTGGTTTTTCGCCCTAATACCTTATGAAACAACAAAAAGATTTACGGGAGCCAAATATTGAGGGTAATCCTGTTTCCCATTAATCGCATTAACAATTCCAAACATTTTTTCAGAATAAACCTCAAGTCCCAATTCTATATTTTTAAAATTAAAGGATTTATACCATTTTAATATACAGTTTCCTCGTCTCCATGATCCTTTTTTGGGCGGAATACGAGTCAAAATATTGGAAATCATATTACATAATTTTTGTGAACTTTTGTTCCGCTCCTCCTGCTTTAAAATACTCTGAAAGTGTGGCTCCTACATAGCAAACTGAATATAAAAAAAATTGAAAAAAATAAATTTCAAGTTAAACTTCCATACGTGTCCCAGGCTCCCTCAAAATTTAAAGCCACGAAGTGGAAAGCCGTAGAGATTCTATTGGTCACTGGGGTCAAAAAGAAGTCTATGAAAAGCCAATATTGTCTTCCCTTCACCTCCAAACATTTTCAACACCATTATCCCTAAACACATATTATCTCATTAGTTTATATATATATATAATAGAATAGAATAATGATTTATTTGTCTTACAGAGTGCAATATTGTTAAACAAAATAATAAGAATAATGCATATATATCTATAATACAATATATTTATATATACATGAATTTGATCTGTATAAGTATTTAGTGAAGAGCTGATATGGGAAATTGCATCCTTCTTATTTTGGTATCGTGGACATAAGCACATCAAGTGTTCTAGGGTTTCATCATAGTCCTCATGGCATACTTTGCATACAGCTGTCGTATCCATGACCTGTAATTTTTTATTATATTTTAGTCTTATCACATTGTCCCTTTTTAGTCTTAGTTGGCTGATCGTTCTTAGTTTCTCAATATTAATTCTGCATTGTAAGTATTTATTATAACCATAAATATGTTGACATATGTGAATATAAGTGGAAGACTTTACTCTATCAGAGTCCCTTCTTTCTAAGTCTTCCTTGATATTGTACAAGAGAGGTTCCAGTGCGCCATCTTTTAGAGGTGGTTGTAGCGTAAAAAGTTCTTCTCGTCCAAACTTAGCTTGGAGAAATTTTAATTGCGTGGCCCAATACAATTTGGCTTTGTTGACCGGCAAAGAAGCAATGAGTAAGAGGCGGCTGTAGCAGATTTTAGGGAATCTATTGTCTTCCATATTTAAAATTTTGTTCCACAACTAAGAATTCTCTGAGTGGTCTGGAGTAGAACAAAATAGTTTTGAGTTTTCAGACGGATGAAATAATGCGGTGAAGGTTTGGGGAGACATAGTACTGATTTATAGTAAAGGGATGTTTCTTGTTCAGCGAACTCTGGATGAAAAATAGCCCACATTTCAGTTGGATATAGAAGGACAGAATGTATTATGGTGTAGAGTTTTATATATATATATATATGTATGTATGTATAATTTATTCAGAACTTATTTACCTACATTTTTGTTTAAACCTAATGTACTGTGCAGGGCAGAATTATGCATAGCAAGTGAATCCTAAGTCGTTATCAATAGAGAGTTAAGTTACGTAACGTTTTAGTGGTTGCAAATATTGTTGGATCGTTACGATAGACGATATCTATGAGTTTCAAATAAAGCTGAATTCTAGTTTGTTAATGTCTTTTAATCTGTCCATATAAACGGGAGGCATAAAGCGAGGGGTGAGAAGTAGGCAAAACCTCTTTCACTCTGCGTTGATTAAAAAATTGTATATAACCATTCTGGTTTATCGAATTGATTCTGGTCCGAAAATTGTTTTTGCTTTCATTTCGTAGCTCGAATATTAACGGAGCTATTTGTACTATTTTCGTTTTCGTTTGGTAAACTCCGACTCATTCGATTTTTACATGGAGTTATTATATAACAATATATCACATATACAGCCTAAATTTCTGTATGTTTTACTTTGGGTTCTCACTAGAGAAAGAGAGAATAGGAGGTGAGATTTTGTCATCACTGTGTCATACTAGGACGTGGAAAATCTGCTTAGGTTCCGCAGCCCCTTAGCAGTGACGGACTTTTTATTAAATCTCTGAACTACGGCATGTGGCATGAGACGGCTCTGGCCTCGATATAGGCATGTGAGTCAGGCTGGCTGTCTCCTCTACCCACGTACGGTAGATCCAGTTTAAGGACAGTTGGGCTCCAAGCTGCACTCCTTACATCACTGAATGGTTTGCGAGGACATATTAACATCACAACAAAGGGTAATCAACCCCTAAGCAATCAGTAGCAATGCTTAATTAATTTTGTTGTTGTTTCATGAGATTTTAGGGCGAAAAACGAGTTTGAATTTTTGGCAGACAATTTCTTCGTAATAGGAGGAGGAGGGAGACTCGGCAATTTTCGAGCCATCAGTGTATATGATCTTTGGGTGTCGGTATTTTTCTATTTTATTAATGAAAGTTTCCTTTATTTTCCAGTAGTTGATCTTTTGGAACGATTTGTTTATGAGTTTGGTTATTTGTGTATTTATTACTTGAATAGTCCAAGGTGGAGTTGAGTCGTATTCATCAATACTGTTTGAGTTTCGTAATAGCCTTTCTGTTAAATAATTAAGCCCAACTCAAATAGGTTTTGGTGTCGTGGGTTTTTGGCCACATAGCCGTGAGTAGAGAGGGTGGAATATACCTTGATATGTCCGGTGACCCCTTTGGGGCACTAGATTGGCTAAGTATTTAGCTGCCACTTTTTGCCTTCTAAATGTCAATTTCTCAGCACACATCCTTATTACTGGGCTAGAACGGAAGGCTCCTATAGATAATCGTAATCCAGCATTGTGAATTGCATCTAGTTTGCATAATTCTTTGAAGTTTGCTGAACCATATACAAAACTGCCGTAAACCAATTTAGACAATACCAGAGCTCTGTATATTGTTAGCATGGTACTCCAATCTCCTATCCGTGATGTCCCAATGGGGTCATCTTTAAGCCCACTGGCGGCGGAGATATTCATGGACTATTTGGAACAGCGCTACATAATGAATAGTCGCAATCCATTCCATAGCAAATTAGTATACTGGCTAAGGTACGTAGATGACATATTGGTCTGTTTTAGTGGCTCTAAAAAGGAGTTAGAGGAGTTATTGAAATATCTTAACTCTTGTCACCGAACCATTTCATTTACTTTCGAAGTAGAAGAAGACGGTAAGATTAATTATTTGGATTTGACAATATCAAGACATAACAATAGCCACAAATTTTCAATTTTCCGGAAGCCAACTGCAAGCGATATTGCAATACCCAATACCTCCTTCCACCACTACAAGCAAAAATTAGCGATATTTCATGCATTCGCTAATCGATTGCTGGATATTCCAATGAGTAAAGAAGAATACTCTCGTGAGCTAAAAGTTATTCACCACTTAGCGTTGGTTAATGGATATACCATACACCTGGTGGATAGAATGATTGAGAGAAAGAAGGTAACGAGACTTAGGAAGAGTTTGGGGATTCCAGAAGTTACCCTGAGGTACCCCCCTCTGAAGGTGGAAAGGTGGTGCTCTTTGCCCTATCTGGGATTCGTGTCGGAAAAAATCCGAAGAATCTTTAAATGTAAGAAAATCGGGGTGGGTTTTCCAAATCCAAATAATTTATAATCCGTTTTATGTAAGCTAAAAGACCCAATAAAGCTGCCAGACCAGTCGGGAATATATAAAATCATATGTGGAGAATGTGGTGCGTATTATGTGGGAAGGACTTCAAGGAAATTAAAGAAAAGGTGCCAGGAGCATCTGTCGAGAATGGACTCAACGTTTCTCCAGCATTTGAGGAAAGAAAAGCATGAAAATGCCCCACACGAGGTAGCTTTATTGGCGAAGGAATATAACCACAAACTAATTCAGAAATTGGAACCTCTCTACATTGAGCTGGAGAGACGGAGGGGTGTCTGCCTAAATGTGCAATTAGAAATGCCAAGTTCTGTCCTGTTGAGTAGGCCTCTTCCATCTCTGCTAGTCGCCAGTAGTGGCCCCAAAGCCGTGGCGTTAACGTCAATTATACACCAGAAGGTAGGATAATTGTTAATTTATAGTAACTTTTTCATAGGGTATACATGTGTTGTTAATGTTTGGAGTATTGGAGCATGGTTGACATATTCTATTAGGGTGTCTTTAAGATAAAGATGTGGCAAGTCATTTAAATTTCTGCGCTTTGAGAATATTATGCACTTTGTTTTTTCGGGGGGAAAAACCTACAATTCCTTCGGGTATGAAAAAATGTTAACAGTCAAAAAAAGTATTCATATTCATTGTTTAATAGCAAAACGTCCATCACAGCAGGAGCTGTGTAAACTAAGCAGATTTCCCACGCCCTGGGTATTACATGAGCTGAACTCGGCAATTATAGTAAACTAACCTAACTAGTTTACTTAATTGCCTAGTTCAATTGGTTTTAATAATAGTGTAGAAATGTTTTTTGCCAATTTTGCTTATGAGGACGACTCATCCAAAGATGTTATTTCTAAGAATACGTTGATGGTTAAATAACCCCTTGAGAAGGAGTGTAGACACTCGAAAAATAAAGTTGTGCATGAGACTGAATTGAAGAAATTCTTTTTCTCACCTATAATGGCTCAAAAAACTTTGATATATATATTTGAAAGGACAAGGCATTTTCGTTATCTAAAAAGATGTGTATTGAGGGACAAATGAATAAATTTTCTTAAAATCAATTGATCATTACCCTTTTCCCCTGAAGGGAAATCCGCCAAAAAAATGCGTTGATTTTTTTTAGGAATGAGTTGTAATGCTCAACTGCTTCACACGAAAGTGTTTTATATTTATGTTTCTAATACAGAATAGTTTTTGAATTTGAAATACTAGTTGAGTTTTGTGTTAGAAATACTTAGTAGTTGAAATACACTGTAACGTATTTTCTAAAAAAAAATGTATTAAATTATTAAATAAGGTATTTTAAAATATTAACTCAAATACTTTTTTTTTCAGGCCAGGCAAGGACTACCTCGATTCTGTAGAAAACCATAAAAGCATCAATGGCAGATTGTGGGCTTATGAGTTGGGTTGGCCGTATAAAGATGAATATTACAGAGTTGCAATTAGTGGACTGGCAAGTCATTACCCAGGATAGACAAAGGGGGAAGGACTGACAACATATATCTAAAATCTGTGGCTAAATATATTTAAAAGGTCTGTAAAATCAATAAAAATAATAAGAAGAAAGGCCTGATAAATGGCCATATGTTTTCTTTGATGACTAGAACACTAATGAAGTGTTGCTGTATGACGTTCCTAAATGACCCAAATCTCTATTTTGTATTAAATGTTACTTTCCTAAAACAACTCTCGCCGCATATAAAGATAGGGTTTGGTGAAATGTACCGCCCCCTCACTAAACATGTTAGAGTTCATTTACAGAGGTCACGTTCAATACGAATATATTTTTAGAAGGCCTTTAAACTGATCAATGAGTAAGAAATCTCGGTAATAGAAGGCCTTTAAACTGATCAATGAGTAAGAAATCTCAGTGACAGAGGGCTTTAAACTGATTAATGAGTAAGAAATCTCAGTAGTAGAAGAGCTTTAAACTGATTTATGAGCAAGAAATCTCAGTAATAGAAGGCCTTTAAACTGATTAAGGAGTAGGAAATCTCAGTAGTAGAAGAACTTTAAACTGATTTATGAGCAAGAAATCTCAGTAATAGAAGGCCTTTAAACTGATTAAGGAGTAGGAAATCTCAGTAGTAGAAGAACTTTAAACTGATTTATGAGCAAGAAATCTCAGTAGTAGAAGAGCTTTAAACTGATTTATGAGCAAGAAATCTCAGTGGTAGAAGGCCTTTAAACTAATTAATGAGTCAGAAATCTCAGCAACAGAGGCATTTAAACTAATTAATGAGTAAGAAATCTCAGCGACAGAGGGCTTTAAACAGATTAATGAGTAAGAAATCTCAGTAATAGAAGACCTTTAAACTCATTAATGAGTAAGAAATCTCAGTAATAGAAGACCTTTAAACTGATTAATGAGTAAGAAATATGGGCGAAATGGGTAGATAGCATATTTTACTTCGTGCTGCAAGAACTAGAAAAGCTACTATTCTGAAATGTCATACGATGAACACTACTGACCCTAAAATAAATATTTACTGCGTGAAATATAAAATAATATCCACATGCTCCTCAAATTTATAAATTGGTTATATACAGTATATAAACTAAAAGTAGTAAGTTTAAACCTCTGAAACATTTGAAAACAAGTCAAGTGGAAAGCATGGCATGCTCCCTGTAAAACTGTTGTTTACTTCTTTATGAAGAAGATGTTAAATTGCCTCTTGATGTTGAGTGGGCCGGGAGAAACTCAGAAACCCAATCTCGAAGCCTGGTTCCGCACAGATAACTACAAATTGGACAGACTTTTATCCACTGGCTCAACACAACCCCAGAGAATTATTTACTTTAGTTCAATAATATATTTGCACGGGGACAGGAGTCTTGGGCTCTGTTTGAGAAGGAGTTGTATAATTCGTGTATATTAAAACTAAAATTAAAAATTTGAATATCCTGGTGTAAATCCAATGATCCGTGGGGGGGGGGGAGAGGGGAAGGGAGAGAGGGAGTTTAATTCCACAAATTACCAATTTGAATGAGCTGACGTAAATCCACTGTTCCGTGGACCCCATGTATCTAATTAAGAGTGAATTAAACAAAACAAAAGAAAAAAAAAAAAAGAAAAAAAAGGAAGTGCACATGGTTGACATAATCCATATAAACGACGCTTCTTCACAATCCCTAACGGGCTTGGTGCGAGCGGAAGACGAAAGGGGATGGGGACGAAGTTGCCCTTGGCTACGGTAATTAGTACGATAGAGTACGGTAAGACAACGGTACAGCTACGCTGAAGATGGACATCATCCGAAACCGGTCACACAGCCCCCTTCAAGCTCTGCGGAACAAGTGCACATTCCGATATATACAACTGACTATACAGGAGCTATTTCCTCCACGTCCTTTATTTATATCCGATGGCTAGTGGACGATGTAGCTTCATTAGTCCCTTTAGTGTATGAGAATTGCCTCATTTAAACAGAGAATTCATTGTTTTAATTCTTACTAACATTTTCAATAGAAAAGCGAAGCCTAACGCAATGCCCGAGAAATCTGTATTCAGAGGTCGCGAAATCACTCCGTAACTATAACATTCGTTAATATCCATAGACCACAAAGAATAAAAATTACACAAATAAAAATTGAAGAATGTTAAACAATAAATAATCTTCAGTTTAAAATATTGGCCACTTCTCATGGGATGTACGTAAAAATAAAATTGATTTCAAGATCCACTAAAACAAATCCAAGGAGATATCTCAGTACAATAAAAGGACTAGAAGTATTAATAAATTATAAAGATATTTTGAATTTATAGGAAAAATTAAACAGAAAAATGGGTAAACACGAGTAAAACATAAAAACAGATTTTATTTTCTCTTGAAAGTTGTATTAAGGAGTGAAAGAATTATATGATTGCTTTGTTTACATGTTATAATAATTATCAAATCAATTTTAAACAAAGATAATTTAAAACACAGCTATAGAAATATACAATATTACTTTCGAAAATATGTAGGCATATTATATCGCTAAAATATTGAAAAAAAATGGTGCAAAAGAGATTTGTGCACTGATAGTTTGTGCTCTGCTGTATGTTATTGGTTGGCTGGTATCTTATCTTATCTTATCACTAGAATGTTTACGATTCCATTACTTTGAATATTTGACTCATTCTAAGACAGTTATTTGTGAAAATTAATTCGTCCCAAGCGGGTTTCCAATCCCACCTACAATATAGAAGATATTTTAATTGTAGCCCTCCTCTCAACACCCACTCCTCCTGGTCAGATTTCGACATTAAAGAACTTTTAGTATTTTGCCCTAAAGTAGACTCTGCTTCAAAGAAATACGAACGTTCGATTATTGTTTCAAAAATAATAATTAAGCCACTAAATGGACTTCTGGATATTACTTTAAATCATTAATCATTCTAGAATAGAAATCTGAGTAATTGAGTTTTACCCTCCACTAGTAGAACGTTAATATTCATCCATCTTCTCTTGCTTGTCCTAAGTCAGTAGTGGAGACCCGATGTAAATCAAACTTAGAGTTGTATTTTTATCGAGTTATTTGTATTTTAGCAGATTTCCCTTAAGGTCGTACTCATGACAGAATTTTCGAAATTCTTCTTGAAATGTACATCTATCCGACCTAGGAGATGGAAAATGAGGTCGGTTCAAAATTGTGTATATATATCATATTGCAAATTAAATTTACTATAAAACTTGTTATATAAGTTTATTCTCTATCTTGAATATTAACCGAGATATTTGCATTTTTCATTTATCAGCCTTCAGTAAACTCCCACTTCTACTCGTGTGACATACACAATACTCTGTTATATAATAAACCACATTATTCGAAGCTTAAATGTCAAATATTCTTTTCCAGGGACCTGTATTATACGAGATACATGCAAATATGTTTTGTGCCCCCGTGTTAAATTCTTGGACTACTGAAATTTGATTGATTGAGATAAAAATTATTCTGATTCATTATAAATAGCAGTACTACATATAGTAAATAGTTTTCAATAAAATTAATGTTATATTCTGATATGTTTCAGTTATTGTTTCTCTTTCCGGGGAGCCGTTGGCAGACCTGTTTGTTTAAATTTCACACGCTTCCCGCCGGGAGGGGAAAGATTTCTTATTACCGTTTGTATTTATTCAAGGTGGTGTTGTGTTAGCAGTATGTAGGTTTATCTATTTTCACGAGGGAAATCTGCTTTTTTGTATTTTCAGCCTTCAGTGAACCCTCACTCCTACACTTGCGATTTTGGTCTAAAACAGGGCTTCTTAAACTATGGGTCGCGACCCCATTTGGGGTCGCGTAGCAAAATTCTGGGGTCGCGAGAGATAAAAAAACAATTTATGTTTTATCTTCAGTTACAACTTATCATTAAATTTTTAACTTATACTTTAATTTAATACTTACCACGCAACTACTTGAATATATTCTAGAGAATTAAGACGTTCAGAATCCACTTTTATTTTTGAAACTATAATAAATACAATTTTACAATTTTTTGTGCAATTTTTAATTTTAGATTTTTGTATATTTCAAAACGAATTCTAAACTTATATATATTTTCATATGTATATGTATATTGTTACCTTATTAATAAATCATCAAAAAATATTAATTTATTTTTCTTTTATATTTGTATGGGGTCGTCAAGAAACTCGCAATCATAAATGGGGTCGTAAATTACAAAAGTTTAGGAAGCCCTGGTCTAAAACTATATATTATGTCACTGACCATGTGAACGTGTGGTACTTGAGCACGTTGCAACTCTGATTAGCCCGTGCAGTGCAAGCTTCACTTAGCAAGTGAGGTTATACTTATGACGGGGTTTTTAAAAAAACGTCTTTAAATGTCTTTCGATCCCTCGTAGGAGATGACGAGAATGAGGTCCGTTCACAATTGTATATACATTCTTTTATTCAGCGGCTTTGGTTAGCCATGTGAATAAAGACGTTTGTTTTAAACTGACATGGTAAACCTAGATTGCCAAACTGGATTTCCTCCTGTTCAAAAAGATTATATTTAGTGGCCAAATCATTTAATAAAATCCTTAGTATCACCCTGTTAGAAATGGGTGGGTGACCTGTAGATAATTAGTCCCAATTAGCCGTGTAGCACAAACTGGAAGTGGTATGAAATTTTAAAAAATATTCTTTTTTTCTCCTCCAATGGCCATCCATAATAATATATTTATTTGTGAACTTTCTGGATCAAACACATTAATCAAAACGTGATTTTATTTAAAACATCATTATTATCACAAATCCCCGACGCGTTTCGAGCTTCTGCTCCTTTCCAAGGGATAATATCCAAATTCTAAAAATTAAATTAATTTGAGATCTCTCTCTCTCTCTCTCTCTCTCTCTCTATATATATATATATATATATATATATATATATATATATGTGTGTGTGTGTGTGTGTGTGTGTGTGTGTGTGTGTGTGTGTGTGTGTGTGAGTGTATATAAACATATGCATGTATACATAAATAGATAGATAGATTTATGGATAGATAGAACCGATAAAGATAAAAAAAACTTTCATTCAGCATTATCTAGTTTAAGATATAATACGCATATAAAATACATACGTATAACATAATTTTCCTTAATTTAAAGATAGTTTGGTTTGAATTTCTTGCCTGTAGACTTGGGTTTGTGCTGAGTATTTGCGATGTGGGGCTGAATCATCCAGCAGCAGTCAGCCTACATTGCTCAACTCCATCGATCCTGACAGCGTGACTCCATCTCCGAGATGTCCTGATGGAAACGTTCGCCATGTTCATCCTTGGCAGAACTTAGGTTCTCGGGAAACAAGTCGAGATGTGAGTCGAGGAGATGAATCTTAAAGGACATATTGCAACCCATCAAGCTCGTACGCACTAATGCACTTCTGCACAATATTTACATAGTTTGGAGATTTATAATTTCCAAAGGAAATTGGCTACAACAGACTTGAATGCCAACCATGCATCTCTTTCAGTATTGCTGAGCGAGTCTTCGCAATCTGTCTGCAATGATCTTCCTTATTTGTGTAGCTATGAACACACCTTCTTTCACTTTCGCATAACTCAACTCTCGAAACTTGTTGGATAGGTACCAAAAAGCATCTGGGTTGTTGTCTAGTGCCTTCACGATGTACTTCATGAGTCCCAGCATTTTGGAGACGCACTTTACCAAATAATCAAAATCAAAATTTTAATTTTGAATTTTGGAAAAAAATTGTTCTTATAACCTAATGTGTGTTACATGTCATATGAAAGGCCATGCTTAACAAAGTAAAATGACACCGCTCCCACCTTCCTAGCACAATTAGAACAGGGTCTAGAGATTTAAAGAAAGCCCGGGACAATTCGGCGTTGCATTAAAAAACACCCAGCGTGATAGAGCAAAACAGTTTTCAGATTTGTAATCAGCTTGAAAAACTGCATTAGAAAAAGTAAGCATCATGCCAGATATCTATGGCTTGGTTATCATTGTAGTTAGACGGATAGACAGATAGATAAAGCTAGGTACGTTGGTAGCAAGTTAGAAATATATATCTGTCTGTCAACGCTCCGGGTGTCGCAATCTTAGTTGGTACTTAAAATTTTTATCTAAAACTAAAGTTCATGAATGGCTGAAATAGGATGGAGAGAGGGAGGAATCAAGAAATGTTATATAACCAATTTTAGCAGATTTCCCTTAAGGGAAATCAGCTATTGAGGTCGTACTCATGACGCGAGTTTCGAAAAATTTCTTCAAATGTCCATCGATCCTACCCAGGAGATGACGAAAATGAGGTCCGTTCAAAATTATATATATATATATATATATATATATATATATATATATATATCCCACTGGTCCGATTTCAGCCATTAACGAACTTGATCTTTATTTTTGCATAAAACGTTTAAATATCGAGTTTGGTAACGATCAAACGAAAAGTGCGACCGCTAGAGTGTTAACAGACAAATATATATATATATATATATATAGATAGATAGATATAGATATATATATATATATATATATATATATATATATATATATATATTTGTCTGTTAACACTCTAGCGGTCGCAATTTTCGTTTGATCGTTACCAAACTCGATATTTAAACGTTTTATGCAAAAATAAAGATCAAGTTCGTTAATGGCTGAAATCGGACCAGTGGGAGTGGGGTTTAGAGGGGAGGATTTTCGAAAATTCGAAATATCTCCGTTACTATACGTCGGATCGAAAAATTATATAGAAGCAATCTTATTGCAAATTACATTTACTATAAATAATGGTATATACATTTATTCTGTATCTTGAATATTAACCGAGATATTTGCATTTTTCTGTTTTCAGCTTCTGAGATGAGTTCGGCTAACTTCGGGTCTAGTCGTGAGTTTCCGCCAAGAGCTAGTTCGGGCCCTTCCCGTAACTGTTTGACTCTCTATTCTGAAATTTCTCTATTATAAAACTTCACGTGGGAAATCTGCTTAGTTTACGCAGCCCCTGCGTGACGGACTTTGTTTAATGTGCCACTGATATTTTATTTGCTACATGTGTTGTTTTTTTTTTTTCTCTCCAGGATTTCACTTTGAGTCACACAGTCACTGAAATTTTATCTCCAGCTTATAATATAATTCTTGTTTACACAGGTTTCTTACTGCTTGGAGAAATAATGTTTTTTCAAGATAGTTGGACTTCTTTACCTCACGCATCCCCTGCGTGACGGACTTCAGTTTTAAAGTCAGCAAATTTTTTTCGAATACTTTTAGAAAAAAGAATGTAATGATTCGACCCCTAAGTCCTTCAATCTAGACAAGTGGTCATTGCCCATGCAGGCGATGCAACGATTGCTTTTTTATGTCCTATGCGTTCGAATTAGATTCTTCAGCTATCTTAGCTAAAGGGATAATAGACTTCCTCCTCAAATTCAAGATTTCCATTAACAATTACATGTATAATATTCATTTCATGCGCTGCATAAATTAAACAGATTTCCACGGGCTGGTATGACACACTATGTATCTCTTCTCCCAATATATTTTCTATTTCTAAATTTTAAGAAGTGAGGATTTACTGAAAATCTAATCTGTTTTAAAGTAGTGTTTAATGATTGCCTATTAAGCAATCCGAGAGTAATCCTAAGGATAAGGGTCTTACAGACCTTAGAATAAGGAAAACAAATAAAGATGAATACGTTATCTTTTTTTAAGCCACCGATAGAGATAAGCTTTTATTGGAACGTTCGTTGTCCTGTTAGCATGTCCTTGTAAGGATATTGTGTTCGATATCAAGCGGTTTTACCTTGGGGCTTGGATCAAGTTACATCATTATAGAGTTAAACCGCATTCGTTACTAATCATTAACAAGACACAATTTCTTTTCGTGAACACATTTTAGTCATTATAAGGAATCGTAGTGTAATACTTTTGCATTCTATTCATATCTCTAAGGTGCAACATATATTAAGAGCACAAACATTTTGTGCGTCAGATACTAAGAATTCTACAGTAAAATTATCTTGGAATTAAAATGAGACTTGAATTCATAGCGTAAGGGAAATAATGTAAATAATAAGTTCCGCGTATATTCTTGTTACAGCTGTTGCAAGAAATGCTACATTCGCAGCAACAACTGTATAAATTGGTTAACAAGATTGGTTATATAACATTTTTCGATCCAACTCATTGTGACGGAAATACTTACAACTTTGTATTTTTCTCCTGATCTGTTTTCTGTCATGAATGAACTTGTAGTTTTACATGTAACTGATTATCAATATCAATTTTAATTACGATCAAGCGAAAATTACGGCCGCTAGGCAAAAAGTCCGTCACGCAGGGGCTGCGTAAACTAAGCAGATTTCCCACGGGAAGGTTTACTACAGATAAATCTACATACTGATAACACCGCCGCGAATGCTAAGGGAATAAATACAAACGGCAATAAGAAATCAAGTTAACAATGTCGACAACGGAAAGCGTCTGAATTTTAAACAAACAAACAGGGTAGCCAACTTCGCAAAGCTGAATAGTTAGAATTATTGTAGACCGGAAAGGTGAACAATTAATGAAATATATCTGATTATAACATATTAATTGTATTGAAAACTAGTGGAGTAATTAGAAATGGATCAGAATAATTTCTGTCTCAGTCACTCAAATTTTAGTAATCCAAGAACAAAAGAAGGGGGGGGGGAGGGTCAAAAGAATGTATTTGTTTGTATAATAAAGCTTTGTTGAAAACAATTTTGGTATTTAACCTTGTAATGAAGTGGTCCATGATATAATAGCTTATTATTAATATGACACTAGTAGGAGTGGGTGTTTACTTAAAGGGTAAAACTATAAAATTCAAATATCTAGGTTAATACTCATTATACTGAAAATATGTATACAACAAATATTTTTAGTAAATTTAATTTGCCATAAGATTGTTTCTATACAATTTTTCGATCCAAAGAATAGTAACAGAGATAGTTCGAATTTTCGAAATTCCTCCCCTCTAAACCCCCCCCTCCCCCTTGTCCGATTTCAGCCGTTAACGACCTTGATCTTTCTTTTTACATAAACTACTAAATATCCAGTTTGGTAATGATTAAATAGTAATTGCGACCGCTTGAGCGGTAACAGACATATATATATATATATATATATATATATATATATATATATACACACACACACACACACACACACACACACACACACACACACACACACACACACACACACACACACACACACACACACACATACACACACACACAGTTTTGAACGGACCTCATTTTTATCATCTTCTAGGTAGACTCGATGGACATTTGAAGAAAAATTTCTAAAATCGCGACATGAGTACGTCCTCAATAGCTGATTTCCCTCAAGAGAAATCTGCTTAAGTGTACATACATACATTAAAAATATTCAAGTACCTTAATGTTTTTTGTTAATTATAATAAAACAACTTGATTCTTTAGAACGTCTTTAATGAGGACTAAATGGTTCGTTGACTTTTCTGGAACCTATTCTGGATCATCCAACTTACCAGACGGAAAACTACTGAAGTAAAGGTGGTAAAGTCAGGTAAAAATTTAGACCACTTTTAGGACATTAACTCGTTAAACATATTGAATTTCAGGGTGTTCTTATATGGAATTGTAAGTTCTAAATATGGAACACCTGTTGAAATCAAAGAACATACTTAATTTACCCAAAAGTAATTATTATTAATTAAGCAATCGATAGCGGAAAGTCAACAAAAACCATTTTAGGAGATTTCCCTAAAGCGAAATCAGCTATTCAGGTCGTACTCATGACGAGGTTTTCGAAATTTTTCTTCAAATGTCCATCGATTCTACCTAGAAGATGACGAAAATGAGGTCCGTTCTAAATTGTGTGTGTGTATTTGTGTGTGTGTGTGTGTGTGTGTGTGTGTGTGTGTGTGTGTGTATTTGTTTGTGTGTGTGTGTGTGTGTGTGTGTGAGCATATATATATATATATATATATATATATATATATATATGTCTGATCTAGCGGTTGTAATTATTGTTTGATCGTTACCAAACTCGATATTTAGTCATATTATTTAAAAAGAAAGATTAAGTTCGTTAACGGCTGAAATCGGATCAGGGGGAGGAGGGCTTTAGAGGGGGAGAAGAAGTGTATAGAATTACTCTTATTGCAAATTAAATTTACTGTGAATATTGTTATATACATTTATTCTCTATATTAACCGAGATATTTGCATTTTTCAAGTTTTCAGACTTCAGCAAACCCCCACTTCTACTCATGTTACATAAACAATACTCGGTCATGTAATAAACCACATTATTCGAAGCTTAAATACCAAATATTGTTTTCAAGAGACTTATATCTTTTTTTTTTTTTTTTTGAGTTTTTGGACTGCTTAAATTTGATTCATTGAGTTAAAAATTATTCTGATCCATTTCAAATTACAGTATTAGATATAGTAAATAGTTTTCAATCAAATTAATATGTTATATTCTGATATATTTCAGTAATTGTTTTTCTTTCCGGTGAGAAGTTGGCAGAACTGTTTGTTTACATTTCAGACGCTTTCCGTCGGGAGGTTTCTTATTATCGTTTGTATTTATTCACTTAATAGTCATGGTACTGCTGTGTTACAAGTATGTAGATTTATTTATTGTTACGCTTCACGTAACAACCATGCATAGTTTACGCAGCCCCGTGTGTGACGGACTTTTTTTATTTCTCTACTAGTTTTACCTCATCAGGAGAAAATATAATACAAAGAGGTAACTAAACTAACGGCTACATTTCGGTTAGTCGTCCCAGTCAGAGAATGGTTTACAAAGTATGGCGACTCAGGTCAGCTGATTTATATCGATACGTCAAGAAATAAAAATATCGATTAGTCTAATGAAGTGTATTCCAAATATTAAAGGAGAAATTCATAATTGAATAACTATTACTTTAGAGTTTCTAATAAATTAGATTAAGTGTAATTCACAATTTTTGTTTAATCGTTACCAAACTCGATATTTAGTCGTTTTATGTAAAAAGAAAGATCAAGTTCGTTAACGGCTGAAATCGGACCAGTGGGAGGGGGGGGTTAGAGGGGAGGATTTTCGAAAATTCGAAAATCTCCGTTACTATACGTCGGATCGAAAAATTGTATAAAACCAATCTTATTGCAAATTAAATTTACTATAAATATTGTCATATACATTTTTCCTCTATATTGAATATTAACCGAGATATTGGCATTTTTATTAAATCGGGGCGCCTAACGACTTTCTTCTATTTTGTATGATTTGCATATTCTCTTTCATTTTCTTCTTGCTTAAATTTCTTTCTTTTTGTAGTATATTTACGTTTTCAAGAACAAAGTTATGGGTGTCGGCTACGGACATTTTATTGTCCTTATTCTTTACGCTTATCACGTGTTGTCAGATTCCTCTTTTGAGTAATTGTGTTGATTCCCCTATATAACTGTTATTGCAATACATGAAGTTTATTTTGTATACATTATATTTGGTATCTGTTGATTTCAAAATATCTTAAAGGGAAACCAGCTATTGAGGCTGTTACTCATGATGCGATTTTCGAAAAATTTCTTTAAATGTCCTACGATCCTACCCTGGAGACGACGAAAATAAAGTTCGTTCAAAACTATATATTCATGTCAGTTGACGCTCTAGATACCGTAAGTAATTTTTGTTTGATCATTACAAAATTTGATATTTAAACGTTTTATGTCAAAATAAACATCGAGTTTGTTATTGGCTGAAATCGGATCAATGGGAGGAGGGTTTAGGGAGGGAATTCGAAAATTCGAAATATCTCCGTTATTAAACAACTAATCGAAGAATTATATAGAGGCAATCTTTTTCCTAATTTAATATCGTATAAATGTTGTTATATACATTGCATTTTGAAGTTGTCAGACCCACACTCCTACTCATGCTATATTAATAATAAACTATTATATAATGAAACATCTTAATCCTAGCCTAAACACCATATATTGTTTTTAACGGACCTTTATTATGTGAGATACATGTAAATACGTTGTGCGAGGAAGTCATCAATTAAGTTTTCACGTCCTGTATTCGAAATGTTTGTTTGAAGTATAAAATATTCGATTATTAACCCTTTCGTTCAACTCTAAAGATCGTACTCGTAAATGGCTGATGGGTCCTGGAATAAGAGGGGAAGGGTTAGAGAAAGGGAAGTTCGAAAATTCAAACTCATCTCAGTATCTCAGTCATTGCGAGTCGAATAGAAACATGCTAAAACCAATTTTGTAAATATATTGATGTTCTACGATTGTTATTTTCTAACTTTTACGTTGCTCAAATATTAAGCGTGTTATTCGTACTTCTTGGTTTCATCCTTCAGTAAACCTTCACTTCTTCTCATCGGATATTTGCTACAAAATAGAGAATATGTAGTGACATGAGGTCACTAGTGTTCCATATCAGCACGTGAGAAATCTGCTTTGTTTAAGCAGCACCTGCGTGACTGAGTTTAGTTTTAAACTGAGCAAATTTATTCGAATACTTTGAGAAAAGAGAATGTCAAGATTCTACCTCTATGTCCTTCAATCTAGACAAGTGGTCATTACCCATGCACCACACGGCAATGCAGCGATTGCTTTTTTATGTCAGGTCTCAACAATGCGTTAGAATTAGATTCTTCAGCTATCTTAGCTAAAGGGATAATAGACTCAATCCTCAAAGGCAGGATTTCCATTAACAATTACATGTATAACATTCATTTCCTAAATTAAATTAGAAAATAAATTTCCGCCACGCAGGCGCTGCATAAATTAAGCAGATTTCCACGGACTAGTATGATACACTATGTAAGTTTCTTAATATTTAAGCTACGAAAAAATGCATAAAACAAAAACTGTAGTTTTGTACTTTAATACTTCCACTGGTCCTATTTTCATTATTAACAAAGCAAACCTTTACTTTTACATGCAGTGGTTACCTAAGGAGTGTGGTGAAAATCAAACAATAATTGACACTTCTAGGGCGTAGAATGTTCATTGATGATGTAAAGTTTCGTATTTATCCGTGAATTTCACATAGTTAAGTCCGATGAAAACAACACGTGGTATTTAAGCATACACGAAGACGTCTCGTTATAAGATGGAGTATTGTTAATGTGATAAGGACGCGAGTTTACCGAAGGTCAACAAACTTCCTTGACGACGAATCACGTAACATATTTGCACGTATCTCACATTGAAAGCAATACCAGAAAACATCCATACTTGATATATGAACTAGAAAAAAGACGTTTCATAACTTATTAGCTTAATTACTGCTTATTATTTTAGCCATCAACGACTATGAAGTTTAGAGACGAATTAAATTCTTGTATATCGATTATGGTGTGGGACAAATAAACATTTTCGAGTAAAGAATGTAAATTACAGAACTTATTTGCAAAGTAATTTAAAAATAAAACTCATTGAAATATTTGGTATTTAGCCTTGGAATGAAGTTGTTCATGATATATCAGATTATCGTTAATATGACATGAGTAGGAGTGAAGTTTCCTGAAGGCCGAAAACCAAAATATGCAAATATCTCGGTTAATATTCAACATAGAGAAAAAATGTATATAACAACATTTATAGAACATTACGTTTCCAATAGGATTGGCTATGTACAATGTTTTCAAACCGACGCATAATAACCGGGGATATTTTCAATTATCCAAACGAGATTGATCATAATATTTACATATATCGAGTTTAGTAACAATTAAAGAAAAATTGAAACCGCTAGAGCGTTAACAGACAAATCTATCTTTCTATCTATCTGTATATATATATGTTACTGTAAAACCCCGAAGTGTGGTAAATGTCAGGACTTAACGGTAAATCCTACGATTTACCAAGAGCACTGGTTAAAGTTCGAAATTTAGATGAAATTCGAGCTTTTACCGCATAGCAGCTGGTCAATCCCCGGATTTACCGTCTGGCTTGGTAAATGCCCGAAAAACATTAAATAAATGTGAGATTTCGTACTTTTACCAATGCTGTTTGGTAAATGTGCGGATTTGCCAAGGCTCATTGGTAAATGTCCAGTGAAGAGGAGTGGGGACAGGGATACTCCCCCCTACCTCATTTTCATATCTCCTGATGAAGTGACCGACAAAGAGATAAGCCTTCGCACCGCAGTTCGTCAACAAACATTGGTTGGTGGCCAGGGTTTCAAAAAATGTAACTGCTTAAAAAAATGTTCAAATAAGAAATGTAAGTGCAGGTTAGCTAATATGAAGTGCAATTCAATGTACCATAATTCTCTCCCATGCTATAACAAATAATAATAAAACTTATTCTAAAAGTTTCGTTTCAAATAACCTTTATTCGAAGTTTTACCAACAGACGCTGGGAAATGTTAGGGTTTACCAAAAGCTATTGGTAAAACTCCGAAAGACGCATCCTGATTGAGATAATTCTAGCTTTTACCGAGCCTCTTGGGTAATCCTAAGATTTACTGGCTTAAGTCCGATATGAAAGACAAAATCGGACATTTACCAACGCTTCTGGTAAATTTTAAGATTTACCGGTAAATATTATGATTTACCACACTCCGGGGTTATACAGTAACATATATATATATATATATATATATATATATATTTGAACAGACCTTATTTTCCATCTCCTGGGTTGTATCGATGTATTGAAAATCGCATCATGAGTACAACCTAAATAGCTGATTTCTCTTAAGAGAAATCTACGAAAAGGTTACAAAACGATTCATCCACCGAAACAAATATGCAATATAATGTTTTACGAGAATAATCAATAATATCAGTGGGAACTATACGTCCTTGTTGGCTATAATGGTACGAAAGAAGTGGAAACTGCAGAGTGGTGGTGAGAGTTCAGTGGGTCAGCCGGGCTGAATGGGGAGTTAAAACATGAATGGGATGTGAAGCCTGACTCCTTGCCATTCACGCGGCACGTTTAAGCAATGTTCAAGGACAAGTGCCTCCGATCCACACCATATTTATCCCTCAACCGGCCCACGCAAGCATCAAGTAAATACTTTGGCGTTAAAGCATTTTTTTAGGAGATTTCTTTTAAAGGAACTCAGTTTTACTCTTGAAGCGATTTCCGAAATATTTCCTCAAATGTTCATCGGCCCATCGATCCTATCTAGCAGATGTCAAAAGAGTCCTTCACGCAGGGGCTGCGTAAACTAAGCAGATTTCCGTCGTGATGTTTAACAATAGATAAATCTACATACTGGTAACACAACACCACCCCGAATATTAAGTGAATTAATACAAACGATAATAAGAAACCTCCAGCCGGGAAGCACCTGAAACCGGTGTGCCAACTTCTCACAGGAAAGAAAAACAATTACTGAAATACAACCTAAAATAACATATTAATTTTAGTGAAAACTATTTACTATATCTAGTACTGTAATTTGTAATGAATCAGAATAATTTTTATCTCAATCAATCAAATTTTAGTAGTTCAAGAACTTAAGAAGGGTGGGGGGGGGTCACCATAACATATTTGAATTTATCTCATATAATAATGGTCTCTTGAAAACAATAAATGGTATTTAAGCTTCGAATAATGAGGTTTATTACGTAACAGAGTATTGTTTATGTAACATGAGTATAGTTTTGAACGGACCTCATTTTCGTCATCTCCTAAGTAGGATGGATGGACATTTGAAGAAATTTTTCGAAAATCGCGTCATGAGTACGAGCTCAATAGCAGATTTCCCCTAAGAGTCTGCTAAAACTGATGTTCGTTGAAAATTACAACAAAAAAACCAGGGCACTTTGAATTTATTTAACAAACCGTAAATGAGAGAGACAAGATGTGTCTCCGGCAAAGTCCACGTCTTATGAATTAGTTCTATATTTTCCCAAAGTGAACTTCGGCCATTTTTATTCTGTTGGCATTATAAGCCCTATAATTCATCAATAAATCCAAATCAGTTCAGTATTGTTGGCTTAGAGTGAACACAAGTGTTAATTGTAATGTTTAAGTGTAAAGTGCTTCTTCTAGCAGATTTCCCTTAAGGGAAATCAGCTATTGAGGTTCAATCTTATTGCAAATGTGATGTTCTATACATGTTTTTATGTACATTTCTTCACTATCTTGATTATTAACTGAATTACTTGCATTTTTTAGTTTTCGGCCTTTAGTAAACCCCCACTCCTATTCATCTCATATTAACAATATTCTATTATGTTATGAAGTACTTTATTTGAAGCTTAAATACCAAATATTGTTCTCATTGAACTAGTTTTGTAATAAATGCAAATGTGTGGCGCACGTGGAAAATCTGCTTAGTTAACGCAGCCCCTGCGTGACGGACTTTTTTGCAATTTGCTAGATGAATCAAAACTTGCTAGTATTGTTGCTTTTGTCGAGGGTGTTAGGAGCCAGAGGACGATGATGAGGATATGCAGCTAGGGCATTTTCATCTACCAGCAATTCTAATGTTGGAGGGGCCAATCAGAAATACCGGGAGAGTGGACAATTCACTAAGAGGACAGGCGCCCTAAGGCAGGAGACCAGTGAGATGACTTCTTTATTGTAATGAAATCCCTGAGAAACTGCCAGCAAACAGCTGTGGAGACAGCTACAGGTTCGAGAGAGACCGCAATGTCACCGTGTAGCTCACCTTGTTTGCCCAGGCATACCTACATTAGACCAACAATGAATACGCCAATGTTTTAGCAGATTTTCCCAAAGGGAAATCAGCTATTGAGGTTTTACTCATGACGCGATTTTCGAAAATTTTCTTCAAATGTCCATCGATCCTACCTAGGAGATGGCGAAAATGGGGTCCGTTCAAATATATATATATATATATATATATATATATATGTGAGTGTGTGTGTGTGTGTGTCTGTTACCGCTCTAGCGGTCGCAATTACTGTGTAATCGTTACCAAACTCGTTATTTAGTCGTTTTATGTAAAAAAGAAATATTAAGTTCATTAACGGCTGAAATCGGACCAGGGGGAGGGGGGGGGGGTTTATAGGGGGAGAATTTTGAAAATTCCATATATCTCCGTTACTATACGTCGGATCGAAAACATGTATAGAAGCAATGTTATAGCAAATTACATTATTTACCTATATATGTTGTTATATATATTTATTCCCTACCTTGAATATTAACCGAGATATTTTCAGCCATCATTTGCATTTTTCAGCCTGCAGCAAACCCCCACTCCTACTTATGTTACATAAACAATACTCGGTTATCTGTTAAACCATATCATTCAAAGCTTAAATACCAAATATTGTTTTCAAGAGACATTTAATATACGAGATACATACAAATTGGGGATCTTTTATAGATACCAGTGATTTGAATTGCTATTAGGTGATAACATAAGGTTTAGAAATAAAATCATATGGTATTTTATAACCTAATCATTTGATAGTTTATTTACAATTTTTGAAGGAACACTACCATTTCAGCTTTTCTTAAACGTTTTTTATTGAAACAATTGATGGACTTTCGAATTTGGTGAGAGATATTCCTGACAAGAATAGTGCTGTCACATTCCTCCAGACAAGAGGACTTCTTCATAGCAGGAGAATATGTAGAAACGGACATCAGATGAAACTTGTAATTACCGAAAATGAAGACAGATGGATGTGCCACTTGAGAGGTTGCAGGCAAACAATTAGACTGAGGAAAGATACTTGGTTTGAGTTTACAAAAAGTTCTTTTGAAAAAATTATATATTTCATATACAGTTGGACAAGGCAATATACTACCACGTTGTTCTGTCAAGAAGAATTCGGTATGAGCACAAATACAATTACTGATTACAAAAATCTATTTAGAGAGGTTTGTGCATACTCTATTTTAGATAAACCTATAGTAATTGGAGGAGAGGGTCAAACAGTTGAAATAGACGAATCTCTTTTTTCAAAACGGAAATATAATGTCGGAAAACTGTATCCAGAACAGTGGGTTTTCGGCGGTATATGTAGGGAGACGAAAGAGTGTTTCTTACGTGCAGTGCCCGACCGCACTAAAAGCACACTATTAAAGGTTATAATGGAATCCATACGTCCCGGAAGTATAATAATTTCAGATTGTTGGAGTAGTTATGCAACCATTCCAAGTCTAGAAGGATATAGATTTAAGCACATGACAGTGAATCATTCTAAAAATTTCAAAGACCCAGATACAGGAGCGCACACGAACACAGTGGAAGGAATGTGGGGAAGGGCGAAGAGACGCAATAAGATTGAATGTGGAACGGCAAGATCTGTGTTAGACTCATATCTATGCGAATTTATGTGGCGAGAGAGAAATAGGAACGAGTACCTATTTGAGGTTATTTTGAAAGGCATATGGAAATTTATAACTTTAGAAATATGAGAAATTAAAATAATTTTTATTTTTCATTTCATAAATAACATTTAATACATTTCATGTTTATATCTTTTATTGGCAGGTTATAATTTGATATCATATGTTATCTCCTAATAGCAATTCAAATCACTGGCTGCCGGTATATATAAAAGACCCCAAATTTGTTTTGGTGACCCCCCCCCCCCCCTTCCCTTCTTAAGCTTTTGGACTAATTAAATTTAACTGTTTGAGATAATAATTATTCTGATTCATTATAAATTTAAGTAATAGATATAGTAAATAGTTTTCAATCAAATTAATACGTTATATTCAGATGTATCACAGTAATTGTTTTTCTTTCCGGTAAGAAGTTGCAGAGGAGTTTGTTTGTTTACATTTCAGATGCTTTCCGTCGGGAGGTTTCTTATTATAGTTTGTATTTATTCAATTAATATTCACTGTGGTGTTGTGTTACCGGTATGTAGATTTATCTATTGTTATATTTCACGCGGGAAATCTGCTTAGTTTACGAAGCCTCTGCGTGACTGACTTTAAGTTAATATAGGAAGGTCCAATGTAGGAGGGGTTTAGAAAACCCCCCCTCGCACGTGTCCGATTTCAGCCATTAACGAACTTGATCTGTCTTTTTGCATAAAACGTTTAAATATCGAGTTTGGTAACGATCAAACAAAAATTGCGACCGCTAGAGCGTTAACAGACAAATATATATATATATATATATATATATATATATATATATACATATATATATATATATATAAAATTTTGAACGGACCTCATTTTCGTTATCTCCTGGGTAGGATCGATGGACTTTTGAAGAAAATGTTCGAAAATCGCGTCATGAGTACGACCTCAATAGCTGATTTCCTTTAAGGGAAATCTGCTAAAAATGCTCTAATCGTAGAATGGGAGAGAACTCCACAACAAACAGTGAAACATTTCATCTGGAGAATGCCGAGAAGGCTGCGAGCAGTCATATAGGCAAGAGGAGGTAATACTTGTTCTAAAGACTTATTTTTGTTTGTTATTTAGAACTAATAACTTTACCTTTATTAAAAAAGAAAAAAATAATTTTTTAAATTTTGAAATATTGCTAGTTTTTGAAAATACAATTTCCTCTACATAAAAAAATCAACTTCTCTGTATTATGGGTTTGTTCCCATACACACACCAACCCCATATCCTAAAAAGTCCGTCATGCAGGGGCTGCGTAAACTAAGCAGATTTCCCATGTGAAGTTTTACAATAGAGAAATCTGCATACTGGTAACACAACACCACCGTGATTAAATACAAACGGTAATGAGAAATATTTCAGTTAATTAAAATAAATTCCAATCTGAAACGGCTTAAATTGTAAGAATAATTTATATTTTAATAACTCAAATTTTAGTAGTCTAAGAACTAAAGAAGGGGGGTGGATGAACAGAACTTATTTGCATAAATCTCACAAAGTAACGAAGGTAAGGTAAGGTTAGGAACGACAGGTAAGGTTAGAAGAAGCTTCCACCTGAGCCGAGTAGTTACGAAAACGGCCGACATAATCCGAACTATACCCGACCACAGACTTCATAAAAATGCAAATATCTCGGTTAATATTCAAAATAGAGAATAAATGTATAGAACAACATTTATAGTAAATTTAATTTGCAATAACATTGGTTCTATACAATTTTTCGATCCGATGCATAATAACGGAGATATTTCGAATTTTCGAAAATCCCCTCTCTAAACCCCCTCTCCCACTGGTCCGATTTCAGCCATTAACGAACTTGATCTGTCTTTTTGCATAAAACTTTTAAATATCGAGTTTGGTAACGATCAAACAAAAATTGCGACCGCTAGAGCGTTAACAGACAAATAAATATATATATATATATATATATATATATATATATATATATATATATGTATAATTTTGAACGGACCTCATTTTCGTGTCCTCCTGGGTAGGATCGGTGGACATTTGAAGAAATGTTTCGAAAATCGCGTCATGAGTACGACCTTAATAGCTGATTTCCCTGAAGGGAAATCTGCTAAAATGATTCTATTCAATTTTTTTCTTGTATCTTTAATAGTTATGAAGAAATTTGCAGTCATTTACGGTGACCACTCCCCCCCCCCTTCCGCTCCCTTAGTCAATATTGTTTGATTATAAATTGGGGGGGGGGCGGTCGCACAACTCGACCCATACAACAGTCCTAAGATAAGCTCATACATACGAACAGGTAAGGTCAAAACAGATAATTCTTTTGAAATCTGAAAATTTTCGTGATTACAATACTACTTTTACTTCGAACGAGGAAGTGAAAATGCCATTTATTGAATAAAAATTCTAAAGTTAAAAATAAGTTTTGTATTATTTACTTAACACTTGGATGGAGCTGAATATACGGTAGTAGCCTTTAAATGTAGGTGGAAGTCTACCATACATGGTCCCATTAGCCGTGATGACATGAACTCGCTTTCGGCCAAACCAGATGCTGGGTCAGTCGGAGGTTTTAGCAGGTTTCCCTTAAAATAATTCAACTATTGAGGATGTACTCATGATACTCGAAAAAGTTCCTCAAATGTCCATCGCCTCTACCAATGAGAGAAATGAGGTCTGTTCAATAATGTGTTATACCCGTGTTATGACGGACTTTCTCATGATTTAACAGGTCCGGGCTTTATTACAGTATAATGCATAATTCCAAGAACAAGTCCGTCACGACGGGGCTGCGTAAACTAAGCAGATTTCCCACGTGAAGTTATACAATAGAGAAATCTCCATATGAGAGCCGAACAGTTACGGAAACGGCCGAACTAGCTTTCGGCGGGAACCATAGCTCGTCCGTTACACTCAATAAAAATGCAAATATCTCGGTTAATGTTCAAGATAGAGAATGAATGTATATATTCACAAACTAGTTTTTAAGTCTAGTAACTTTAATATTCCAATAAGAGGTGCGGGGCGGTATGTCCTATACAATTTTTCGATCCGACGCATAGTAACGGAGATATTTCGAATTTTCGAAATCCTCCCTCTCACTGGTTCTATTTCAGCCGTTAACGAACTTGATCTTTCTTTTTACATAGAGATTAAATACCAAGTTTGGTGACGATTAAACAAAAATAGCGACCACTAGAGTGTGAGCAGACAAATATATATAGTTTCGAGCGGCCCTCATTTTCGTCAACTCCTAGGTAGGATCGATGGACATTTGAGGAAATTTTTCAAAAATGGCGTACGACCTCAACAGCTGATTTCCTGAGGGAAAATCTGCTAAAAAGGAAACCATTTTACAGTGTCTCTTAAAGTTTTTATTAGAACATTTTGTAGACGTATTCCTGTTTGTGAATGTTTCTTGGATTCCAAATAATATTTAATGCCAATAAAAACGTTGAAATAATTTGCAAAACGAGTTCAATGTAATTTGGCTAATACTCTTGGCATAAAAGAAATCTCTATTAAAATATATAGAGCAATGTGCTTACAATTTATAATTTTGGATACATATTGATGGATAACATGATTAGAGAAGAAGCTTATTATGTAAGACTAGTCCTAAGTGGGCCAGCAGACCGAATATCACTGCTGCTTCTCGACCAACATGTCACCACCAACATATGGACTGTTCTCCCGACAACTGCTACTCAACCTCATGATTACCCTTTATTTACAGTCACAACTTTACATTATAATCCTCCCAATTGTCTTTGGAAATTAAAAATTGTTCCAATCGCAAGGTTTTATTTCAGTGTCTATGGGCGTTTCCTTAAAAATCCTTGCCATTCGACATCCAAGTTAATAATTAATTAATTTCAAAGTTTTTCAAAAGCTTAATGTTGGAATCTGTTAGATTTTTACACGTTCTTGCTAGAGTAATAGCAGTAGTCGAATCGGCTTGAAATTACAAATGGGACACGTGTTTTTACTATTGCTTCCACAACATATCAAACAGCTTAAGCATGTTAATTATCTCTTGAGAGGTATTATTCTTATTTGCTTCATGAAGTCGGAGCAATATTCTAATATAATTAAATTAAAGTTTAATATGTAGTACAATTATTCTTAAAATGATGAAATGAACGTGTGTGTGTGTGTGTGTGCCTGTCTGGCTGTATGTGTGTATACTTATATATATAAAATTGTAACCTCTGTATGTACATTGATTTTTTTCTCGAAATTTCACGATAACTTTTGCGGGGGGGGGGGGCAACATGTCACTAGACGCCATATTCTGCAGTTTTGTTGTCCTTTCGTGTCTGTTTGTTTGTTTGTTACCTTTTCACGCTCCTATATAAGTACCACCGGACACTGACACCGAATTTAGTGACCTTGGTATGTGTATTAACTTACTAACCCTTCACTTAGACCTTTAGGCTATATTAATAATACTCTGAGACGAATCAGAAGTTAGGGGGTTATAAGGGAGGCCTGAAATTTAAATAAATAGTGCGATGATTTCGTTTTCCTATTGGTTTTTCGTCAAATGTAAACATAACAAAAGTTGTTTATTTTGTTATTTAGAGTAACTTTTGTTATATATATATATTTTTTTTTTGTATACCGAAGTATAAAGGCGTCATATGCTAAAACCTATAGCGGAAGTGAACAATTTTATTTGGCACATAAGAGTAAACCGAACTAAATAAGACTTGGTATGTGTATTAGCACTAACGCCTTCATTATACAATAATAAGCCATACCAACATTTCTAGGGACGGGCAGGAGTGGGAGTTATAAGGGAGGCCTGAAATTAAAAATAGCGATATTTCGTTTTCCCTATTGGGTTTTCCCGGCAAAACATGTAACATGACAAAAGTATATTTAGTTTTGTTATTTAGTAGAGATATTTAGTTATATACACTATCGTTCGTCGTATACCGAAGAATAAAGGCGTCATTCCCTAAAAATTATTAGCGGGAGATGAAACAATTTTTTTTGGCACAAAAGACTACAACCGAACTCAAAACTCGCCTTTAATTATGCAATTAGCTCTTAACTAACATTTTCTAGGGACGGGCAGGAAGTGGGGGTATGTAAGTGAGGCCTGAAATTAAAAATAGCGGTATTATCGTTTTCTAAATGGTTTTTCTCTGCATATATGCACATAGACCCAAGTTGTTTATTTTGTTATTTAAAATAATTTTGGGCCCATAAGGGATGACTGTTTCCCGCCAAAAGCTAGTTCGGCCCTTTGCCGCAACTGTTCGGCTCTCGTATGGAGATCTTCCTATTGTATAACTTCACGTGGAAAAGCTGCTTAGTTTACGCTGCCCCTGCGTGGCGGACTTTTCTAGAAACCTTACATGAGTTGTCTAATGACTCATAAATAAATCGTGCCCTCAAGAGTGGCAACTAACACCTCAATCACACATTATATATCTATTTCTGTATATATACATAGTAAAACGAGATATACATGTAAAGGATAATTATTCTAAAAACAATTAATTTTGAATAGTAAATAAAGTTTATCATAATCTACTAAAAGTAGATTCCATGAAAAGCTTATATCATTTTCTTTCCATCACGCAATGATTGTTTTCTACGTTCAAAGACCATAGAGCTGGGTCCTACAATAATTCATGCCTCGTATTTGAACTATTGAACCACGGAATAACTTAAAAAACTCGGAATGGCTGAATTTAGCACTTAATGTCCTTCCATGTATATAAAAATATAAATTAAATTTTTTTTACGTCCAAACGTGAGTTATGAGGGAGCCTAAGAAAACTTTGGGCCCTTCTTTGACGTCAAAAATAACACGGAGAGTGTTTGTAAAGATATTATTTCAGATATAGCCCGCCCTACGGAGCTGTCTTAAGCACTCCAGTATTCCTAGAAACTGAGGCAAGACTGAATAATCTATAGTATATTCAGGAGACCGCAAAGAGATTTGAGGATTACGTATGTTGGTCAAAAATAAAAGGGGAAGCTTAGTGGCAAAGGAATTCTGTCCCATTCCCAAGAATCGTGCAATAGAACCGCTAAGCCCTACGAAACAGCTTTGCACTTCTCATACTAGTTCTCTTTTCCAATAAAGATTTTCTTCTCTCCTTCTATATTAGAGTATTTTTTTTTATTTGTATTTTGCGTTTGAATTTTATCAGTGAAAAGAAATAGTTTCAAATCCTTCTACACTCATTTAAAGGTTGTACTCGAAAAGTTTCTTCAAATCCCCATCCATCTATCGGAGGGTTTAGAGGGGGTATTTCGAAAAATCAAAATATCTCCGTTATTGTGCTTCGGATGGAAACATTGTATAGGATTAATCTTATTGCAAATGTAATGTTTCATAATTATTGTTATGTACATGTTTCCTCTATATTGAAAATTAACAGAGATCATTTCCAGATTTTGTTTTCGGCCATCAGTAAGCACACTCTCCAACGATGCCATTTCCCAGGAATCTATTGCATCATGGGCTATATATATATTAGCTAGATCGTATATACAAAATACGTACATTATAGATGATATTTAATTATAATAAATGCTATCCATGATTATGATTTGAATTATTCACGGTGTACCAAACAATGGAGAGGGAATGATTAGAGACTTATTTTCATTTATTCTTCAAACCTAATTTTTTTTTTTCCATAAGTCGCCCAAGGGACCCCTACGGGGAAAAGTGTGCCTACACGGGAAGAGCAGTTCTACCCATAGAAGCATTGCCAAAAACAAAATAAAATCTTTCCGTCTCAAATGATTTCCCGAGCTAAGACGGGTACCTTGGCTAGTATATATATACATATATATATATATATATGTGTGTGTGTATATATATACATATATATACACACACACACACACACACACATATATAATGTTGGTGAAAAAATCTTAGTTTATGCCAATATTTCGAAAATATTTATTTTCTCTTCTTCAGGGCTATAAAAATACAGGTACTACTTTATATACTTATTGCTCATTGTTATTAGACTAGAATGTAATATATGGTGTTTATGTTATTTCTACTTACCAAGGCTAAAGATACTTAAAAACTATTGTACATAACAGTTGCACTTCTGGTTACATTAGGAGTACTAATTATAACCTTCCCTGGTCCTTATATCAGTACTACCTGGTTATAATCAGTACTCCTAATGTATATATATGTATTCGTCTGTTAGTGCTTTAGAGGCAGGAATGTTTATTTAATCGTCACCAAACTCGTATTTTAATGTTCCTCTTAGAAATGACAAGCAAACGGTTGATGACCGAATTCGGTCCAGGAAGGAGTTAATAGATAAGGGACAAAATGTAAATTAATATTTGCAATCGTTATTATGTAGTGTTGAGTGCTCAATGTTGCTGGATCTTGCAATTAGGGAAAATATTTATGTAGCCTTTCTGCATTGAATGTTTGTATTTGTCAACCGGATGTCACCACATGAGTGGGCATCGTCAGGAACGAAAGGACTCCCTAACTACTCGAATATCACTAGAGACGGGGTTATAAGGTAGCTAACAAAGCCAAAAGTACAGACACTTTTTAGCTACCTTACATATTACTCCTTCTCTAGTGATATTCATATAGTTCTGGAGTCCATTAGTTCCTAAAGATGCCACTGATGTGGTGCAACCGGTTGTTAAATATAAATAATTAATGCGGGAAGACTACTTCTTTCTTTACCTAATCGTTATTATGTGAGTCATCACGCGGGGGGTGTGTAAACTGAGTTTATTTCCCTTTGATTATGATGAATGTACACATATTGATGTAGTATTTTTAATTACCTAATTCTACTACATTCCAAAACACCTCTACACAACTGATCCATTCTTGTAAAGTTAATACATTGCATTATTTTGGAAGCAAAATCAGTTTCTTTTTCCTATCTTTCCCAAAAATTAATGGAATCTTCACTACCTTTTTAAACAATAAATCAATATAAAATGAGAACGTCAACTATCCGAGCCAATTAAAAACAATGATTTCGGACAGTCCAGTTCCAGTTCTTAGATGATCCAATTTATAAAGAATATTTAAACGTCAACTTCTCATTTTCAAACTGACAAATTGATAAAACTTATATAATAACATAAATGTAAAATTATAAGCTTAATTGTTAATAGTTTTTATGCGTGCATCACAGTAGGCCCAAAAATATACAAAAACGAGAGTCACTTGGATAGTGACAATACATTAAAAAAATTAATTGTAGTATTTTATTTTACTCCCTTTCCAAAAATATAATTATATTGTATACATATACTGTTATGTATATGAATATTATATTATTTACATATATGCATACAAATGTGTGTGTGTGTGTGTGTTGTGTGCGTCGTGTGAACAACCTCAATAACTGATTTCCTTTTTGGGAAATCTACTAAAAGGTTAATCAGTATCAATTAATGGTAAAGGAGGGCCAAGGTACCTGCTAAATATCAGTTTTGCAATCAGAAAATTTCGCTTAAGTAATACTTGTCTAAACTAAAACATAAAGGAAACACCTGTTTAAATAAAATTATATTCTAAAAGTTATTCCCTTTAAAATATTAAATTTATCAAAGAATAAGTAAGTTTTGTTTTCCTTCTGTTTTAAATAATAATTTCGATCATCGTTCAAGTTATATTGAAAATAACCATGTTTTAAAAGATCTTTTACAACCTTTCAAAAGGCTTGAGATTTTGGATTATTCTTTCTTAAATTGAGTAAATGAATACTCGACCAACTTTAAGGTCTTTCTGATCACGTATTTTGCAACACTCTTTATGTAAGTAAGAAATCCCCAAAGTGTTGTTAGGAGGGGGCCAAGGGGCAGGGAGTGCAATTCAGCAAAAAAAACTCTCAGGTGGGCACCACATTACTTCCTTGTTCTCCAATTAAATTAAATAAACAAAATGTTTGGTTAAAAATCATTTGAAATTATTTGATTTGAACGTCTTATACGATATATCCTATACATCAGACCAAAAAATGGCATCAAACATAATATAGAGATCTCTCGCGATTTACAAAAGTCCGTCACGCAGGGGCTGCGTAAACTAAGCAGATTTCCCACGTGAAGTTATACATAGGAAAATCTCATACGAGAGCCGAACAGTTGCAGCAAAGTGCCGAACTAGCTTTTGGAGGGAAACATTCATCCGTTCTCGGCACTCAGATTATAAAAATGCGAATATCGCGGTTAATATTGAAGATAGAGAATAAATGTATAGAACAATATTTAAATTAAATATAATTTGCAACAAGATTGGTTATACAATTTTTCCGACGTGGTAACGGAGATATGTCGAATTTTCGAAAATCCCCCTTAAACCCCCCCACTGGTCCATTTCAGCCATTAACGAATTATCTGTCTTTTGCTAAACGTTTAAATATCGAGTTTGTAAAGACAAACAAAAATTGCGCCTAGAGCGTTAAAGACAAATATATATATATAACATATATATATTATATAATTTTGAACGGACCTCATTTCCGTCATCTCCTGGGTAGGGTCGATGCACATTTGAAGAAAATTTTCAAAAATCGCGTCATGAGTACGACCTCAGTAGCTGATTTCCCTTAAGTAAATCTGCTAAAAAGGCTTTTTTAAAATATCTCTGAGGCGTACGGAGAAATTTTGAGTTTTTTTTTTTATTGTCACCCCCTCTAACCTCCTCCCCTTCCCCATATTCGATTTTGATCGAAAGAGAAGGTGCATAACTAGACGTTGAAACAAATGTAAAATTCAACGTTTCAGGGCTAGATTTGAGATACGTACATACTTTCAGACGTCATGTCGAAACTATTTAAAATGGGTTCAGGGAGTGTCAAAACAGATAATTTCGTTGAAACATGTAACTAAATTTTCTGAATTCCAATGCTTCCATTACTTCGTACAAGGAAGTAAAAAAAGCACGTCGCGTAAACTAAGCAATTCCCAAGTGCTGGTATGACACCTAATCTCTTCTCACTATATATTTTCTAATTCTAAGCTAAGATCCGATGAGATCAGTCAAATTGGAGGATTACTGGAGGCTGAAAAGAATTTAAAAAAGCTGAATAACTAAACTAGTTCAGCTATGAAAAAAATGTATAAAACAACAATTGTAGAGCCTCGATAGCTCAAGAAGATTGGAAGATATAACATTTTTCAATACGACTCACAATAACGGAGATACCGTATTTAGAATTTTTAAATTCTTCCCCCTTTTAAACCCCACCCCTATCCCTGGTCCTATTTCAGACATTAATAAATATCGAGTATGGTACAGAACAAATAAACATTTTCGAGTATTTAAGCTTCGAATAAAGTGGTTCATGAAATAATGATTAATATGGCACGAGTAGGCGTGAGGTTTACTGATGACTGATGACGTGAAAAACTCGAATAATTCGCTCAATACTCAAGACTCAGAAAAAATGCATATTACAACATTTATAGGATATTACATGGGCAATATGATTGGTTTTAAAACGTTTAGATCCGACGTATAATTTATGAACGGAGACATTTCAAATTTTCGAAATTCCCCCTCTAACCCCTCCCCCCTATCACTGGTTCGAATATATAAATAGTTTAAACTTGATTAATTTTCGAAAAGCTGAAAAGCCAACCACATTAGTCTAAACATTTACATCGCATAGCGAATTTTCTTCTAAATTCTGACATTTGAAAAATTCACAGGCTTGTTGTGACGTGAGTATCTACAATTGGCTACTCTACACAAAAACCTTAAAATCTGCAGGAATGTGGCTTCTCCAACGAAAATAAATTTGAGACTAATTAGTTTAAATAATTCATAAATAGCGATGCGGGGGAGGTGGAGGGTAATACGGAAAGCTAAAAGACCGGCAAACTTGAAACTCTTAGATGACAAACAACCGCATATTAACGATAATGTTCCTTCACTTTTTGTGATTAATGTAAATCGTTTAACTGATTTGCTAGGGTTTTGAAAATAAAAATGTTTACCAGGCCCTCAAAGTAGATGACGTGTGTGAAATGAAATGAATTACTTCCATTAAATAGTAACATAACATAATAGGATACGTCAAATGTTTTTGTTCTATATAAAAAAATTAACTAATATTACGTCAATTAATTCCTTCAGGTAAAATTAAATAGCATTTATTCTTATATAATACATTCTTAATAAAGTTAGCTCGAATTCAATGAATACATTTTATAAAATCTATCAGTTCAATAATTATGTATGATAAATTAATTTCGTTAACAATTTTAATACCACTCTAAATATATAAGATACATTTTTAAATTTAATTGACATGCTTTGATTTTAGTCTTAAATTTATTAAAGAATGAAATGTTTTATAAATAATGAGAAGTTTTTTTCTCCACCTTAATGGGACAATTTACCTGATTCTGACAAATGTTTTTAGTTTTATTTAATATTCGGCATTTTCGATAGTATTCGTCTTGTTTATAAAAAAACATCCTTAAGACATGAAGATCATTCATTTATTTTTAAACAAAGAATATGTTTTAATAGACTTAACACATTCGGGCAGAGCGTTAAAGACTTTTACTCCTGAAAATGATATGCCTTTCCAAAAATATTTGTTTACGGTTAGGGTTTCAAAGCATTAAATGTACATATTCGTTAACGATTTACCTGAGTCGATAGATCCGAGAACGGCGCTAGCCAGCCAACCGGCCGCTACCAACCAGCTGAACCAGCACATCTTCTGAACACAGGTAGAGCAAGCTAAGGCCAGTTTTATAGAGGCTCCCCACCTCTCGCTTAGCGCTCTCCCTTCCCGAGGAGGAGGCTACGCTACAAGAATGGGAGAATATGCCAGATGGGGATGAGTCTCGGACACATTTTCAAGAGGAACGAATATGACTGAGGCATCCCGTCGTAATGAAAGCGAATTTACCACCTGCGGTTAAGCAATAGATTGATATATTTATTAAGGCTCAGCACAAATAAAGCGTCCGTCAAGTAAACTAGCTTAATACTATAGTTATGAAAAAGTGTATAGAACAACAATTGTAGCGCATCAATTGCTTAATAAGATTGGTTCTATAACATTTTCCGATTTCTAGTATGATCTATAGTGATATATGAAACAGTTTAATATCGAGCAAGGTATAGATCGAAATAGTATATTTCGTACCAAGGGCGGAAAGTGGGCGTTTGCCGCCCCGAGGTATTTTTTGACCGAGACGTAGTCGAGGTCATGAAAAGTTCGAGGGCCGGCAAAAGCACTTTGGCCCGAGGCACGAACGCTATTTTTCACCATACTACAATAAATATTAATACGATATAACATTAATCAAAAACAAGATTTTCTTTTGGTTAAGTGTACCTCTTTGTTAGAAGGTTATCTTGTGGTTTTGGGGACATGATAAATGTTTAATGTATGGATTGTTTTACGTTATGTTATTATGTAAGTTAATAAAGAGAGATGAACATATGTGTGTTTCATTTAATACAACTAATATATTTCAAAATGCTAAAAAAAGTTAATTCGTTTATTTTTGATTTATAGAAATGTTAAAAGTACAACTTTGGTTGTTTGAAAACATAATACCCTTTGAAGATTCTATTACTTGTTTTTTGTTTGACACATTCACACTTATATTATTAGCCATAATTACTAAATAACTAAACAATAATACGAGCAAAACAAACTAATATAATGTATATAATGAAATGAATGAATTAAAATAATAAACAGCTGATTTTGCGGCCCTAGGGCGGCGAAGTGTAGCTTTCGGACCGCAAATTAGGTGTGTAAAACAGGTGATTACATCGTAGTATGGTGAAAAAACATTTTCAAGTGAAGACACCAAAATCTTCCTTGAAAACAATATTTGGTATTTCAGCTTGGGATAAAACATTTCATAATATATTCGCCTAACATTAACGTGCAATGGCTACAAGTGGGAGATTACTGAAGGCTGAAAATTTAAAAATGCAAATATTTCGGTTAATATTCGAGGCAAAGAAAGATTGCATGCAACATTTATAGAGAATTAAATTTGCTAATGACTGGTTCTATACTATGATTCGACCCAACATAGAATAACAAAGATATTTTGAATTTTTGAAATGCCCCTCTAAACGCCAAACCCTCTTTTATACAATCACCCCCCCCCACTCACACACATATATAATTGTAACCTCTGTCTGTACATTGATTTTTTCTCGAAATTTCATGATACTTTTTCGTTTCATATGCCATAGACACGTCGTTATATGCAATCTTTGGCTTTGGTGTTTGTTTGTTAACTTTTCACACAAACGGCTGAACCGAAATTTATGAAACTTGGTACATATATTACTATCAATCCAATTTAGATTATAGGCCATATTCATATCATCTGAGACGAAAAGGAGTGGGGGTTATAAGGGTGGCCTCAAATTAAAAATTGCGAAATTTCGTTTCCTAATGGCTTTTAGGCAAATATCCACATAACAAAAGTTGTTTATAATGTTATTTCGAGTATACATTTATGATACTTTTGTTAAATACACTTTTGCCGTATAACGAAGTATAAATGGTGTATACACGAAAAACTATAGAAGGGGCCAGCAATGGTAAAGGACACGAATGACTAAATCAAAATCAAAGAAACTCTCTATTTTGGATCATATTAGTGCCTCCTTGACTTTAAGCTATATTAACATTTTTAGGAACGAACAGGAGTGGGGATTGTTAGGGAACCATGGAATGAAAAATCGCTATATTTTGTTTCCTATTGTTTTTTTTTAGGGAACGTGCACATGATAAAAGATGTTTATTTTCATATTTAGAGTAACTTGTGTTACATACAATACATCTTTATCGTATTGGAGTTTATAAAGCAAGTAATTTGCATTGAAGTTTTGTTATAGTCATCAATGCTTATCCATGTATGAATTTATTCAACTAGTTACCTGGATGGATTAATATACTTTCATTAAACTTAACAGCCATTAACAGGTTGAACGAAGACCAAAGTATATTGTCATGCCCCCTCCCCTCTTTCCCAAACATTAATTAATCAGAAATGCCAGTTCCCCCTTATTTTTATTAATACTTAATTTAATTAAAACAGGAAAATGAATCGAACAAACACTTTTATTCATCACTATATCATACGAACTGTTTGTCACACAGTCTTAAACTTTTCCGTTTACTCAACTTTGTCCCAGGCTAACGCTTGGAGCGAATAGCTCACGTTTAGCACACGCCTAGCTGAAGAGACCCGAAAGGTCGAAACGAAGTTGCCCAAACGTATCATCACTGAAAATGGGATTTCGAAACTTAACTTTTACAGTTATACACCGATTAACTAACTAAACGTGAGCTTTTTTGAACAAGGATCTTTAAAAGAAGGCAGTTTGCCTTAATTACAATCGTTCCAACGCTTCTTCGCGTTGCTGATGAGTTACCGTACGAAGTACGAAAACGAGCTACCAAAGTCCCACCAACCGAAACAGATCAATCGGTGTATAACCGTAAAAATTAAGTTTAGAAATCCCATTTTCAGTGGTGATACCTTTGGGCAACTTCGTTTCGACCTTTCGGGTCTCTTCAGCTAGGCGTGTACTAAACGTGAGCTATTCGCTCCAAGCGTTAGCCTAGGACAAAGTTGAGTAAACGGAAAAGTTTAAGACTGTGTGACAAACAGTTCGTATGATATAGTGATGAAAGTCCAAAACATCGTATGAACTAAACGTCGTGTAGTCTAGTGTATTTCCAAAACACTCTTCGGAAACGGCTGTGAAGCCAAGTTCATTTGACAAGTCAGTTTGACAAAACGTCTTTAGAGAAAAGTCTTTTGAACAAGTATCTTTAAATATATAACATGCATTTGTAATTTATTGACATGAGATTTATTAAAGGATGGGAAACTCTACATAAAGAGACAATGTACTTGATCATAAATTATTTTTAGTGCAATTTTTATGACAAATAATTTGTAATTTTAACCAATAATTGAACACTTTTGATATCATTCATCTTGTGTATAAAAACACTCTTCAGACATCAAGTTCTTTAATTTATTTATAAACAAACGAATATTTTTTGTTATAGATTTAATACATTCGAGCAGTGCATTAAAGAATTTTACTTATGAAAATGATACACTTATCTCGAAATATTTATGCTTGTGTTTCAGGGTTTGAAGCATATTCTTGTATCTTGTTTTTTGGTTATGCGTTCTACTATTTCTGTAAAACATGTTTATATTTTGTTTCTCAAACAGTATTGTTTGGCACATATATATTGATGGAAAAGATATACTTTTTGACTCCTTAAAGAGTAGCCAACAGGAGCCTCTCAAATTTCTATTTAATATAAACCTTATTGCTGTTTTCTGCAATTTTAATATTAAAATATGATTTTTTTTTTTTTTTAGTTACTCACCTCATAACACCCTTAAGTATGGAAATATCCACTGTTTATTAGCTATAGAGTTTCCATCCAGTTACAGTTTTTTTGGGTCTATACGTTTTATAATTAAACTTGTATCTTCAGCATAAAGAATAGATTTGTGGGTTTTAGGTTAACTGGGAGGTGGTTTATATATATACTAGCTCAGATACCCGGCTTCGCTCGGGAATTCATGTGAGGCTGAATGGTGATGGTATATTTTTGGCAAGGCTTTACTTTGCACAATATTTTGACATTTACCCGTTCCAGTGTTTAGGGTTAATACCCGTTGTTGGTATTTGTTAATAATAAAATTATTTATTTATGTAGTACTTCACTGTCCGGCATAATGTCATATTTCCCGTCTCCTGATCATTATGCATAGATTTGAATTATTAAGGAGAAAATATTGACATACATTTGAATTAATTTTTTAAGGTGAGGTACCTGGCAGTTCAAATTGAAAAGAAGTGTTGAGCAAATTTCTCTAAATAACAAAATAAACAACTTTTGTTATGTGCATATTTGCCGAAACCCCAATAGGAAATCATTATTAATTTCAGGCCTCCCTTATAACCCCCACTCCTGCCCGTCCCTAGAAATGTTAGTATGGCTTATTATAAGGAAGGCGTTAGTACTAATTCACATACCGAGTTTGGTTTAATTCGGTTGAGTCTTTAGTGCCAAATAAAATTGTGGACTCCCGCTTTAGTTTATAGCGTATAACTCATTTATGCTTCCGTATACGGCAAAAGTGCATATAACAAAAGTTACTCTAAATAACAAAATAAACAACTTTTGTTATGTGCATATTTGCTGAAAAAGCAATAGGAAACGAAATATCGCTATTTTTAATTTCAGGCCTCCCTTATAACCCCCACTCCTGCCCGTTCCTAGAAATGTTAGTATGGCTTATTATAAGGAAATCGTTAGTATTTATGCACATAGCGAGTTTGGTTTAGTTCGGTTGAGTCTTTTCTGCCAAATAAAATTGTGGACTCCCGCTATAGTTTTTAGCGTATAACTCATTTATGCTTCCGTATATGGCAAAAGTGCATATAACAAAAGTTACTCTAAATTACAAAATAAACAACTTTTGTTATGTGCATATTTGCTGAAAAAGCAATAGGAAACGAAATATCGCTATTTTTAATTTCAGGCCTCCCTTATAACCCCCACTCCTGTTCGTCTTAGAGAATATTAATATAGCCTAAAGTCTAAGTTGGGCTAGTAGTAATATACATACCAAGTTTCATAAAATTCGGTTCGGCCGTTTATGCGTGAAAAGGTAACAAACAAACAAACAAATAAACAAACAAACAAACAGACACGAAAGAAACAAAATGTAGTTATGTAGTTATCTATGACATGTGAAACGAAAAGTTATCGTGAAATTTCGTGAAAAAAATCAATGTACATACAGAGGTTACTATTATATATATATATATATATATATATATATATATATATATATATATATATATATATTTATATAAGCAGTAATTTACCAAATATGGAACATTAGGAAATGCCCCAAGTAATTGTTGCAATTCTGAAATAATTTTATGCCCATTGATATCATTAACGGACATCAAATTGTACACATAAACTTTCTGTTTACGATTAAATGAATAAGAGTGAAAAAGTTTATGAGGAATGCCCTTTGTTCCACAATATTCTAACTTATTCCGTAGTATTTCACGATCTACAAGGTCTTTGATAAATACTCCACTTACTCACAGATTTCTATCCAGAGAATGAATTATATCCACCAGAAAGTCAAAGTAATATACATGTATTGCAATCCTATTCGTTTTCTGAAATGTTCCATTGTTCAATTAAAGATAAGTTTTTTTGGAACTCCAATAGAAGGGATATAGGTCTGTAATTTTCTGTTAACTGTTTATCCCCTCTAGCTTGTTTCAGTAATTCAGGGAAACTACCTTCAAGAATACTTTCAATAATAATTTCAGTTAAGGGTGAGGTAATATTTGAAATCTTACTCTTAGTGAATTTATTATAGAGAAAAAATATAAATTGATGATTTATTTTTTATAGATAGTGTTTTTTGAGTAATTCTTCCTCATTTATTCGGTATAAATATATCGATTTTAATTGTGGATGGCGAACTACTCTTTAACAGAGAGATGGCGACCATTGATGGTAAACGATATTGTTGGGGAAATACTTGATTTTTTTATATTAACGTAGTGCAAATTGAGCTCATCAACAGCATCTGTACCAGACAATGTCCATTTATTGATTTAATACTGAATGCAAAATGACCTGAATTAGTAGTTTTAGTTTACAAAATGTCATGCACATTTTATTTTTTTGTTTAATAAATCAATTTTATTTTTACAGTGATGATCCAACAAAAATAATGACCCTAGATGACAATGATGACCAAATTTGACGGACTTTTCTGAAAATTGTCTCATCAGTACAACCCCAATAGCTGATTTCTCTTATAGGAAAACGATTTTTTTCACACAAAAAACTAAATTTTATGAAATGAAGGGATAAATTTAAAAAAGTTAAGGAAGAATTGTCTAGGATAAAATGAATAAATTAAGGAACTTTTCATAGTGGTACCAAAAACGATTCTTTTTTGTTCTGGATAATGGAGTTTTTAAACTAATTGTTGTGAAAACACTGAAATGAAGGTAGATTTACTTGACAAAACCATGAAAACAAAATGAAATTTTAAATAAATAAAAACTATTACGATACATCTAAGCCTATTCAGCTATATTATAAACAATTTTTTTTGTTTAAGTTACTGGAGGAATAGAAATAAACTATATCAAATAAATAAAACACAGTATATTTCAAAAAAAAAAACAAAGGATATGTAAAGTTATTCCAATGGTAAAATAATTGTAAATATCTTACACATTAATATAAATAATAGCATATCACAGTTAGTGAATGGTTAACACATTATATTTCAATTGTTTAGACTTTATAAAATTAACAATCTCTGATCAGAGAGAAGTCATGAAATTTTAAGATTTACAAAATTTATATAAAAATAAGTAGGCTAAAGTTTAACAAGTACATAATTTAACACAGTATCTAACTCTCTGTTATATTGCTTTACTAATTTAGAATTTGATCATTTTTATTTGCTCCCTATTCAATTATAAATGTGTAATTTATAATAATGGCAATACAGTCCACAAATGTGTCCTTGTTTCAACAAATGCAGCATAAAATGTATCCTCAGATAAAATTCCTAAGGTAAAATACTAAAAACTTGTAAGGACAAAATGAATGTTGCATTAGTAAATCATTTATATAACAGTTCTTATAGTGAATTTGTGAAATGGCGACCATGATTTATCAAATCAGCTCAAAGACCACTTTGTAATAGAACGTAGTTGGGATACAAATAAAAATTTAAAATAAAACTTCCTCTAGCAATATTAAGAAATTAACATTTTCAATGGATGTTGAGTGTTAACAGAATCAGCTTCTTAGATGAAGGAAAATATTATTAAGAGAAGAAATTGGGACTCTGGTTATTTCTTTCGTAAGAACTGACCATATCTAATATGCATTATATAAAACTTTATTTCAAAAAGGTCCTGAATTTTAAAAAAATGAAGTTTAAATGAAAATAAGTATAAAACAGAAAATATAGCAAATACTTGGTTAATATTCGCATTGTAATAGTTTTAAAATAACTATACAAATTACTAAAACCATGTTTGCATTATATGAAAAGACAATCTATAAGAAGTAATTTGATGAGATTCAGCAAACAAAGTGAAAGAGGCAAGTCAATTTACACAACATTATATGAGAAAACAACTGAAGCATTAAATAAACATTAAATTGGTTATATTCATCTATAAATAACTTTTTGTTTCTTCTTCTTCTTCTTGACAAATTTTATTGGTATAAAATTATCTATGCTATAATTAATAACATGGACGGAAAAAAGCGCAGACATGGAAGCAGATTAAATTTAAAGCACAGAGGGTATGTTAAGGGATCATTTTAGGAAGATTAGAGCCAAAAAAAAGACGGCTTCCACACTCAGAAAAAAACCCAAAAATTATATTAGATATATCAGACACATTTTATTATCAAAATCAGAGGAACAAAAAAAACAGATAAGGTAACTATCAGAAAAATAAGCTGTTTTTTTAAAATAAAAAAAGATATCAATGTAAATTTAAAAAATAATTAATAAAACAAACAAATAATTGATATAAATAAAAAAAGAATAAGCATTTGTTAACATTGAGCACATTTCAGTTCTGACAACTACAGCAGGTACACCAAAAATAATACTAACAATAATCTAAATAAGTGATTATGACAAGCCTCTTTTTAACCTTGTGAGCATATAAGTCAATCAATTTTAACCAAGGTCTTTCATTTTTCATTCACTACATGAAATATACCCATCAAACTCACAAAATCTATTAAGTAAAACTGTGCCACAGCTGAAGTTTTTAAAAAGATAAAAAATGCTGTTAAACTGAAGGTTAGAATTTGTTGAAAATAATTATAGTGATAGTTATCCTGTGATAAGTAAAACTGAATAAATTTTCATGAGAAATAACATAATTTCTGTTCTATAATCTTTTCGTGTATTTGTAAGTTTTCTTTTCAGGGTTATTAAATAAATTAGCAGTAATAAGAGAGTAGAATACTTTCAGGGCATATAATGCATACAAAGTTAAAAGATTTTTTATCTAGAAATATAAATTTAATTTCTTTCAGCTTCATTGTTTTCACTAGGAATGGTGCAGTGGAAGTTGAAAGTAATTAAATTCATACATCAAGTTAGGAATCTTTAAATTTAGATACTCAAAAATATTGTGCTCCTATAAGTACTTTCATCTCCCATTACTGAATTATCCAAATCTCATGCCAAAACAATAATAGGTCAGTCAATGCATAATTCATTACAATTACAAATAACAAAAACCATAATAAATTGTCAATGATGCTATTTTAATGAATATTCAAACTATAATAAACAATTGCACTTAATATTCACTAAAGCTCAAGATAACATATACTATGACAATATCAAAATAGAACACGAGCCAATGACATTTAAAGAAACTATACCAAACTAAATCAACTTATGAAGAACATCATCAATTAATGAATGATTCAAACAAATAGACTAGATATCTAGCTTGTTAAAAAATAATATTTAAATCTCTGCTAAAAAATAGTTATATACATTAATACTCCACACCAACAAAAATTTATATATTAAGGTGTGTTTTAAGTTCCAAAAATTGTCGTTGGTGGCTTCATAAGTATAATACTACGATAATAAATATGAAGGTATTTTTAGTCTTAAGACAACAAGTAATAATGTTGTAAAGGAACAAATATTATGTTTGTCGTGTCATGTTTAAAATGTCAAAGCTAGAAAATGTTCAGCAACTAGTCGATGATAGGATTCGATCCATGCACCATGAGTTACAGAATAAAAGGTCAACTTATAAATGATAAAAGAAATCGCATATACGTGAGGACAAGAAAAACATTGAAAAAAGGAAAGAACCTAAAACATTCATAAGAAACGCACGAGTTATCAACAAAAAAAAAAGTTAAAAGGGATACTAATTCAAACATTATACCTACTGAAACTAAAAGTATCAAAGTATGACATCTTTTTTTTTTCTTTTCTTATTTTTACTCAGTTTTCGCAACAACATTATAATCTAGCATTTTATACTAAATCAATATACATAAAGTACAGATTCCTCCGCTATAAATAAACAAATACAAATTTCACATTTTGGGTTTTCATGTAATAATAATAGATCAAATTTGTTTTAAAATTCAAAGTCATTCTTTCTGACAAAAGTATTTGTAAATTACTATCCAGAGGAAAATAAAAATAAATATGTTGGAAGTGTAATTTGACACATTGATTACTAACTAAAACAACTTAAATAATTAGATCAACTATAAAATAAAACATTACAAGAAACACTAAAGCATCAATAGTTTCCAGTATGTTTGGCATTTCGAAGCATAACTGTAGGATTGCAGCCTAGGAGACTCTTTACATGAATATGCACATTTTAAACAAAACAAATACATTTCACTAAACAAGAAGCAATACTCTGATTAATGAATATTAAACCTAAAATCCAATATTTTTAAAAAACTATAATGTTGGCACTAAAGCTATATTTCAAAACCTAGGTGCTGGAATGTGAAGGGTGTGAATCACGATCACAGAAAAAGACCTTAATTCTTCACAATAATAATTAAGAGGAGGATTAAGACATTTTTCTGTGGTCCTAAGGTCTAAATTTATTTTAACATGAATAAAAAGGTATTAAAGCAGTACTTCATTGTCTAGAAAAGGGTGTCCTAACTGGGATCCACACCCTTTCCTATTGGTGTAGTTTAAAAAATTATGTAGTGGGCTGGTTCTGCCAGTATATATAATACTATTGTTGTCAGTTATTAGATGCTGTCATTACTAGATGATCATCGAGTACAAGTGAAAAGAGCTTTGGGTGCGATGGTACCACCCTCTAGCCTGTCGTTGGTTGTAATTAACTGGTCGTACTCAACCAACAACAGGCTTGCCAATGCACCAAAAGCTCTTTTCACATATACTTTACGATCAGCCAGTAATGATGACATCTACTGACAGGAATGACAATTAAGAATCTGTATTCAAAGTGAATAGAAATTATGCAAATACTTTAAATAATTTAATAATTTTCTATTTAGAATTCTATGTCCATTTTTAATGAATTAATTTAAAATCAACCTCAGAGTTTAAATTAATCTATTAATTTAATAAAAATTGTAGAGAGACACTTGCCTAAAGAGTAGTCCAGTACTACTTAAGATTAAAAGTTAAAAATGTCTCACTACCTCTTCTGGTATAATAAATAACAAAATAGAACCAAATGCAAATAGTAACTCTATATATGTACAATAAAATTACTACAAACTTAATACCTATAATAAATAAATGCAAGCTTCATCTAAATCATATCATACAACAAAACATTAGAATAATATAATAACGAATAATTGCACTTCCACAAATAATTAAAAATTGTTTACTAATCAACAAATGCCAAATTACATATATTTAATACAATATTTTCATTAATAAAAATGCATTATCTTTACTTCAAAACTGTTGCTTCCGTAAGAGCAGCGACCCACCTACAAACACACATAACATACTACGTAATTAATGCAATACACAGAGAATGAGAAACTGCCATAACAAATTATTAAATTCCTAGATTAGGGACTCGAGTTTATTAATTGTATTGAAACATATTAAAAGATTGCACAGTTATTATGGGGAATATTATAATTTAAAAAAAAAAAGAAAAGCTTAAAATCATATTCTAAAATGAATTCAAACTTGAAATATAAAATGCAGCCATGGAAAAAATTCACAATCAAAGAAAACTTTTAGAAAATCCATAATTAAGGTTTGGCAACTTTTTTTTTTTTTTTTTATTTGAAATCATTGAACAGTCATTGCCCGTTTTACATTTTGTATTTTATTTAAATTCTACCGCTTCAATTTATTTTTTTTACAAAGTAGGTTGCAAGACCTGTAATAGTAGTTATTTACATGAAAACTTATAACTGCTGAGCAATAAAATGTATCAACACGTAAAAAATATAGGAAATAGAACTACTCTAACAGATCAAGTAATATCTAAAAACATACCTTTAATTTTGATGGGATAAAAATAAAACATACCTATCATAAAAAATAAGAACTCGAAAAATAGTAAAAGTGATTATATATCTTACTATTATTTTCCAAAAAAAAAAAAATATCTTAATCTTAATCTTTATCTAGATAACCTTCAGCTACAAACAGAATTGAAGTTTAAATTTTGGTGGTCACTATCAAAAAGTTTAACTAATAATCTTAGAATTGATTGGAAAATATTCAATTTTCAAAAAGAACTGTGACTTAACCTGTTTCAGTAATAATTTTTTTTTTTTTTAGGGATATATTATTTACAAATAGTTTTTATACTTTCAAGTGAAAACAAAGACCCTGAAGGCAGATTTTAGAGACCAAGCATGTTGGGCAGATGATAAATTAAGACAATACATTACTCTGAATATATATATATATATATATATATATATATATATATATATATATATATATATTGTTCAGAAAATTAAATACATGAAAAATTATAAAGAGATAGTCACGTATTTGGGAAGTACGGGGTGTGGCTATTAAATAACGAGACTGACGCTTTAAAACATTTTATTTTTATTTCATACATTTTTACTTATTATCACCTTCAATATACACCCATCCTTTATCCCTACAACGCTCCATGCGAACCTTCCATTGTTCGAAACAGTGCTGGAAGTCTTTTTCTGTCAGCTCCTTCAGGACGCGTGCCGCTTTCTCTTTCACAGCTTCAACAGACTCAAATCTTGTTCCTTTTAATGCAGATTTCATCTTAGGAAACAGATAGAAGTCGCACGGCGCAAGATCCGGCGAATAAGGCGGATGGTCTAACACTGGGATGCTGAATTTGGCTAGAAACCTCTTAACAGACAATGCGGAATGAGCCGGCGCATTGTCTTGGTGGAGAACCCATGACTTGTCCTTCCACAATTTAGGTCGTTTTTTCCTTATTCTTTCGCGGAGTTCAGCAAGAATGTGAAGGTAGTAATGTTGATTAATCGTTTGACCTTCAGGAACCAAGTGAAGGTTCACAATCCCATGAATATCGTAAAAAACAATCAACATTGCTTTGAATTTTGATTTGCCCATTCGAGCTTTTTTGGCTCTCAGTGAAGATGGGCTCTTCCAGTGCATGGATTGGCGCTTTGTTTCAGGATCATACATAAAAAACCATGATTCATCACATGTTATTATCCTTTCCAGTAAGTTTGGGTCATTTTCAATGGCATTCAAAGTGTCAGTACAAACATTTTTGCGAGCTTCCAGTTGTTCAAATGTGAGAATTTTAGGCACCATTTTGGCACACACTTTTTGCATGTTAAAATTGTTATGTAATATTTGCCGTACGGATTCTTTATCAATTCGTACAGTTTCAGCAATCACACGAATACTTAACCGACGGTCAGATCGAATCAGATTACCGATTTTTTCGATATTGTCATCCGTTTTCGATGTGGAAGGGGCGACCCGGGCGTGAATCATCTTGAACGTCTTCTTGGCCATCTTGAGAACGCTTAAACCACTCAAAAACACGTGCACACGATAAACATTCATTGCCATACACTTCTTTCAATAAATTATAAGTTTCAGTAGCGGTTTTTCTAAGTTTCACATGAAATTTCACAACAATTCGTTGCTCTACTGTTACACTTAACATTTTTCCGGCGAAACAAAAAAACAACTCTAATGCGAACAAAGGCTACGGCTTACTGATTTGTTTACAGAAGCGAGAGGCACTATGTTCGAAAGAGAAAGCTTCACGATAACAGCTGTTAGTTGCTGGCGTTTGGCGCATGCACACTTCTGTAGCAGCGTCAGTCTCGTTATTTAATAGCCACACCCCGTTTGAAGGAGATGAAAGGAGCTGACCGAGGACTATTGGTGCCTCTATTGTCTACATTAAAGAGTCCAGTAAGTTTGAGACAGCTTCCTTTGATGTCGCCGCGTCTCTATATAAGCTTGTACAACTCGCCCGACAGTTTGTTAAGTGATCATCAGTGCATTCAGTGCTACAGTGCAACTTAGTTGCAGTGCGGCAAAGTGTTTTCAAGTGAAGAACAGTGTCGTGCCGTGACTCTGTGAAGAACAGTATAGTGTCGTGTTTAAGACAGTGCAGTGCCGTATTTTTTTTTTGTGAGCTTCAGTGATCACGAGTGAGTTATCGGACTGTGTAATAACAAGAACAGTGAAGCTATCAGTGCAGACTATGAGTAGTAGTTAAGAATAATTAACTAAGTGTGTAGTGCATTGTTAATTAAATGTGCAGTGATAAAACTCTGAAACTTGTGTGTGTTTAATTTTGCAATCCAAAAGAACTCTTATAAACAACGTTTATTACTGATTTTGTAATAAAACGTAACAAGTGGTGTCAGAAGTGGGATTGCAAAATTAAAATCAACAAAAATGAAGTTTGAAGGACTAAAAGTGGAACATCTGAAGAAGGAGCTGGCTAAACTGGATCTGCCAACAACAGGAAATAAGGCTGAACTACAAAGGCGATTGATAGATAAATTCCAAAGACGAGTTTGACGATAAAGTAGACATTGCTGTAAGTACTTCTATCTCAAGTAGCAATTTGGACTTAAATGCATTTTGGCCACTATGATGGAAAATAACCAGAAACTCTTGGAGGCTTCTAGAACTAATTGCGAGAGGTTAGAAAAAAATTCCAGGAAGCTTCAAGAAGCAACAGAGAGAAAATCTTAGCGGAAGTCAAACAAGAATTTTAGGAAGCTTCTAGAGCTAATTGTGAGAGGCTAGAAGAAAAATTTCGGGAAGTTTCTAGAACTAATTGCGAGAGACTTGAGGAAAAATTTCAGGAAGCTTCTAGATCAACGAACCAAAAACTCCACGAAATATCAGAGGTATTGGTCAAATGAGTGGAAGCCATAGAGCAAAGAGTCAGCGAGTTTGATGAAAAACTCTGCGGCATTTCTGCACCACAGAAGAAGGTTGAAGAGAATGTGTCCAACCTAGGAAGAAAGATGGACGAAGAAATACGTGAGCTACAATTCCAAATGGACAATCTACAAGTTCGAGAGGGCCTGGTGAGACTCATTTCAGAACATTCCAGTAAGATAAAGACACCAACTTTTGATGGTAGCATACCACTTAGTGTCTTCAAGTTTCAATTTGAGACAGTGGCCAACAAAACTGGATGGAATAATGAAGAAAAAGCGGTAGAACTGATTTTGGCACTGAAGGGAACTGTTACTGAAATCCTGGAGAGTTTACCGTCAGCTTGCAGGAATAATTATGAGAACATTCTGGTGGCATTACAGCGCAAGTATGGTGGTGAACATAAGTGAGAACTGTACAGGATGGAATTTTTAGGCAGAGTGCAGAAACTGAATGAGACGCTCCAAGATTTTCCCATGGAAATCCAACGTCTGGTCCAGCTGACTTACCCAGGTGAAAATCATCCACTCCTGCATCAGTTTATGTTTGAAGCATTTGTGAATGGTATACGAGACCCAGATGTTAAATTCGCGGTGTGTACTATGGAAAAATGATCCTTTGCTGAAACCATCTCTAATGCGCTGGCCCAGGAGACCGCTAAAGTCATTTCAAAGCCACAAGTCTACAATGTGCGACGTCTTGTTGCTGAAACACAAAGTGGCGGCGACGAAAGGACTGACATAGAAGCAGTGGTCAAGCGGATACTGGAGGAGCAAAGGAACAGATCACGTGTGGAATGCTTCAACTGCGGTAAGATCGGCCACTTTCAGTGCATCTGTGAAGCACCAAGGAAAACGTTGAGTTCTATTTCGCCACCGAGGGACAACAAACATGAGAATAACACCCAAATCTCAAGGAGTGACATAGAACAGGTAGTTAAGCAAATACTGGAGGAGGAAAGGAATAGATCACGCATCGAATGCTTCAACTGTGGTAAGGTCGGCCACTTTCAGCGTAATTGCAAGGCATCAAGGAAAAGGTCGAGATCTATTTCCCCATGAAGAGACAATCAATGGGTGACTAACGCGCAAATCTCAAGAACCAATGTTAAACTAGAACGATCTCGCACTGAGGGGCAAGAACTAGCTCCTAAAACCGACGGCTCCACAATCTCCATTTCCGTTATATGACAGAAGAACAACAACCTTACAGCTTGTGGGCTCATCAACGGAGGGAAGGAGGTCCTCACCATAGACACGGAAGCGACACAGTCCATCATTTGCCCCGTCTTGGTAAAAGAGGCCGTGGAACCGTTAGAAGGTATGACTGCGAACTGCTACAGGAGATTCAGCCACAGTCTACGGAAGAGCCAAGATGAGACTGACTATCACCAACATCAGCACTGAACATGTCTTTGTTGTTGCTGACATAATGGATGAAGTGATCATCGGTGCGGGCTTCATGATAGCCCACGGTATTGACCTGCACATGGGTAAGCAAATTATGATCTGGCGAAACGCAGAAATACCTTTGGATGTTGGACAGGAGAGCAAGACCACAAGGAGAGCTGCATACCGACGGACGCCAGAAATTGTCACCTCGAGCAGAAGTCTGTTCTATTGATCATAGGAAAGGGAGAAAACACAATGACGCTCTAGTCCTCTCAAGGCGGCCATGCAACGTAGAGTACAAGGATTGTATGAAAGCCGAGAAAGAGGAATGCATCATTGATGTACGACTCAGCCATGATGGCTCAGGAGGAGAGTGGCCGATGACGCAGAGGGTGACCCTATTATGGCTAAGGAGGACAATGGAAAGCCGACCCGTCATGAAATATTGAACCGCACTAAAATGACCAGTAACAAGATGAAAGCTGCGTATGATCGAGCAGCAAATACGGAGGAATTTACGGAAGGACAAATGGTTCTACTATTCAACCCAAAAAGCAAGAAAGGATTATCGCCTAAACTGCAAATGCACTGGGAGGGACCTTACAAGGTGATCAAGACATTGATCGTCGAGGTCTACAGGATACAGAGATACAAAAATCCGAGGTCTAAAATGAAAGTGGTTCAACTAGAGTGACTAGCCAAGTATGGCAACGGTGATATTGAGCCTATTTCAGACGAAAAGGCTTAAATGGGCGGCAGTGATGCGTAAATTAAATACATGAAAAATTAAACAGAGATAGTCACGTATTTGGGAAGTACGAAGGAGATGAAAGGAGCTGACCGAGGACTATTGGCGCCTGTAGTGTCTAGGCTAAAGAGTCCAGTAAGTTAGAGACAGCTTCCTTTGATGTTACCGCATCTCTATATAAGCTTGTACAACTCGTCCGACAGTTTAGTTTGTTCTCAGCTGTTGTCAAGTGATCATCAGTGCATTCAGTGCTACAGTGTGACTTAGTTGCAGTGCGGCAAAGTGTTTTCATGTGAAGAACAGTGTTGTGCCATGACTGTGAAGAACAGTATAGTGCCGTGTTTAAGACAGTGCAGTGCCGTATTTTTTTTTTTTGTGAACTTCAGTGATCACGAGTGAGTTATTGGACTGTGTTATAACAAGAACAGTGAAGCTATCAGTGCAGACTGTGAGTAGTAGTTAAGAATAATTAACTAAGTGTGTAGTGCTTTGTTAAATAAATTGTGTAGTGATAAAACTCTGAAACTTGTGGGTGTTTAATTTTGCAATCCAAAAGAACTCTTATAAGCAACATTTATTACTGATTTTGTAATAAAACGTAACAATATATATCAGTGGGTCAAAAAAAGTATTGGCACACCTCACTGTTTTTTAATAAACTCAATAATATAAAAGTTAAATTTTTCATACTAATGTATTATCAAATTAGCACCCAACTGTTACTTATTGGTGGCATCAATCCGTGCAGACTAAAAGTTATAATCTGGAAGAGTGAATTTCAAGGGTCAAAAAAGTATTGGCACAGTTAACATTAAATGTTTTATATTTAATTACTACACAATATTACTAGATTTTAATATTTTGTCGCCATACCCTTTGCATCAATTACGGCCTTAAGTCTTCGAGGCATTGAGGTTACAAGCTGCTGGGCTATTTCTGGAGCAATTTGATCCCATTCTTGCTGTGAAACAGTTTGTAGCTGATGCTTGGAAGAAATTTTAATCAGAAAAAAATCTGACTTTTAAATCGAGCAAATACTACAAATGCTCAATGGGATCTGCATTCATAATACCTTCAACAAAACTCCAAGTTCCCAACACCATTCCACAACATACATCCCCACACTAACACGCTACCATCTCCGTGTTTCACTGTTGGTCTGGTATTACTCATTTTAAATTCAGTGTTGGGTTTCCTCTACACAAAACGTTCTCCCAAAACTCCAACAGTTCTTTGAGGTATGTTTTAGCAAAGTCGAGACGTTTTTTACGATTTGCCTCACTTATGAATGGCTTCGGACTCTTCCCTAATAGTCAAAACTATGAATGACATTTCTTACTGTATGGATGCTGAAAGTTGTGTCTGAAGTTGAAGCAATTTCTGTTGCTATGCTGGAAGCCGAAATGGTGGGTGTTTTTGCCACTAGTTTGTGAGTCCTCCTTTTTTCCCTTTCTGAAAACGATTATGGCCGCCCAGAACGTTGTTTATTTAGGACTGTACCTGTCTCATTGTTCTTCTTGATGATGTTCCTTCATGTACTGAAACTCATCATAAGTCTATTGGCAACTGCACGGTAACTGAATCCTCAGGAACGCAATTTAACCACAGGGATTTGTACTTGCAAAGAATGCTCCTCTGTTTTAGCCATTGTACTAGCAATGAAGTGTTCTGAACTGGCCATAAAATATTCCTGTTTAGATATATTCATCTTTGTTTTGGTTTGTTTCAGACTGAAAGGATTAAAGATTAAGATAAGGAATATACATAAGTTCGTACGTAAACAACCGTGCCAATACTTTTTTGACCCTTGAAATTCGTAGACTAATTTAAAAAATTTAGCATGTAAGCTATTAGCACGATTTGATGCCACCAATTATTAACAGTTGCACGATAGTTTGATAATATATTAGTAAGAAAAAATTAACTTTTAAATTTTTTAGTTTATTAAAATAAAGTGAGGTGTGCCAATAATTTTTTGACCCTATATATATATATATATATATATATATATATATATATATATATATATATATATTATTTTTCCTTATACTTCTTAAATACGTGATTAAATAGGGGTGTGTTTGCATTTGAAGTAGCAACAAAATCCTTCAAGTAGACCAATGGATGCATATTTCGCAAGAATATATATAATCAACACATATACTCACATATCTGCTAACTGTTTGCTAGGAGCAGAGAAAATTACAGGCATTTGACCAGCATGTGTAAGCCGGAAGATTAAACTTGCATCCAGATCTTCAACCTACAAAATTAAGAATATGATCATGTCATAAAATACAACAAATTTTTAGGAAATTTTAAAAAAGTGTAAGGTGACTTATTAAAATTATTCTGTATTTTTTATTTTGTGAGCTTACTTCATCAGGTCTATCCACTACATAACCCAAAACAGGTAAGCTATCATAAGCCACTACATCATGTGATGCTTTATACATATAAAGTACTTGATCTTTAAGAACAAACCACAGTTTTTTCCCTTCTTTTTTATTGTTACTTCTACGACACAGCCATCCACTCATGGAAGACCCATGGTCATTAGCTCTAACCTAAAAAAAAAATTAGTTTTTTTTTTAATCTAAAATATGAGATATTTAATCCATATGATATTTGTTGTGTTAACCTCATAATATATCTTATTTCCATAATATACTACCTTTAAAATAATTTAAGTTGCATCATTATTATTACTTACTTATTACAAAAATAAATGGTGCTCATTTACATTCGGTCATCCTTGATTGTACCAAAGATCATATAACTTTTCGAAAGCACTAATGAAACAAAATTACACAGTCCGAACTGCCCGATGGATTTTTGAACTTGAAATAATGTTTTATTCTTATAGTATTATTTTTTTTTTATTAATTGTCGAATTTCAGATATCTCTCACTCCTGACAAGATAAGCCCTTCTGAACTTCTTTATTCTTTCATTGCACACTTGCATAAATATGTTTTCAAGCATTGGTGAACGGAGTTAGGGAAGAAATTCCTAGACTTCCAGTACAGTCAACTTGAGTAATCGCCTCTTCTATAAAGACAAGGATGATCAAACTTGAAAGTTTACTTGTTTGTGTTCAATGAACCACCATTTGAAGCAAGTTATTTATATGATTAAGAGGTCCATTTTTCAACAAAAGTGAATAATCTAGGTGTATATCAGGGGGATTTTCTGTATATCACCCCAACACTCTATACCAACCCTTCAAATTTCGCACTCAGAAAACTCCACTCTTTCCACCCCTCTCTTGATTAGAGGACGGCAGCAACCGGTGCATTATCCTATCCTAGTCCCCTAAACTCCTTTCTACATGCTGTCTGGGCATCAGAGGACAAGAGCAATTATTGAATGAAAAAAATCCATAAGTATCCCCTTAAACAAAGACCTATAGGATATCATGAGATAGGTACATGGTTGTTCGACCTATTACAATGAGCATTGATAGCAGCATGAAGCTCATGTTTGAAGGAATTTTTGTTTCTTCAAATGGCAGAGTGGAAATTTTTTAAATGTGAATAGCTCAGAAGTGGTCAGAAACACTGTTTCGTAAAGTATTCATTAGTATGGCTATGAGTGCATGTTGTTCCCTATATGTGAGTTACTTCTTTAAAAATTTGCAAAATCTCTTATATCTCTACTATGGGGGGGAATTTAACAAAAAATGTGCCAGGAATATTGTAAAACACAAAACTAAATTCAGACTGTAGTTCTGTCAGTACAAATCTCAAAGAGGAATATTGTCTGGCACAAACATCAATAATGAACTTAAATTGCACTATGTTAATAAAAGAAATTGTGCATTTCTGACAAAATCATTTACTATCAACGAAAGAATAAGAAGAGAAACCATCCACAAAGAATATCCATTCTAAAGAATAGTACACCATCCACATTAAATTTGATATATTTATACACAATAATCACGGAAGATATATCAAAAAAACTGCATTATCTTTAAAAAATGAAACATTACTTGACATTTTTCTTATCTAATAAGTTCATCAATAATGCGATTTTGAATATTGCCTCTCTCATAACTGAAATATTTAATAACTCCATTCTTGAAGATTTTGCTTCTAAAACAAACTAAAGTAAAACCTCTACTCACAAAAGGGGAATATACAGTTACAATAAATTACAGGCATATATCCCTCCTACCAGAGTTTTCGAAACCCTTCAAAAAAATTAATCATTAATCGACTAATGAAATATTCTAGGAAGCATGATGTCCTAGTATCCAAGCAATACAGTCTCCATGAAAAGATATCTATTACTACAGAAAGATATGATTTTTTGGAGGATATAATTCATTTTCTGAATAGAAATAAGAGTATAAGAATATTTGCTGGTTTAATTCCGGGAATACTGCTCCCATTCTGCTGGGGCATCTATAAATAGTCGAGACATTTTATCAGTCCATTTTAGGATTGTACAAAAACTCTGAATGGGCTGGGGACATTGAAGAATTAAGTTAGAAACTAAAACTGTATTGCTTCTTATTAAAATTATTATTATATTTTCTGCATTTTTTCATCTCTATTTAACACAATTGGTTTTTCATTGTTTCATTGTTCATCATTGTTGCTTGTTTCCCAATTGGAGATTCATTGTTTGTGCATAAACATGGAATATTATACTCCCTCTGATAGAAATCTTTCTATTCTCTCCTTTTTAGAATCAATGTCAAACAAGCTATTAAAAATAAATAATGATTAAACCACATTATTGCAATGAAGAAAAGCAAACCTAGGACCAAGTCAGGGGTACTCTTATACTTTATAAAAAAAAAAAATCATAAACAATTGTATAAATAAACTCTATAATGCATCAAAATTAATTATTTTGGAAACATGAATTTCACTAAATTGCCAATCTTCCCCAAATATTACAGAAATTATAATCTTTCTATAAATGCATCAAGAAATGACTTTACCTCTTTTAACCGTTGTGGAATATATTTTTTTATTTTCTTTCCACTCTCCATTCTCTTAAAGAAACTTTTAATAGTTTCCACTACAGTATCTAGTTCATGATCAGGCACTTTCAGGTCATTCTGTATAAGTTCAGACATTTTTGCCTGAGGGTCATGAAATTCTGGAAAAAATATGAAAATAAACTGAATATAGAAAATATAATAATAAGTACAAAATAAAAATAATAAAGTGTGCAAGAACATTAAAGGAATAAAATTATTAATAGAAGCAAATCAACAAGAAAGTCTAATAGAATAAAGTAGTAAATCAGTGACTAGCCTCGTTGATTTTGTTTCAAAATTAGCAGCTACTATTAATTTTAAAAGTCATGAAAACATTGTTTGTCATTAATTGCATTAATTTGGTAAATATCTGGCTTATCTACTTTGCAGAAAAGAGTGTATGCTACTTTTTATGACTGTAAGTGTTTTTATTAATTTGAACTCTGGAAGAGTTAAATTTAGTAAGACTGGATGTTGGCATGGAAATTATTATTGCAATTGTATATATATATATATATATATATATATATATATACTAGCTCAGATACCCGGCTCCACTCGGGAATTCACTTGAGGCTGAATGGTGATGGTATATTTTTGGCAAGGCTTTACTTTGCACAATATTATGACATTTACCCGTCCCAGTGTTTAGGGTTAACACCGGTCGTTTCTGTGGACTTGTTAATAATAAAATTAATTTCTTATGTAAGACTTCACTGTCCTGCATATTGTCATATTTCCCGTTTCCTGTGCATTATGCATAGATTTGAATTATTAAGGAGAAAATATTGACATACATTTGAATTATTTTTTTGAGGTGAGGTACCTGGTAGTTCATATTGAAAAGAAGTGTTGAGCAAATTTCTCTAAATAACAAAATAAACAACTTTTGTTATTTGCCGAAACCCCAATAGGAAATCATTATTATTAATTTCAGGCCTCCCTTATAACCCCCACTCCTGCCCGTCCCTAGAAATGTTAGTATGGCTTATTATAAGGAAGGCGTTAGTGCTAATACACGTACCGAGTATTTTATTTATTTCGGTTGAGTCTTTTGTGCCAAATAAAATTGTTGACTCCCGCTATAATTTTTAGCGTATAACGCCTTTATACTTCGGTATACGACGATAGTGTATATAACAAAAGTTTCTCTAAATAACAAAATAAACAACTTTTGTTATGTGCATATTTGCCGAAACCCCAATAGGAAACGAAATATCACTATATTTAATTTCAGGCCTCCCTTATAACCCCCACTCCTGCTCGTCCCTAGAAATGTTAGTTTGGCTTATTATAAGGAAAGCGTTAGTGCTAATTCACATACCGAGTTTGGTTTAGTTCGGTTGAGTCTTTTGTGCCAAATAAAATTGTGGACTCCCGCTATAGTTTTTAGCGTATAACTCATTTATACTTCCGTATACGGCATAAGTGCATATAACAAAAGTTACTTTAAATTACAAAATAAACAACGTTTGTTAAAGGCATATTTGCTGAAAAAGCAATAGGAAACGAAATATCGCTATTTTTAATTTCAGGCCTCCCTTATAACCCCCACTCCTGTTTGTCTTAGAGAATATTAATATAGCCTAAAGTCTAAGTTGGGCTAGTTGTAATATATGCATATTACACCAACAAAAAACAACTGTGTAAATTTTACAACTTTTGTAAGATTCGGCAGTTTGTAGGATCTTTTTTGGAAGAGTAGTGATCCTCGAAACATTGTCGCTAACTAGACTTTTTTTAAATTTCTATTTTTTGATCTGTAATTGTGGTGAGAAAACTTACTTGTGAACATTGAAAGTGCACAAGCCTTAAAGTAAATTTAATGTTGATTTCAAATATGTAATGAAATGTTGAAAAAAAAAATGTGTAAAAGTAGAGAAAATTGGGGCTTTCCTACAAAAAACATGGTTTTCTCGAAATAACCTTTAGAACGGCATATGTCCGGAATGGAATGAGATAGAAACCTGAGGTTGGTGGCGTTTAGCTACATTTTTGGTGTAGTTTTACCATATTAAGGATTGTCAACTTCTTGCGATATATATATACATATATATATATATATATATATATATATATATATATATATATACATATATATATATATATATATATATATATATATATATATATATATATATATACAATTGCAATAATAATTTCCATGCCAAAATCCAGTCTTACTAAATACTAAATTGTACTATGTTACTAAATTTAACTCTTCCAGAGTTCAAATTAATAAAAACACTTACAGTCATAAAAAGTAGCATACACTCTTTACTGCAAAGTAGATAAGCCAGATATTTACCAATTTAATGTGCAATTAATGACAAACAATGTTTTCATGACTTTTTAAAATTAATAGTAGCTGCTAAATGAAAATGGAAGGACCTAAAAACACATACACACCTTGCAGTAAATATCTATAGCATTCTTCACAAACTCGTTCCGCACGAAATTTCAAATACTGAAGAGGTGCTTTACAATTAGAACAATCACTACAAACAACCTGTAAACAAATTCACCATCATAATTAGACCAAAACCAAGGGTGTAAATAACTTGTACAAAATAAAATAGAATTTGTACAAATTACAAAATTAAATATAAAAATCTAATAGAATGAAATATTTGTTTAATGATACCTTAAACATACCTTACCACAGCATCGGCAGTGGTGTCTCCGGAAAGTTACAGTGAATTCAGCAGTACAAATTTGGCACATAGTAGTACTCTTATCTTGAACCCAAACAGGAGCCTGTGGAGTAAAACACAATGTCATAAAGCTAATCGCAATATAATATTGCTATAGAAATTGGCAAGGGGTATATCACATATAAACTTCTGCTGTGATTCTCCTTTCCTCTGTAAGTAAAAAGTAACACTCAAGTATAAAATAGTGTTTACTCAGAACATTTAGACTGCACTATTACAACATACATTCTGATAAAAACAGTATGAGATAAAAATTAGATTGTAACTTACTTAAAGACATTTTTTTTTTCAGAGATAACCAAAAAGCCTCAAATAACTAATTTATGTATCTGTACTTTATCCTATTTGGAAAAACATTAATGAACACAATCTGAACTAACATTTTTGAAAACTGTTCAGCAGTGAGGATTTTATTCCAGATAAAAGTTGAATTTGTGGTGAAATATTTTTCATAGGCAGGCGATTCCATTCCTTTTTGTAACGCCTAATGTTTTGTGTTATGTTATAACGGGTGCGGCACAGAAACTTGCTGATTTGTAACGGTCGCCTTGTCGTGAGGAGTGGGGGGACATAGGCGAGTCTAATGTCATTTGAGAGGGGAAGTCTTGAAGTTTTGTTTCTTTCCTCTTCAGTCGCCATCATGCATTGGACGAAGCAGCAGCGTGCGTTTGAATTGATATTGAAAGAGTGAGAGAGTCATTCGTCCGATCTCCTCGGCGTTCGGCGCGGAAACACGCAGCTGCTCTGGGGTTATCTGACCGCACTGTGAGACTAATTATACACCAAGACCTTAATTTCCATCCATATAAAATGGCTGTAATGCAGGCGCTGAATGAAACCGATTTTAATGCCCGCCGAAATGCATGTGAAGCACTCGGTGAAAACCTGCCTCACGACACGCTCGTGTTTTTCAGTGATGAAGCTCACTTTCACATTTCTGGTTGTGTGAACAAACAAAACATGCGTTATTGGAGTGCTAACAACCCACGTCAACTTCATCAGAAGCCACTCCATTCTGAACACGTAACTGTGTGGTGTGCAATATCAAGAGTAGGGATAATTGGTCCTTACTTTTTTGAAGAAAACGAACGCACAGTTTCAGTGAATGCAGTTCGCTACAGGGAGATGATTACAACATTTTCTCTCCCTAAATTGCAAGAAATGAACATTGGTGATGTGTGGTTTCAAAAAGATGGAGCCACGGCTCACACAGCGCGATGTTCAATTGAACTTTTGAGGGAGAACTTCCCCAATCGACTGATTTCCTTGAGAGGCGATCTTCCTTGGCCTACGCGCTCGCCTGATTTGACTCCATGCGATTTTTTCTTTTGGGGTTACCTCAAATCTGTTGTCTACAATGATCACCCACGGACCCTAGTTCATCTAAAGGACAACATTCGGAAAGCCATCGCCGACATACCAATTGATATGCTCGAAAGAGTTCATCAGAACTTCAAGAAACGCATAGCTCAGTGTATTGACAATGGAGGCCGTCTCTTGTTCGATGTCATTTTTAAAAAAGTGTAATAAATAAATTCAGAGAATGTAAGATAATATGTAAAACGAATTAAAACATTATCTCTAATATTTTTGTTTTCATTAACCTTTTAAATCAGCAAGTTTCTGTGCCGCACCCTGTATTAATCATTTTGATGCAGAATGTGTAGTGTGTTCATCTGTGGCTCTCTCAACTATACCATTTGAAAAATACTCCCACCTCCTAGTTATGTAGCCAACACTCTTCCACCAATTATTATTATTTTACTCTCAACACACAATAATAATTTCGGAAAATTGTTATAATATTCAGGAACTTTTAAATAGTTCTTTCTATGAACCGGTCACTTGTTTTATTTCAATTCAAAATTCATAAACTGACAATAAAACTGCTAAATCAAATATGTTCCATTTGTAAAGAAGCATGCTTTTTAACATTTTACTTTTTTCAAGAAAAGATATGAGATAGGAAATAAATCTCTAAAACTTCTACTCTTTCCTCATCACAATCAATATATCAATAGATTAATTATTATGTACTGCAAAATGCTAACAACAAATTACTTATCTATTTATAGATGAATTATAGTAAGCTATGACTTTACATTAAATATTGGATTCTATTATTAAGACTTTTATGTGAGTTACACCATGCCCTCAAATCAATAGAATTCAATATTCAAGAACCATAACTTACGAAGAAATTGAAATGTTTTAGAAACAGTTTCTGCTTCACAATAAAAAAAAAATTAGCACAATTATAAGGAACACTGGTCTCATGTGGTCAAATGTTTCTAAGCTACTAAAGTAGGATCAGATACACAATTATTTACCTTGATTTTGATAATATTTAAAACAAAACTATCAGGTTACCTACAACAACCAATTAGTATAACTGGGAAATATGCAAATAAAAAAAAATTGCCATCTATTTATGATCTAGGCACAGCTTTCCCATAGAATTATTAAACTTAAATAATCACAGAAATGTTCTATCATTTATCTTCTTTCTCAGACTCACATTAATATCTCTTATTTTATAATGTTAATTTTCAAAAAAAAATATTTTCCCTACAGTTCTGAAATGCATAACTGTAGCAGTAATAACTAAAGTAAAAAATAAATAACAGATAACATGAAACATAAAAAAGGAATAATAGTGAACACATTTACCTCTCTGCCGAGCTTTAAAGATTCAAAACTGGTACTCTTCAAAGTATTACAAGTTTTTTTGGCAAAAGTCAACTGCCTACTAATGTTTTCACTAATTGTTTTAAGAATAACTTGAACCCATTCATTGCATTCATTATCATTTCTATAACAAAAATAAATACAGAATACATTGTTTTTAATCTGTATAAAAAATAAATAATAAAACAAGTTATTACCTTCAATAATAAGAAAATACAATCATTTAATGGTTAATATTATAAACTGAATGTTAATCATAATACCACAGGAACTTCAAGAATAATTTTTAATAACAGAAAATTGCAAGCACTGATTTATTCTCATTAATTTTAGAAGTGTTTTCAATTTTTTTTTTTTTTTTTTTTTTTTTTTTTTTTTTAATCAACCGAAAACCAATATTTCATAAACGAGTAAGATTAGGCTCATTTTAAAAAGCTCATTAGAAAGAAAACTGGAATTTTGATTTAATATATGTTTGAATGAATTTTCAAAAAATATATTACTTTGTGGCCAAACGTTAGGGCATCAAATTTTCAATTTGAATTTGAATTCCAGCTTCCTCCAAAATATTGCATACGTTTGTATTGTCTACTATTTGTTAAATAAACTTCAAAAAGCATCTTTGGAAACTTATGATACAAAAGTGATTACTTTCAGTGTTAAGCTTTAAAGTGGTGTGGGTACTATAAACTGTGAGAAAGGTATCCTTCACTCCAGGATTTGTGGATAATATGTGCTACTATAATGTTTTATCTTTATTGTCAATTTTTTATAATTATTTTTAACAAACAAAACCTGTATGTTTACTTGCTGTACAAGTCTGTGGTCGATGTCTGATGTAGGACTTTTTGGCTGATACCTCAAAAATTAAAGATTGAGTTTTCTCTACTTAAATTCATGCTTTTTTGTTTCAATAATTACCTGAGAAGAATAATTAATTAAGCTTATTGTCCTAATTTTGTTGTTATTGTTAGTTTAATATCATAATTGTATTGTGTTCTCATAATGTATATTATTATATTATGTTTACAAACATAATCTAATAAAACATAATAGTTTCAAAACTTCTTCAAGTAAATTATATATATCATTTCAAGCTCTTAAGATTATGAATAATTAATAAAAGGAAAACTAGAGAGTAGCTCAAAGAGATAATTATTTAATGGTTCCAGCACAATATAGCATGTTTACAAATCTTTATATTGCTTTGTGAGAACAAAAATTAAATTTAAGGAGGTGGCAATGCAACTAGGAGAAGAACTATTCAGTATATGAAGGCTATCCTTGCAGCAAAGGCTAATAATAATAAATACATTTCAATATTAGTTACAAATAATAGGGCTAAACATTGTCAACAGAAGGGAAGGAATTAAAAAATTATAGAATACTTGATAAGAAATAAAGTACAATCCACACAAAAATATTCATCATAACTTCACTGACAGTTGGGTTATAAATTTGTGCTTCATATATATATATATATATATATATATATATATATATATATATATATATATACACCTCATTTTGTCTTCTCCTAGCTCCGAGGTAGGATTAATGGACATTCTAAAAACACGCATGCAAGCACACACACATAAATTAAAATAATTAGCATCTTTAGTTTTAATTATTTAATAAGGAATGATTGGCATGCATCAATACAAGAAAATCTTAATCTTTTAAACCATAATTAAGATAAATTTGTTAGTAAGAAACAGACAAAGGGAATGTGTGTGTATATTTTTAGATAATATAAAATAATACTTCTTTCACTTTTATAAAATATCTTATACCACTTTTAAATTAATAAAATAAATAAAAGAAAAACTATATACTTTGCTCTTAATGTGAAACTTCTTGTATTAGTTATAATACTGAAATCAGTACCAACTCCTTGTTGAGTGCATACTTTCATACCAGATAATGGAAGCTCATATTTCACTTTAAGTCCAGTAGTTGATGATGTAAATATGGTATATAATAAGCAATCACTCATCTAGAAAAATAGATCACATTTGAAATTTAAACCTCAAAATAATAATAAAAATTTATAAGAGGGAATTAATTGAAACAAAAATCAATCAAAAAATAATTGGAGTTAACGGGAAAAACATTTAAAATCACATATTTTTATGATGAAATTCAGAGTTATTTAGAAAAATATTTTGTAAACAAAAGTATTTAACAATTGAATTATTCTTACTAATATTATAAACCGCTGTTGAATATCTTTTCTACTAAGTTTTCGAAGTTCACCTTCCTTTACAAAAAGCCTACCAGGTTTAATAATCTCATAACTTCCAACACTAGATTGTATTTGCAACAACTTCCAGAAATTATCCTAAAACAAATCAAAAAATTACAAGAAGATAAATTTTAGTAACGACAATCAAATATGAACATGTAAAAATAAAGTCAAGAGCTGCTCAAATTCCATTCTTAGGTAAACACAAATTTATATAGGCAATTTCTTTTGTCTGTCTCCCTCTCCCTCACCCCAAAAACTGAAACCCAAAAGTTGACTCTCATGCTGTTTCAGATCCTAATGCAGGATAATATAGGCAACATAACTCTTTTAAACTCCCCTTGTGGCTCAGCTTTCTTTTAATAAAAATGTCAAAGAAGGAATATAGTTTTCTAGGCAGCACTTGTTTATTTTTAATGAGCATCTTCGAAGCACAGTAACTAAAAGTTATTTATAGGCAATGCGTTCTCTTTATCCCACTAATTTTTATAACCTAAGTTTCTAAATTAACCATAAAAATGACACTATTTAATATGCCACTATATACTTGAAATGAGAAAAAAATTAGTAAGTGTGCCATTACCAGAAAAAAATGGTTAAAAAAAATAGGTATAAATAAATATATCTGAAAAGTTAGAACTTACAGCAAGCTTCAATTTACTGTTGGCATGTTGTAAAACATCTTTAACAATCTTTAAAGCCTTCTCTGTATCATGGTATTCTTCACTACCACTGTCAAGATGTGACAAGTATTTTTCTAATAATAAACGATAGTGAGGTATTCGCTGGACCGGCTTTAGCATATAATGCTTCAGTGTCAACTTCTTACATGTTGGAGACATCTCAAATTCACTTAAAGCTTTAGAAAACTTATGATATTTATTGCAGCACTCATCTATATAACTGCACTGTGCTTCAAAATCTTTCATATAAGCAGCGTAAAGCTTTAAGAATGGGCCTTTACTAGCAATGACATCAGCAATTCCTTTTCTTTCATGCCAATTATCTATTCTATTTTTCAAATCATTAAGCAAGACTTCATTTAGCTGGAGGATCTGAGGAAGCGTATTAAAAATTTTATCTAATTCATTTGAGGGTATGACAGTTACATTATGAACAACTCCATAATTATCAAGAAAAGCCCTAAATTCAACTATTAGTAACTTTAAAGCATCAACATATTCTTGCTCTGATGTTGCAAACTCTTTAGCAATCATAAATGCCTTACGTTCTTTAGACGTTTTATCACTCATTAATTTTCCATCAATGTCTTCCAAAATAGAACTCTGGACAAGAGTTTTTGATGTATGACACTCATCAATTGTACTATCAGAGCATAAAGAAAAATTATCAGATTTATCAGGATTGTCAAATCCCTGATCACATAAAAAGTTATCAGTCAGAGTAGTATTGTCTAGAGTAGATGGAGTATTATTATCTTCCACAATATCATTGATTAAATGGCTTGCAAAAGATTCTTGCAAGCTCTCTATACTCTTATTTGAATTATTTCTATATTCATCTCTAAAACTTTCACTAGAAGTAAGGGAAACAGGGGAATCTAAAGAAATATTGAAAGAACTGTTAAAAGAGAAAAACTCCTCAGACTGACTTTGCATGGAAGTACTCTCAAGTGGTGACATTGAATAAGAACTTGAAATAGTTCTAGATAAAAACAATGTTTCACAAAAAGTCTTTTCGTTAATTTTATCAGCTCCTGGCGTTTCAACATTAGATTTATTTTCTGACCAATGCCTTGGAGGAATATAGGTCGGTTTTGGTGGTAAAGGTGGTTTTTTCGGTGACCGAGGTATACCTAAAACACCACAAAAATATTATTATATTTCAGAAGCAATAATAAATATAAAGTTTAATATACACTTTAGTTGGTTTATTTAAGATCCTATTATATATTATTATTCTATAATTCATTATATGGTTAATCTGTATGAAGTTATCCAAGGTAGGTTGCTCGACCATTTTAATTATATATCTATATACATATATATATATATATATATATAAAATTGTAACCTCTGTCTGTACATTGATTTTTTTCGCGAAGTTTCACGATAACTTTTCGTTTCATTTGTCATAGACACCATAACTGCATTTTGTTTCTTTCGTGTCTGTTTGTTTGTTACCTTTTCACGCATTAACGGCTGAACCGAATTTTATGAAACTTGGTATGTATATTACTACTAACCCAACTTAGACTTTAGGCTATATTAATTTTCTCTGAGACGAACAGGAGTGGGGGTTATAAGGGAAGCCTGAAATTAAAAATAGCGATATTTCGTTTTCTATTGGTTTTTCGGCAAATATGCACATAACAAAAGTTGTTTATTTTGATATTTAGAGTAACTTTTGTTATATACACTTTTGTCGTATACCGAACTATAAAGGTGTTATACGCTAAAAATTATAGCGGGAGTCAACAATTTTATTTGGCACAAAGACTCAACCGAACTAAATAAAACTCGGTATGTGTATTAGCACTAACGCCTTCCTTATAATAAGCCATACAAACATTTCTAGGGACGGGCAGGAGTGGGGGTTATAAGGGACGCCTGAAATTAAAAATAGTGATATTCCGTTTCCTATTGGTGTTTCGGCAAATATGCACATAACAAAAGTTGTTTATTTTGTTATTTAGAGAAACTTTTGTTATATACACTATCGTCGAATACCGAATTATAAAGGCGTTATACGCTAAAAATTATAGCGGGTGTCAAGAATATTATTTGGCACAAAAGAGTCCACCGAACTAAATAAAACTCGGTATGTGTATTATAAAAATAGCAATATTTCTTTTTCTACTGGGTTTTCTGCAAATATGCACATGACAAAAGTTGTTTATTTTGTTATTTAAAGTAACTTTGGTTATATTCACTTTTGCTGTATAACATAAACGAGATATGCGTTAAAAACTAAAGCGGAAGCCAACAATTTTGTTGAGCACAAACGATTGAACCGAATTTAACAAAACTTGGTATGCGAATTAGCATTAATTCTTCCATGATTATAAGCTACATTAAAATGTTTAGGTTCAAACTGGAGTGGGGGTTATAAGACAGGCCTGAGATAAAAATTCGCAATTTTCATTTTCTATTTTTTTTTCGTCTAACGTGCACATAGCAAAAGTTGTTTACTTTTGTTATTTAAAGTAACTTTTGTTGTATTCACTTTTGCCGTAAATGAAGTTAACACGGCATATACGCTAAATCCATAGCGGGAGTCAATAATTTTATTAGTGCTTATTTAAGTGTTTTTAATAAATGGATATTATAACAAAAGATGTTATGTTTTAGTCTTATATGATAGTTGCAAGTATGATTCGGATTAGTGAACTTATAAATCTCCGTCGCCTCCTCATTTATTTATTGATTTTCCCAATAACTTTGTTATTTATTTCTAATAGAATATAAACTATAAGAGCATTTCTGGTATTTAATATATACTCGATATGAATGTTTAAAGTATTACTAGGTTGCAGGGGGGCTCTCTTCCCCTCATCTAGCTTTTTGAACATAAATGAAATTATGTTTAGGGATCTATTATTTAGTTCCATCAGGGAGATAAATGATTAAAATAATATTCTGAATCAATATTCTAAGGAAAACAACGATGATAACGCTCCTGCGAGAGCGGAAATGGACGGGAGGTAATTGAGTTTAGTTATTTCCTGTGGAATGCTGCCACGACGGGAAGTGATTTCCACTGAGGCTTACTAATACGAATATAATCTTATGTATAAAACTATGCTAAAACTATATGTGCTTGGTTTGATTTTTGGCAGGAAATATGTTCATTATAGAAGATATTTAATTGTGATAAATGCTACCCATGATTATGGTTTGAATTATTCAAAAACCGTGAGTCAAAAAGTCGTGAGGGATAAATTAGGAACCCACTTTCATATATTCTTCAAAACTAAAATTTCTATTTTATTAACCCTGAAAGTTACACTTTAGGATTGGCTGTTTTGAAAAAACAATACATCGTGGAGGGAAGTGCAATTGTACACATTGAAGTCTTACTATAAAAATACAATCATTAGTCAGTCAGCAATGATTTCCCGGGCATCGCCGGGTACCTTAGCTAGTATATATATACTAGCTCAGTTACCCAGCTTCGCCCGGGAATTCATTTGAGGATTGATGGCGATTGTATTTTTTTGGCAAGGCTTTACTTTGCACAATATTTTGACATTTACCCTTCCCAGTGTTTAGGGTTAATACCCGTCGTTTCTGTGGATTTGTTAATAATACTTCACTGTCCTCCATATTTCCCGTTTCCTGTGCATTATGCATAGATTTAAATTATTAAGGACAAAATATTATAATAATATATTATAATTTGAATTAATTTTTCCAGGTGAGGTACCTGGTACTTCATATTGAAAAGAATTGTTGAACAAATTTCTATTTGCTAAATATTGCTATTTTTAATTTCAGGCCTTCCTTATAACCCCCACTCCTGTTCGTCTCAGAGAATATTTACATACTCAAAAGTCTAAGTTGGGTTAGTATTAATATACATACCAAGTTTCATAAAATTCGGTTCAGCCGTTAATGCGTGAAAAGGTAACAAACAAACAGACACGAAAGAAACAAAATGCAGTTATGGTGTCTATGACAAATGAAACGAAAAGTTATCGTGAAACTTCGCAAAAAAAAATCAATGTACAGACAGAGGTTACAATTTTATATATATATATATATATATATATATATATATATATATATATATATATATATATATATACAGGGTGTCCCCAACCCCAACGGCCAAACTTCAGGGATCGATAGAGGATCGAAAAACTAAGAATAAAAGTCCTCTGGCATATCCCTCGTTTTCGCTTTGTTTTTGAGAAAATCACAAAAAACTGAAAATATTTGTGCAAAAAGTGTATTTTTTTTTTAATAATTAATTAAATTACAAAAAACTATTGGCTTTTTGAGTAAGCTTAATTTTTTAATTTACGAGGAGTAAATTTAGAAAACATGAATATTCTCACGCTTTCCTTATCAATAAAACGTCTAAGTTGAGTGTTTAAACTTAAAAAGAAAGGATTAAAATGTTTACTATTATTTTAATCCTTTTTGGGGGGAATCCAGCCTCGCATTCTCACATTAGTGGTTTTGCTAGTACTGTTCAGTGAAGTCAACAAATATGGCTAGATTTACCAACGCTGAATATGCGGACATAGTCTACGTCTACGGATTCTGCGATGGCAATGCACGTCAGGCAGTTCGGGAATATCGCAGACGGTTTCCTGACCGAGAAACCCCACACAGCGGTGTTTTTACCAGCACTTTCAGAAGGCTTCGAGAGACTGGGTCCTTCTCATGTAATCGTCGTGGAAACCGTATGCAGGCTCCGATGGAAGCCGACCTGAGGCAGAGGGAGAGGATACTGAGGCACTTCAATACCAACCCTAGCACAAGCGTCCGGAGAGCTGCTTCAGTTCTAAGCATACCAAAGACAACCATTTGGCGCACATTAAGGGCTGACCGCAGGCATGCTTACCATGTACAAAAGGTACAAAATTTAATACCCGCTGATTATCCCCGCCGATTAAATTTTTGTAATTGGTACAAAGAACAATTGCAAAACGATGTAAACTTAAGTTTGAAAGTAATCTGGACGGACGAAGCGACTTATACACGTGCGGGCATATTCAATCAAAGAAACTACCACCTTTGGGCACATGAAAATCCCCGCGCTGTTAGAGAATTTCACTACCAGCATGAGTTTTCTGTAAATGTGTGGGTCGGTCTTTGTTATAATCGCATAATAATACACTTTACTGTATTTTTTCAAGCAGTTGTGGTGTCTATGACATGTGAAACGAAAAGTTATCGTGAAAATTCGCGATCAATGTGCAGACAGAGGTTACAATTTTATATATATATATATATATATATATATATATATATATATTTGTTTTAACTAAATAAATAGGAAGTTCCAGATAGATTTTTAAAAAAATGTTATCTTATACCGTTTATATGTAGGGGCCATTTTTGTTTAGAAAAACGCATCAGTTTTCCACGTTGAAGACATTAACGTTAAATTGATTATCTCTGGACTGCATATTATTTAGTCTTTTATAATAATAAAGTGGAGTAAAAATTTAAACTTTGATATTTGACTCTGAAACAAGTTATTAATTTTTGAAAATAGGGGAAAACCGTGCATCTTTACCAAAAATTATAGTAACGTAATTAGTATTAAATATGTTAAATTGTCTAAGCTTGAAAAAATACAGTAAAGTGTTGAATTAGGGTACTTACTCGATTGAAAAATGCCAAAAATAAGCATAAATACAAACCAAATTTTAAAAATTCATAACAAGTTTTTACGGATTTTTTCAAATTTTGAAAAGTTTATATGTCCTAATAAATGGTGGTACTAGGCCAAACAAGGAACCAGGTTTATGGTTTATGTATTTTTGGGATATTACTGCATCACTGACAGGATCTGTAGAATCAGACCAAAGGAAAGGTTCTGCAGTATATCATTGTTCAACGTGCATGCTCTTTTTGAGGATCCAGTGGATGAAGAGAAAGAACCCTTTTTTGCCAACCTGACCAAGACATACAAAGAACAATGCCAAACTAGTATTATGCAATTTCAATGACCAAAAAGGCAGGGAGGAGTGGTAGGGTATATACCAATAAATGAACAGCATAGCAAACAACAAAATGACAATCACATAAGAACTGTCGAGTTTGCTATGCCTAGATATATATACAGAAAGATATTTAGGGCTGTAAGAGCAGTATGGATGGCAGATCAGAAGCAATGCCCCACTGATGATGTAAATAAAGCACAATATTCTTAACACTATTAAGAAGGTGGGGGTACAGGTTGGCCGTGTGAGTTAAGGCGTAGGTCTTAATCTCACATGGTAAACCTAGAGTGGCAAGTTTGATTCTCGCCCTGGGCAGTAGGAATTTATTTGGTGACGGACTCATTAAATAAATTCCTTAGTCCCACCCTGGCTAGAAAAGGGTGGTAACCTGTAGATAACCCGTCCCAAGTAGCCATAGGAGCATAAAGTGGATGTAAATAAATAAAATAAAATGCAGTATTCATTGTTTAGTGCGTGACAAGAAGATGGAGCCCAACAGAATGCCCAGGAAAATATTATATGGTTCACCTGGAATGAACTGAAGAAAAGGGGGTCAAGAATTGGGACCCTAGATGCAGACTGCCTCAAAAGTTTAAGATCATGCCAGAAGCCTCTGGTTATGAATATAGTTGAAATCAAAATCAATGGCAATAGATTTCATAATTCATTGACGACTGATAATCATTGTACAATAAAATACAAGGCTAAAAAGGAATATTATAGAAAAAGTAAATGGCAGACAAACCTCCATTAATCCTATGAGAATCCATCTTCATTTTTAAAGACTATTGTAAAATGCTACATCATCGAACAACCTATGAAAAGAAAAAAAATAATAAAAGCATAATATATAAAGACATGGTAAAGGATTATTTCTCAACACTCAAAAACAATAAAAATAATTCATATTTTAATTTGGTCAATGTTTTAGTTCTTTCGGGATCAAAATAAAGAAGTGAGAGACTCACTTAAACATATAATTTGATACAAACAGACATATAATGAGTAAAAGTAGTTTATGTATTCAAGAAAAAAAAACAAATACAGTCAGATCTTTAGGCTGAATAAATTCTTACAATTATTATAATATTTAGTCACACTAATAAAATTGACAAGTAAAAATAAACAAATGATTCCAATACCATTCCAGATAGAAGATTGGCAGATGTCAAAACGTTTAGACTCAAACCCGTTTGAAAATACTAAATTATGAGTCAAATAAAGTTACAAGGCATCCATAACAACAATACAATGGATAAATTATATATCAATCAATAGAAATTTAAAGAAGATTGCACAGACAGGCATTCTGCATGTGAGTCACGATATAATTTTCTGTGTAAAGAAGATACAATTTCTGTCAATATACAGCAATATATAATATCTGTCATGACAGATAACTTATGACAGCAACTGTCAATAGAATAGGGAAGACATAGATACATCATATCTATAACAAAGATTACTTTAGACTATACATCAAAATATGAGGAAAGACTAAATATATAAGAAATTTAAACAAAACAAATGAACAATATGTAATAACTCGTTATATTTCTGAATATGACAGCTACAAAATAAAAATTTATGAAATTAAGAAAACTAGGAATGACTAATATAACTCTTAAGAATAAACCATTTAACTTTTCATACATATAAGATCATAAAAATGTCATATTTTTGTAGCTTTCAAACATAAGATAATCAGGTAAAATTGAGAAAATCATTAAATGAAAGATTTTGAACAACAATAATATAGCCTTAAATCATGGAATATTCGTATTAGTCATCATTAACAGAATAAAAAATGAAGGAAGATGATCTAAATTTTGAAACCTTTATTAGACCATTGTCTACTTTGATATACATAAATCTTTTTTTTTCTTCTTCTTCTTCAAGGAAAGTCATCAAATAAAGAAATGAAGTAGTTTTCAAAGACAAGACATGCACAGAAGGAAAGCATTAAACAAAACAGCTCAGATCTATGTTGATAATAAAATTAAGTCGTGTCAACACAGGCAGGAGAGTCTATTATATTTGGGAATAATAGGAAGGACAAACGAATAAGTGACACAATATATCATGACAGCAGGAGGTTTCAATAATGAAAATCTTAAACAACTCATGAGAAAAACATCTAATTTTAGAAAATATAATATTTCAAAAACTTGTAGACAATTCGAGAGATTGGCAAAATTAATAATTCTTCCTCAATCCTAAGAGTAAATAAACTATGTAACATATAAATCTATTTTCAAATTATTACATTGGATCACAAGAACTAAGAGAAATCACCATTTCCGGATACACAGCTCAAAACCTTTAGATTTAAACATAAAATCCAATCTCACTTCAAATGACATTTTAAAATACTAAAATTATATTAAAAAAACTACCACTCTAAAGTAACAATGCCAAAACAACTGATAAACAAAGTAACCATAGAGACTCTTTACGAGCACGCGATAACACAACGAGAAAGAGAGGAAATGCTTGAAACTACACTCACATTACGTAACTGCAATCATTTTTAATACAATTTTGGCAATAACACTTTAATAATTAAATGTTTTTAAAGATATTATATTACATAACAAATGAAAGATATTCTAATGAATCAGTATGTCTCACATTTACAAACACTTACAAAACAAAACATAATGATGCCAATCATTTATATTTCTAGTTAAATTAATGCTTACTGTCACTTTCAATAATTTCAAAGATTTCCTTCAAATGTGAGACATAATAATAATCCTTTAAAACAAAAAATACCAACAAAGTCTAAGCCCGTACATATTTATTCTAAATAAGTTTAAATACATAATGCCTATTTTTAAAAGCTATAAATTAAAACTTGATGTAACGTTTATAAAATTAAATATCTCCAAAAGTTATCAAAAATTTGTTCATCTATTTTTTTTGCGACAAGTAAAAAACGTCTTCCTCGAGTGACGAAGAAGAAAAATAAGGAAGTTATTTAGAACCATTTAAAATTAGGACAAATGGATGACCAGAAGTAACACCAATTCAATTAATTGTATGGTGAACCTAATATTGTCGGCGCTAATAATAACGGCTGGAACACAGTGGCCTGAAATTTATTTTTACGGGGGGAAAGTCAATTTTCAAATATGGCTTAGTAAAGATTATTTGTAAAGATTTATTATTTGAGACCTTAATCCTAAAAGAAAACATTTCTAAGTCCAAAAGTGCCCGTTATCAGAAACATGTTCCAGGAAGACAGCTCTCCTATCAGGTATTTTTTCTCACTAACAAATGACATTCTACGAATTAAGTGCTCTCCAAACCCTCTACTCCAATTTATGAACGTAGTTTCTAGAGAATTTTATACGATACATTATGGATGACTCAGAGCAAAGTAAGGATTTTTCATTATAATATATTAAAAAAAAAAATAAGTTGTAGGAAATAGTAATACAAATTAAATATGAAATTAACGAATTTCGATTATTGAACGTACATAAACGATTTGTACGCATATTATTATAGTAATTTCGATTCGCCAATAAAATATTTTTTTTTTAAATGAAGCAAAAAGTGCTCAGAGGTACAGTGGGGGGAATAGTATTTGCACACCAGGTTTTTTTAAAATAAATTATGAATTTGGGTAATACCAAAAATGTATCATGTAATAAATAAGAAGTATATTTAAAACGGAATTAATGCATATATAATTCAAATGAAAAACTTCTTGCTTAGTAAAACAAAACTTAAATCTTACAAAAATTCCGTCAAAAAAATTATTTGCAAACCAAACAATTTCTTCATTTTTTAAAATTTAATATTTTGTATGTAGTCTGTTAGCGTTAATTACCGCTTGTAAATGTCTCAGCTTTGAGAATCCAAGGTTTTTAATTCAATCTGGATTGATTTGTTCCCATTCTTGTAATAAAGAATTATTGAGATAGTGCGTTCCAGTTATGTGGTATTTTGAAACATTTTGGTCTTACGCGTGGCATAAATTTTCAATTATATTCAAGACTCGTGACTGTGGACGGGTTTGCAGTTGTTGACGAATATTAAATATTAACCATTCTATAATTTTATTGGCTGTATTCTCTAGTTTCACTGGCTGCATGTGTCGGATCATTGTCCTTCTGGATATTAACTGATGCTAGATTCCAAATTTAGCTGCACTTGCTTAGAGGTTGTCCCGCAAAATTCTCATATAACCTTCTGCATTTAAAATCTCTTCAATAGGTACAAGATTTCCTTCTCCATTATAAGCTATGCATCGCCCAAACCATTGCATTACCACCCCCATGTTTCACAGTAACCGTAACGTCTTGCTTTTTCAGTTCCTCACTTATCTTAGGCCACATAGGCTTTCGTCCATCAGATCCAAACAAATTAAACTTACTCTCATCATAGAACAGCACATTTCACCCAAAACTGGTGGGCTTGTTAATGTATTCTCTAGCAAAAGAACGTCTCTTTTTGCGATTGGTCTCACTAGCAAAAGGTTTTTTTTTTCTCAAGACCCTGCCATAAAGACCTTTAGAATTCAAAACATTCCTTACCCATTTTGTGCTGACATATGCCCCAGAAGTTGATTAGACCATATTAGCTAGGGCACCTGCACAGCTGGATTTTTATGAGCTTCAATTTTTATTTTTCTCTCTATTTTTTCAATTAGTATCATGGGGCGACCTTTGCGTTGGTTATTTGTTGAGTTGAACCTCATTCTTCGTTTCTCTTAATTGCCTATCTTACTTTAGAAAAATTAAGACCCAAGAAATCTGATATTTCGATACGATTTTTGTTGGTTGCGCAATAAAATCATTTTTAGCAGATTTCCATTGAGGGAAATCAGCTATTGAGGTCGTACTCATGACGCGATTTTCGAAATTTTTCTTCAAATGTCCATCGATCCTACCTATTTAGAGAGAGGCAGCACTCAGTTAACTTGTTTTTGGCATTATTAAGAACTTAAAAATATGTAAATCTTACATGATTGAAATATATTAGAATTCTGACAAAAAAGAACAGGATTATATTCTAGGAAGTAAAATACAACAAGTAAACAAACAGGCCTTTTTACTTATCTACAAACAAAGAAAGTGTGTAAATAATTTTTTCCTGGTGTTTACGTTATTTTAAAATATTTTTTATTTTATGATCATGGCTTTCAATAGAATGTGTACTGTTATTTAACAAGTTTTAGTTGTACTTATTATTGGGTAAACTCAAATGAATTGTTTTCAGTTTATTATTTAAAGAAAAAACGAGGTGTGCAAATACTTTTTTCCCCCACTGTACGTGTTTAGGTAATCGGGGTTTTATTTCTGCGTATCCAATACTCGCAGAGATTTCCCAAGTGTCGAAAAGTATGAAGAACATGAATAAATTGAGGAAATAACGGAGGTCATTAGTCCTCATTTTTCTCGATCGACTGACGCATTGATCAGACTTTTACAGATTTTCTCAAAAATATTAGGGAAACGATGATATAAGTGTACAAATAACACCGAGAATTTCACACCTCAAAATAGATTATATGAATAAAGATTTTAATATGCCATTTAAGTGCCCAAAAATAGTTTAATCTAAAGCAGGACGCCTTTCCAAACGGTATGAATCGTGCAGTGAACGCTCAAAATGGTCATCATGCATTTTTGAAGAATTAAAAGTTGCCAGTCCCCACTAACTCGAACACTCAGAAAAAACTCACTCATCAACTGAGGTGGCCAGAAAAATGATTAATTTCTGAAAATTTTACGAAGCACGTAAAGGGGTGTAGAGTAACCTCGAATGTTATGTTTTTAAAAGCTTTCAGTTTTTCCACCTAACAATGCTTGTCATTTTTTTCCAAGGAAAATATACAACGAATAAGAATGCCACAAGCGTTCCTTTTGCTTGCAGAATATTTATTACAACTGCAAATGGTTTTTGTAATTTATGTGTGAGTTACATATTTTATCTTCTATGGACAAGCTAGAGCTCGCGATTGTCTCTCACTGAAAAGGAGCTTTTAAAGCTTGGAGAGATCGATGTTTGAAGTGCTTGCTCTATAAGATTTTGACACATTATTTAAGAGTAACGGTTAGAGTACCTTTACTAATACTGCTGTTACTTAAATAATTTAACACAATGGAAGTAAAGCGTAATGTGGAGATTAAGGCTAAGTTACTAAATAAAGTCAGTGTTATAGCGAAGGTTGAGGCTCTCGCCAGTGGACCTGTGGAAGTCTTAATACAGGATGATTACTTTTTCAATGTTACACATCCAAGATTGAAGTTAAGGGTCTTCCAGGTATTATGATCTAATGGTTAAAGGAATATTATATCATAATTAAATAAATTCATACTTGGAATTCATAATTAACAATTATAATATTTAGCAATAACTTTTTAAAAAATCAATACTTATTGTACTTTTCTTTTCATTGTGATAGTATATATTTACCAATTACGCTTTTCTTTTTTTGGTATTGTGACATCTTTATTCAAGCCACCCCTCTCAAAGAAAACAGATAGTCAATCTATTACTATTACTCATAAAGTATATTATAAATGCTCACAGACCATGATCAAAACTGTAGTAAAACAACTTGCTAATCTGTTGTGCAGTTTCTTCTCTTAGCATTAGATTCTGAATTTTGTGAGACAATGTATTTGCTTGAAAAAAATGATGAAATAACAACCCCTCAAAAAGATTAGAAATGATTATAGAAGGCATTCATTAAAGAAAATAGTAGCGTGAATAGTTATTGGAATAACTTAATCAGAGCTAACTTACAGTGTAATTACCCAAGCAAAGATAAAAACAAATGGGGCCAGATTGAGTGTCACAAAATGTTTATTGTCATTTGCTTTGAAACCATGTGGCTCTCGGAAATGAAAGTAGAAAGGATGAAAAATAAAAGGCTATTTGTCATAATCGTTTTGCAAATATATTATAAACAATGCTGTATACTGATTATGTATAACTTAAACAATTAAAATGCATTTATAACGAAATGGTTATATACATTTCTTTACATTATTATTATTTGGAGATATTAGTGATAAAATTCATATCTGTTATCAACAGTTGAAGAGGTCTTGGACTTAATTGCAATGAAATATAATTGTAAGCTTCCATGTTTCTAGCCAGTACAACCATTAATGTATAGTTGTATACATTTCAAGGTAATAAAATATATTGGTCATGATTATCTAAGGAAAAACCAAATTTCATTGATGAAGGCATTATAATCAAGGTAAAATAAATAATTCAGAAAAAAAATTATATACTTGTATCTGTAAAAAAATATCAAATAATGCATTACAAGTAATTGTTTAACAATTATAAAGCATTGTTTATAATATATTTGCAAATTGATTGTGACAAATCACTTTTGGAATTAGTGCCCCTCTTATTCGTCATCCCTTCTACTAATCCCTGAGATCCACATACATGCCTCCACCAATCACTCCATCCCAATTTTTTTTTCTAGGGTAATTTCATTTTAGTACAACTTTCCCCTCGCTCTTGAGAGCATCCTAGCTCTCCTCAGCTCTCTTTCTCTCCTCCCTGTCCTTGTCCCTCCGTTTCTCCAGCTCTCTTTCTCTCCTCCCTGTCCTTGTCCCTCCGTTTCTCCAGCTCTCTTTCTCTCCTCCCTGTCCTTGTCCCTCCGTTTATCCAGCTCTCTTTCTCTCCTCCCTGTCCTTGTCCCTCCGTTTCTCCAGCCCTCCTCAGCTCTCTTTCTCTCCTCCCTGTCCTTGTCCCTCCGTTTCTCCAGCCCTCCTCAGCTCTCTTTCTCTCCTCCCTGTCCTTGTCCCTCCGTTTCTCCAGCTCTCTTTCTCTCCTCCCTGTCCTTGTCCCTCCGTTTCTCCAGCTCTCTTTCTCTCCTCCCTGTCCTTGTCCCTCCGTTTCTCCAGCTCTCTTTCTCTCCTCCCTGTCCTTGTCCCTCCGTTTCTCCAGCCCTCCTAAGCTCTCTTTCGCGCCTCCCTGTCCTTGTCCCTCCGTTTCTCCAGCTATCTTTCTCTCCTCCCTGTCCTTGTCCCTCCGTGTCTCTCGCGTTCCTCAGCTCTCTTTCTCTCCTCCCTGTCCTTGTCCCTCCGTTTCTCCAGCCCTCCTCAGCTCTCTTTCTCTCCTCCCTGTCCTTGTCCCTCCGTTTCTCCAGCCCTCCTCAGCTCTCTTTCTCTCCTCCCTGTCCTTGTCCCTCCGTTTCTCCAGCTCTCTTTCTCTCCTCCCTGTCCTTGTCCCTCCGTTTCTCCAGCCCTCCTCAGCTCTCTTTCTCTCCTCCCTGTCCTTGTCCCTCCGTTTCTCCACCCATCCTCAGCTCTCTTTCTCTCCTCCCTGTCCTTGTCCCTCCGTTTCTCCAGCCCTCCTCAGCTCTCTTTCTCTCCTCCCTGTCCTTGTCCCTCCGTTTCTCCACCCTTCCTCGGCTCTCTTTCTCTCCTCCCTGTCCTTGTCCCTCAGTTTCTCCAGCTCTCTTTCTCTCCTCCCTGTCCTTGTCCCTCAGTTTCTCCAGCTCTCTTTCTCTCCTCCCTGTCCTTGTCCCTCCGTTTCTCCAGCCCTCCTCAGCTCTCTTTCTCTCCTCCCTGTCCTTGTCCCTCCGTTTCTCCACCCTTCCTCGGCTCTCTTTCTCTCCTCCCTGTCCTTGTCCCTCAGTTTCTCCAGCCCTCCTCAGCTCTCTTTCTCTCCTCCCTGTCCTTGTCCCTCCGTTTCTCCACCCTTCCTCGGCTCTCTTTCTCTCCTCCCTGTCCTTGTCCCTCAGTTTCTACAGATCTCTTTCTCTCGTCCCTGTCGTTGTCACTCCGTTTCTCCAGCCCTCCTCAGCTCTCTTTCTCTCCTCCCTGTCCTTGTCCCTCCGTTTCGCCCCCCTTCCTCCGCTCTCTGTCTCTCCTCCCTGTCCCCGTCCCTCAGTCTCTCCCGCCCTCCTCAGCTCTCTTTCTCTCCTCCCTGTCCTTGTCCCTCCGTTTCTCCACCCTTCCTCGGCTCTCTTTCTCTCCTCCCTGTCCTTGTCCCTCAGTTTCTCCAGCTCTCTTTCTCTCCTCCCTGTCCTTGTCCCTCAGTTTCTCCAGCCCTCCTCAGCTCTCTTTCTCTCCTCCCTGTCCTTGTCCCTCCGTTTCTCCAGCTCTCTTTCTCTCCTCCCTGTCCTTGTCCCTCCGTTTCTCCAGCTCTCTTTCTCTCCTCCCTGTCCTTGTCCCTCCGTTTCTCCAGCTCTCTTTCTCTCCTCCCTGTCCTTCCATTTTTCCATGTTCTATATGAATTACTGCATAATACAGTTTTTTATCTATTGCAGGGGGATTTCTCCACTTCTCAGTTGATACACTACCAAAGAGAAGATCTCCATGAACCTGCTTTATGCCAATATTCTATTGCTAATTGTTCAGATGGTGAAAATCTATTATTAGTACTTCAAAATTCACTCGGCCTGTTAGGCCATGTAAAGAAAACTCGCCATTTGTACTTCATCGGTCAGACGAGGATTCACATAGATGAAGTGGAAGGCCTTGGTAGTTATATTGAATTTGAGGTAATTTGAGCTTCATAAATAATGTACAGTTAATTGTCTCCTTTTCAAATCTTATGTAAGTGAAGTAAAATTTGTGGAGGTTGGTTTACAAAGTAAAATATTTGAATGTGACCACTTGAATTAGTGCCTTATTTTGTAACCTATTTCTTCCTCTTTTTATATGCTCGTATAATAATCTTAAATACTGTGTTATTAACTTCTATTTTCTCTGTCATTTGACCTACTTTATCTAAAATGTACATATTTATTTTTAATAGGTAGTTTTAAATGCAGAGCAGACTTTGGCTGAAGGGGAAGTCATTGCGAACGACCTAATGGAGCAATTAGACATAAATAAGGAAGATTTAATTGCTTGTGCCTACTTTGATTTGCTTTTGCAAAATGAAGATTGATGATATTTGTGTTTATACTTCATAATAATTTTGCAAAAATTCATATTTTTTTTTTTTTTTTTATTAAACAATATATCCTAGCAGCCTTGTTTTATTGAGCCTACTCCTAAGAAAGTCATTTTTAAAAAAAAGGGCATTTGCTATTTACTGGTATAGAAAATAAAGGGCTTAGAAATGTGGTTACTCAGAATAATCTAACTGCTACATAAAACCATTACAAATTGTGAAAGGGTGATTGGTGACAAGCAACCTATTATAAAAAAATAAAGGGAAGGATTAGTTTATACATTTACAATTAGAACGGGGAATAAAAAAAAAAGGTGAGGACAGCTTTTTACCAGAAAGAATAATATCTTCTTGTTAGTTAGTGGGTGAAATCAGACCAAGGGGAGTAGAAAAAGAGGAACTATGATATAAAAACATAACCTGTTATTATGCATTGTATCGGAGAATGTTAAGATAAAGAATTGTGTCAACTTCAATCATAAATCCCTTATCCATCCCAAAATTTTCCCACAAAAGGAAACTAAAACTTGCTTACTTTTTGAATTAAAACATTTTTTTTTTTAGAATAAATTGACCTTCCCGAAGGGTGTAAATTTACATCAAACACTAGCAATGCAGTTGTGAATAATTTAGATTTTAATTTTAATTTGATCTAATAAAATCAGTCCTTTTGTGTGAGGCCATTTTCTCTCAAATTGACATCTTTGTTTCTTGCCATTTTCGGAAGTTTATATATATATATATATATATATATATATATATATATTTGTCTGTTACCGCTTTTAGCTGTCGCAATTTTTGTTTGATCGTTACCAAACTCGATATTTAGTCGTTTTATGTAAAAAGAAAGATCAAGTTCGTTAATGGCTGAAATCGGACCAGTGGGAGAGGGAGTTTAGAGGGGAGGATTTTCTAAAATTCGAAATATTTCCGTTACTATACGTCGATCGAAAAATTGTATAGAATCAATCTCATTGCAAATTAAATTTACTATAAATATTGTTATATACATTTATTCTCTATCTTGAATATTAACCGAGATATTTGCATTTTTATTAAATGTGGGCCTGTGTGGGGGGGAGGGGGTGTGTGTGAGTTTCCCGCCAAAAGCTAGTTCGGCCGTTTCCGTAACTGCTCGGCTCTCGTTTGGAGATTTCTCTATTGTATAACTTTACTTTGGAAATTTGCTTAGTTTACACAGCCCCTGCGTGACGAATTTTTATTTTATTTATTTTCTCAATGAATAGCCCTTCAGAGAAAGAGAGTTTATTTCCTACATGTCTCGTACAATATAGTACATTACATGTAGTTGTAGATTAATAACAAATAGCTTACAATTTTGTTACGCTTGTGTGTGTATATATAAATAAACGTTACTCTAATGCAGGTATGGGCAAATCGGGGCGGATAACGGATGAGAGTAAAACTTCACGTGGGAAATCTGCTTAGTTTACGCAGCCCCTGTGTGACAGACTTTTAAAATTTCTGGGTACTGAAATCATATATAAGCACATTTGTATGATTGTGAATCTTTTTTTCTCTTAAATATATATATATATATATATATATATATATATATATATATATATATATATATATATATATACTAGCTAAGGTACCTGGCTTCGCTCGGGAAATCATTAGAGGCTGAATGATGATAGTATTTTTTTTTTTTTGGCAAGGCTTCAATGTGTACAACTACACTTCCCATTTGGGCGTATTGTTTCCCTGTAAGGGTCAAGCAGGAGCCTTATAGAATAGCAATTTTAGTTCTGAAGAATAAATGTAAATAAGTTCGTTGTCAATCCGTCTCGAATACTTGGCACACTGTGAATAATTCAAATCATAAATATTTATAATTAAATAGCATTTATTATAATTAAATATTATCTATAATGTACTTATTTCCCCTCAGAAACCAATCTGTGAATGTGAGCATAGTTATATAAATAATAAATTATTATTAAAATTGTAAATTCCCGCTATAGTTTTTTATTCCTAATTCACATACTGAATTTTGTTTAGTTCGGTTCAGTCTTTTGTGCCCAATATAATTATTGACTCCTGCTTTAGTTTTTAGCATATATCTCATTTAATCTTTGGTATACGACAAAAGCGTATATAACAAAAGTTACTTTAAATAGCAAAATAAGCAATGCTTATTATGTGTATCATTATAGAAAAACCAATAGGAAACTAAATATTCCGGTTTTTTATTTCAGGCTTCCATTATAACCCCCACTACTGCTAAAATCTAGCTATCTTGGTACAGCTAATAATAATGGAACAATTAATGCTAATTCACATACCGAGTTTTGTTAAGTTAGGTACAACCGTTAGTGCCTAATAAAATAGTTGGCTCCCACTTTAGTTTTTAGTGTATATCTTGTTTATACTTTGTTATACGACAAAAGTTACTCTAAATAACCTAATAAACAACGTTTGTTATGTGTATCATTGTAGAAAAACCAATAGGAAACGAAATACCCTGGTTTTTCATTTCAGGCTTCCATTATAACCACCACTCCGGCTCAAATCTAGCTATGTTGGCACAGCTAATAATAATGGAATAATTAATGCTAATTCACATACCGAGTTTTGTTAAGTTAGGTTCAATCTTTAGTACCTGATAAAATTGTTGGCTCCCGCTTTAGTTTTTAGTGTATATCTCGTTTATACTTTGTTATACGACAAAAGTGAATATAACAAAAGTTACTTTAAATAACAAAATAAACAACTTTTGTCATGTGCATATTTGCAGAAAACCCAATAGAAAACGAAATACCGCTATTTTTAATTTCAGGCCTCCCTTACAACCCCCACTCCAGCCCGTCCCTAAAAATGTTGGTATGGCTTATTATAATGAAAGCATTAGTGCTAATATGCATACCGAGTTTTATTTAGTTCTGTTGAGTATTTTGTGCCAAATAAAATTGTTGACTCCCTCTATAATTTTTAGCGTATAACGCCTTTATACTTCGGTAAACGATGAAAGTGTATATAACAAAAGTTACTCTAAATAACAAAATAAACAACTTTTGACATGTGCATATTTACCGAAAAATCAATGCAAAACGAAATATCGCTATTTTTAATTTTAGGCCTCCCTTATAACCCCCTCTCCTGTTCGCCACAGAGAATATTAACATACCCTAAAGTCTAAGTTCGGTTAGTAGTAATATACCTACCAAGTTTCATGAAATTCAGTTCAGCCGTTTATGCGTGAAAAGGTACCAAAGAAACAAAATGCAGTTATGGTACCTATGACATGTGAAACGAAAAGTAATCGTGAAAAAAATCAATGTACAGACAGAGGTTACAATTTTATATATATATATATATATATATATATATATGTGTGTGTGTGTGTGTGTGTGTGTGTGTGTTTTAAGACAAAATACAGATTACCTTTTATAAAAAGAGACTTTAATCATTAAACATACAAAAAGTCGAATCTACAGAGACAAGTTGCAAGTATGAACAGAGAGCAAGATTGAAATGTAAATTCTTAATGGTGTGCCCACCTGCGCGAGTTACAGCTTCCTTGGGTAAATCATTTTTCAAATTTAAGGTTGTTATGACGAGTTTTGCGTTTGAGTCCCATTTCTTGAGCTCGTCTAGTATGTAGAAAACCACAGGAATTAGTACCCAAATTATTACCTTGAAGGTTTAGGTGGGTGTACCTAAAGGAGAACATTTTTTTGATGTACTCCCTGGACGCACAATTCAGTCTTAATTATAAATGAATCTTTTACACACACAGTTCTCTATAAATTTGAAATTACTATTATTAAAGAGATAATTAAAATTTTGAGTTGTCATTATGAATTTATCATTTATAATTATTGATGGTATTGAGTATTAGTAGAATAATTGGGAAGTATTATTCTTAAATAGTGGAATTATTATTGGGTAAAGTATTTCACTGTTGTGTGGCAAACAATCTACTGATATTATTTGTTCATAATCAAAAATATTTCTATACTCAAAAGTATGCAAAAATCTCTATTTTTATAAGAGAGTGGTCATTTCTCTAGTTTCTTAAGTAATAAATGATTATTAAAAATTCCGAATGTAAGGTCCTTATTTACTAAAAGCAAAGTCTTTATACAATCAATGAAATTCAGTACTATTGAAATAATTATTGATATTTAGTCAAACAATTTCTTTATTGACATAAATTGGAGATATTATCTAAAATTCTAATGTTTTCAGCTCGGAGAAGAGCATTGTGTAGTTATTTTTTTAACAGTAGAGTTAAATTGATTTATTTATTTGTTATTAATGGAATATTTGATATAAAATTGTTTTTATAAATGATATTATTTTCTTTAAGTAGTTAAGTAATTTATTATGCACAAATTTCCCCCTATACTTTTTATGACAAACCACAGACCATTTATATATTTTCAGTGTTAGTTGTCATTCTTTTCTTCTATTAATTGTATTGTTGTATTAATTAAGATAATATGTGGGTTCTTTTCATATGCGAATATTGAATTATGGGTTATTGAAATAATCATGGAATTTAAATTTTTGCTTTTGTGTATTGCCTTAACAATATTTCTGTATGTTTTGTATTTGTGCATGCCAGTCACCAGCAATATAGTTGAACTGGAAAATCTTTACATTTACACTATTTGTTATTTACATTCTTTCAGGAGTTCACAACTTTGGATGTTTTACTCATTTAAATTGAAAAAAAAAAAAATAAAAAGTTAACATGTAAAACACAAAAATAAAAAATTTAATAATCGGGTTATCATTTATTCCCCACTCTAAACCCTCTCCCTAGGCCCATTTCAGCCATTACCTAATATAATTTTTAGTTCTGTTGATCAAATAAAAGTCTGTGACAGGGGTTGCATAAAGTAAGCATATTTTCCACATGCTGGTGTGACACACTAGTAATGTCATCCACCACTATAAACCCATATATTCTCTATTTTAAATCAAAATTTGATGAGTAGTCATGGGGTATAAATACAATTTATGGTATTTAAGCTTTGAATAATGTGGGTTATTACATAAAAGAGAATTGTTTATGTAACATGAGTAGAAGTGGGGGTTTACTGAAGGCTGAAAACTGCAAATATCTCGGTTAATATTCAAGCTAGAGAATAGATGTATATAACAATATTATATTAAATTTAATTTGCAATAAGATTGGTTCTATACAATGTTTTGATCCGACGCATAGTAACGGAGATATTTTGAATTTTCGAAAATCCCCCCTCCCACTAGCCCGATTTCAGCCATTAACGAACTTGATCTGTCTTTTTACATAAAACGTTTAAATATCGAGTTTGGTAACGATGAAACAAAAATTGCGACCCCTAGAGCGTTAACAGACACACACACACACACACACACACACATATATATATATATATATATATATATATATATATATATATATATATATATATATGTGTGTGTGTATATAATTTTTAACGGACCTCATTTTCGTCATCTCCTGGGTAGGATCGATGGACATTTGAAGAAATTTTTCGAAAATCGCGTCATGAGTACGACCTCAATAGCTGATTTCCCTTAATGGAAATCTGCTATTTAGCAGATCCTAAAAGGTTCTAAAACCCTTTTAGAAGGTTTCTACCTTCACCGAAAAAAACCAAATGGTTTTTATTTTTTCATAGTAGCTGTTCTTTATGCGATCTTTAACTGACCCAATTCCATCATAGTCCAGCAGGGTGCCATTTTCCCTCGAACAAAAGCCAAGTGATAAACCTTGGCTCATCATATATTGTCAAGCCAACAATTTTTATATTTTTAATTACTAATATAATTGCCAAAGGATTTATCTCCTTTGTTCATGGTTGTATGTTTTATCAGAAATAATTGTTATTAAAAAATATTCTTAGCCATACTTACGTATTTCACCGTATTCAACATAAAGGTAATTTTGAAAAAAAGACTTCATTGAGTACTTAGCCCACAGGCCCAGATCAAGGGGATTCTTGATTGTTCATATCTTACACAATGTTAGAGCTCGTCCTAAGTGATAACAGATTTGGGGAAAGAATTATTTTCAAAGAAATAATGATTTTTTTATGCAATTCTTTTATGATACGGGAACATGCAAAATAAAGTCCATATTTCAAATTAATCTTAAATTTTTGTTTAAGTTGCAGTTAAATATGTTTAGAGTTTCCCAAAACGTTCTGATATTTTAATAGGTATTTTTAAGTATTTACAGCTTTAGCAAAATAGATGCTTATTAATGACAATGAACAATAACTTTATTTATCATTTCTCCCTACATTACGTAATTTTAGTGTTCCCTAACTTGTACTAGCTGGTCCGAGCTCTATTTCAGTACATACTTCTTTGGCAGAAAATTTTATATTCGTTCAATAGTCGCCATCTTTTGCAATCCCATTTTGTGCGAGCAAGCCTTCGAAGAAGCAAAATGTTGAGAGTACTTAGATTTGCCGGATGCAAGAAAAATTTGATTTGCGGCGTTACACAAGCCAGCCAGAATGTGAGGAGTATGTCTAAAGTCTCGACAGAGACTGACGAGCAGTTCGATGCAAGGTATGAAGCATTTTTCAAGAACCCTTCCATCGACGGTTGGGATATTAGAAAAGCTATTAATGATCTTTGTGGAATGGATTTAGTCCCCGAACCAAAGATTTTAGATGCCGCGTTGAGGGCATGCAGGAGAGTTAATGATTATGCTCTAGCTATTAGAATTTTGGAAGCTGTCAAGTTCAAGTGTGGAGGCCGAGAAAAGGAAATTTACCCCTACATCATTCAAGAACTCAGACCTACCCTTGATGAGCTTGGAATTGATACACCTGAAAAATTGGGTTACGATAAGCCAGAATTAGCTTTAGAGAATGTATATGACATTAATTGAATGAGTATGTACAATTTTAGTATTTTTTCAGTACCATCCCTGTGCATTTTGTTAGATTCTGTATAATTAAAAATGAATTGCCAGTGCTATCATTGTGCGTTTTGTTATATTCTGTACAATTAAAAATAATTATTATTTAAGGGATTTCAAATAAATGTGATAATTCTGTTTTTTCTTAGTTTCTTTTTTAATTTTCCTCCATTCAATATCTACTGAACTAACTTATTTTAATTGCTCCATTTGTATATGCTCTTTTAATATATTTCAGGGTTGTATAAATTAGTTTGTTCTGACTGATTCATAGTTCTTCGACTAGTCTATTATTAGAGCCTAAAGCCATAACCTGAATTAAGGCATATGTTGGTTATGTAAAACATTAAGTAGTTTGTGGATTATTTTGGTAGGAAAATCCATTTATATACATAATTTTCTATTTCTTTGCCTAGCCAAATCATGTGGCTTTATCTCAGCTTATCACTCTTTTATGATAAGAGGGTTGACAAATACTTGCTTCCTGCTTACTTCTTCATTTATTTAGCAATGTAACAAACTAAAGAGGGAAGGATTTTTTTTCATTTGTCAATTGTCCTAAAATAACACTTCCATTTGTTTGTTACTCATGCTGTGTTTTCTATTTTTTTCTCTCCCTCTGTTTGAGCTAGATATTTTATTTTCTTCCGCAACTTAGAAAATTAATTATAATAGATTTCTAACCTCCGAAAGTGCAGACGATTTACATTGTCAATGGTCTAACTCTGGGACTATTTTTCTTTTTATAATCTATTTTGTGTAATAATATACACTTAGTATTTTATTAATCTTCCTTTAAATGATGACCTCCGCAGTATCATATAAATGAAATAAAGAAGACTTAGAAAATGGTAAACATTTTTAGACTTGAGAAACCTGATGATATATTTTCAAATGCTTAAGAATTTCTTTCGAATTACTAGAAAAAAAAATGGTCATAACTAAAATGAATGTCTAATTAACTACTAAAATACAAAATATTAAATCATAGCCGGTGGTATTCTGGTAGAAATGCCAAGATTCTCAGTCATATTAAGTTGGACCGTAAATAGGCTGAGGTGTAATCACTAGGGCTCGTCCACCTTCTGTCTTTAGTTTGCAATATGGACACTAATGTTTTAATCAGTGTGTCTCACAGATGTAACATCTGACAACAAGTTGATGTAAATTCAAAATTTTTTGCATTTGTAGATTTTATTCATTAAACATTATTAATATGCACGTCCATAATCTAAAAGTTATTATATTATATTATGCAACTTCGGTCTTATTCCAAGCATAAATGCCAAATATTGTTTGCTGTGTGAGGTTAATGTAAATATCTGCAGTATCATCAATTAAGATTTTATGTTCTTCTCTCAAAAATATTGTAGATGAGCACACATCTACACGAATAATACTAATCCTATAAGAAATAATAATTGGACAGGATTAAAAAAAAATAAAAAAATTTGGGTCAAATGCATGGTTTTATTTGAACAATAAAATATATTATTGAAGTTTTCATATAATATTGACTTTATTGGAATTTTCGCATAATATTGACTATTGAATGCTTAGGGCAAAAAACAATTTTAACAAATTTTGCAATTTATATTCTTTACTTTTTAGACTCAAATAACTTCTTCCTCTTTTACTCTCCTGAAAAAATTTTCTTAAATAAATAAAACTGTAAAAATGCAAATCACAATGTCTGCATAAAAATTGATATTCAAATGAAAAAATACAAACTGAAAAAAATCCATAGCAATTTTTATTAATTCAGGAAAAAATTGTATTACCAATGAACAGGGAAGAGAGGAGAGATTCACTAGCTATACAGATAAACACTTTCAAGAAACATCTATTGAGGGACAACTGAAAAATGTTGCTATCTGTGAAAATTTTAAATGCCTTCCTATAATTGGTTAGTTGATCATAGCTCGTGATGTACTCTATCAAATAAGATATTACCCATTTTGTGCGATTTTAGGGAGAGGTATTTTTAATTTAATAAGAAGACAATAAAGGTAATATATGATTCCATGGGTAGTGGCGGCCCCAGGTTGAATGAAATAACTTCTTTTACTAAGTATCTTCTTTTCCATCCTCTCTCGCCAAGCAGTATTTTAGTGTATCTTTTTGTGAAATTTTCATTTTGTCGATTTTTATAATATAACATGATTAAGACAAGTCTTTATAGTACATTTTTGATCTGACTTCTGTTTTTTAATGTATGCACCAACATTCTATCTATAAGTCTAGTATTTTTATGTGCAATTAGAACAAAAGAGCCTCCAACTTGCGTCCAATTGCACTCTATACTTACCTGATTTTTTAACATTTAGTTTCACTACTTTATTTAACTTTTTCTCATTTAAGTTACTCAAATATTTGAAAAAGTTTGATTTGTTTTAAAATTTGTCATTTTGATGCATTTTTTATAATAAAAAAAAATACTTAATATCTTCTGTAATAGTTGTGGGAGCTGCTGAAAGGTGTCTTGTTTCTTTATTTGGCATACTCTTCCCATATGAATGATTGAACTCCTACTACAAGAACAATCATTCCTAACTTTATATTTTTAATTGGATATTAATATTTCAAATTTTATATTAAATTTTAAATAGATTAATATTTAAATTTAAATGTCCTGATGAATACAAGTATATTCATACCTGGAGCTCTATAACTTTTCCAAGTAATGCCAGTGAACTGTTCAGAAAAGCGAGATCTAAGGTGGCTTTAGAACTATCAATTGGAATTATTGGAAGGTTAGTTACTACTTCTATTAGGAGAGTAGTTAGAGAGGAGTTAGTTTATTTAGCCCTTGGGATCCCTATTCCAAGAGCCCCCAATCCACTTCATGAATTCACACATCAGCTGCCCAACCCTTGCCAAGTGTTGGACAATTCATGACCTACTGTAGCTGAGATTACCCCAAAATAATAATCATACTATATTATATAAAAAGATCCTGTATAAAATTATTATTTTAAAACTTATATCTTAAAAATTAAGCATTTAAAATAATTAATATTAAATTATAATATCTGTATAACTGATGTTGCTTCTGTTAGTTTTACTAATAGTAAAACCAAAAACTAATTTAAAATATAAAAATTGATTTGAATGCATGATGAGTGAGAACCTTGTTTTACTCAAAAGTACACTGGTATGGGCCTACCTGTTAGCTCTAGGTTGTTAAGGAAAGGGACAAAATTGGGGGAGGGGGCATTTTAGAGAAAGGGAGTTTTTTGTTTTTGTAACCTAGGAAGCATCATAACTTCGAAAGTAATGGTATCTGAGGTTGATAGAAGAACAGCACAACCTTCCAAAACAAAAGAAATACACAAAAATGGATGCCAGACAATGTTTGATGTCAATCATTGGGAGTGTTAGGGATTGAAAGTAAGACTCTTCATAAAAGGGTTTATAATCAATTAGAAATCATGGAAATGCAGATTTGACATAGATTCACCAGAACAACTTGGAATCATAAGAAACCCTACATGGAAGTTCTAAATGAGGTAAGTAAAAGTAAATGTCTTATCAAGGTTATGGAGAAAGCGTGGGTGAAACTTCTTGGGCATATCTTGAGGCACAAAAATTCGATCACAAATGCATTTGAGTATAAGATTGTGGGGTATATTGAATGCCGGAGCCCAAGAAAGTTATTTTTTAGGACATCAAACTTTTCCTTTTTTTTTTTTTCTTTTTTTGGTGGGTATATTTACATGATCCGAGAAGTGTTGGATACAACCCAATGGTTTGCCAAAGGTGTGCCCACTAGGCCAATGAAAAGATCACACAAACACATTTATATATATATATATATACTAGCTCAGATACCTGGCTTCGCTCGGGAATTTATTTGAGGGTGAATGGTGATGGTATTTTTTTTGGCAAGGATTTACTTTGCACAATATTTTGACATTTACCCGTCCCAGTGTTTAGGGTTAATACCCGTTGTTGGGATTTGTTAATAAGAAAATTAATTTTTTATGTAAGTCTTCACTATCCTCCAAATTGTCATATTTTCCGTCTCCTGTGCATTATGCATAGATTTTAATTATTAAGGACAAAATATTAAAATAGATTGAATTAATTTTTCTATAAAATAACATTTCTACGCAAATTACTTTCTCTACTCATTGTTCCTGGAGAAATGTATAAAACAAAAGTTACTCTAAATAACAAAATCAAAAAACTTTTGTTATGTTTATATTTGCCAAGAAACCAATAGGAAACGAAACACCGCTATATTTAATTTCTGGCCTCCCTTACAACCCCCACTTCTGCCCGTCCCTAGAAATGTTGGTATGGCTTGTTATAATAAATGCGTTAGTCCTAATACACTTACCGAGTTTTATTCTATTCGGTTGATTCTTTTGTGCCAAATAAAATTGTTGACGCCCGCTATAATTTTTAGCGTATAACTCATTTATATTTAGGTATACGACGAAAGTGTATATAACAAAAGTTACTCTAAATAATAAAATAAATAACTTTTGTTATGTGCATATTTGCCGAAAAACCAATAGGAAACGAAATTTCGCTATTTTTTATTTCAGGCCTCCCTTATAACCCCCACTCCTGTTCGTCTCAGAGAATATTAGTATAGCCTAAAGTCTAAGTTGGGCTAGTAGTAATATACATACCAAGTTTCATAAAATTCGGTTCAGCCATTTATGCGTGAAAAGGTAACAAACAAATATACACGAAAGAAACAAAATGCAGTTATGGTGTCTATGACATGTGAAACGAAAAGTTATCGTGAAATTTCGCGAAAAAAATCAATGTACAGACAGAGGTTACAATTTTATATATATATAAGACATCATGTGAGAAATTTATTGTTATTATGTACAATATTCCATGAAACAAGTTATTTGGATATTATACACTATCCTTTTTAGAATGTTAGTCGAACCAACCCTCCGACTTGAGTGCAATGTAGTCCAGTTTTTTTGTCTTGATATTGTTTTGGCTAAACATAATCTACAGTAGTTCCAAAGGGTGCAAATGAAATGAACCATTAAACATATTTTAAATAAACTCTATTTAATATTACATCTAAACAATTATTTTTATTTACATTAGAAATATAAGGCATGAAAATAGATCAAGTGAGTGGAACAATTATAATGTTAAATACGGGGAACATAAATAAAGAATTCATAGTCACAAAAATATCAGTGATTTATACTAAGTGTACAATGAGGAAATTTTCAGTCTTAATTTTTCATTACTTACATTTCCAGCTGTAATGATACAATACTGGCATAATTTGGAGTATAGACCTTATATAATAAAAACTTGAAATTGTGATGTGAAGACTCCCAGAAGATCCTATGATCAACATTTTAATACTTAATGCCAACTACAAGATCTAGAAAAAAAAAAATTATTGCTATGAAAATAAATCTTTGATTGCAGAAATGTTTTTCATTTAAAATTTTATTTCGAATCATTTTTTATTTATTTTTCTGCAAAAATTTTTATATAGTAGCCTATAACTTAACCATCTACACTAAAGTATCAGCTCTTCAGCTCAATTTCATTGTTAAACAATCATATTTTAGATTCTCAAAACAGTGTACCAAATCCCCAATGTCATGTATTTTCTAGCAACACTGTCAACACATAACCTAACATTTCATTCTTCAGTAGGACATTTTTTTTAATTTTGGAAAAAAAATCAAAGTTAGCGATAAATGATTTTGAGGCCAAACTTTGAAAATATTAAGTATAATAATATTTTATAATAAGATTATCTTTAATTTATTATATATATATATATATATATATATATATATATATATATATATATATATATATCATGATATAAATCATATCCCATTTTATTGCTGATTCTAACCCTTCATCAGAAAGAAACCACCAGATGGAGAAAAGTGTAAATGGATAAATTCGATTAATAACTTTAAATGACCAAACGTCATCACCAGTTATTCATCTGTTAGACTTGTTAACATAAAATGAATACTTTTTTTTTGCAAATAGGTTTTGTATCACAAAAACTGAAATGATTACAAATACTCATTCTTTGATTATTTTGAAAATCCAAAATGAAGCTCTTAATCATTTACACATCTATTCTCCCAATTTCTTCAGTTACAAAAATATTTTATTAAATACTCAGGTCAAAGGTTACAGACATCCTTCAACTTTTTATATGCAATATACCTGTGTATTTTGATAGACACAAAGTACACTTCATTATTTACAAAGGTAAATTCCAGAGCAGCTCCAATTAAAATAAGAGGCATTAATAAATCTGTATTCCAAAGAAAATACGTATTTCTTACATTAACAAATGATGAATGTTTTGATATCAAAACATTCAGTATTAGTGTTGTGCTTCAAGAAGTCATTAGAATATATAATTACAGACTTGGAGAGTTCAGAACAATATTGTAAAAATATTGTTTTCAGAAGCTGGCGATGAAAACATATTCAGATGAAACAGAAATCTCTATGGCTCCTCATTCACATTTACTGTTGCTAAATGGTTTTGACTGTTTCAACTGCTACTTTCTGACTTTGAACAATGTAAGCAAGAGTAAGCCTGCTCAGGCTCATTGTTGCCCTTCAATAATATTGAAACATATTTTAATTTTTATGAGGAATAACCTCAACAACATTCAAATTTTTAGTTGTAGGTAAGGTCCAGTGGTAAGGCTTTGGACTTTTATTTTAAATCAGTGGTTACTATGCTACAAAGTTGTGACTCCATCCATTCTCAGGCCTTCTGAGCATATAATGAGGAGCTGAATGAAAAGTGATTTAAATGAAATGAAATCTAGTGGACCATTTGGCTTCCACCAAAGCTATGTGACTCAAACCTTGCCCCTTCCTGGACTATTGAGCCAAAGATTTCAATTTTATTTCAAAAGATGTTTAGGCAATGAAATTAATTTTTCTTGGCTGTGTCTTAAAAAAATATATATATATTTTCCCTCTTTTCTACTATGTTCCTTATACATCATGTAATGGTGGTAATAAATTTAGTGGTATATAAATTGATTCTTCTAAAAATTAATTATTTATTTGCTACGTACAATAATGTTAAATTTCTTGAAAATTGTCATTTTTTTTTATTAAAAATATTAAATGTAATAAAAAATAATTTTCTAGCTTATAGGAGTGGATATTTCTAGATTATAGAGAAAATTCCTGATTTCCCAAAATATGAATATTGGATTTGCGGAAGCACTAAATAACCTATTTTTTTTCATCGATTTAATGATATATTAAAGTTTTAGGTATGAAGGGTGGTATGCCCAATGGACGAATATTGATATATTTTTATACTTAATAGGGCCAAATAAATCTAGTTTCCCATCAAAATAAAACAATCAATTAGCATTTGGAGAAAAAATGCGATTACATTTTATTCATTCTGCTGTAATACAATTGAAGAATATATGAAGTGTTAATGAAGTCAGAAGTAGTTAACAGGCTTTGTTACCCATGTTTCTTGGTTGGAATATATGGATATTTTCTCATGGAAATCTAATTAAGGTTTATTCCAATCCCCACTTAATAGTAGAGGAGCATAATATAGCCCTATTGATAAAATTCATTCTTTAAATAAATATGAAATACAGATTCATAATGTTTTATGAATATAAATAAAATTTCATGATTTACTTGAGGCATTGTCATGGGCCAAAAGTCAGAATTTTGAAACTAATAAGTAAGTGTAACCAATGTATTAGAACTGAAAAATAATCCTGAACGCAATTCATTCAACATTTTTCTGATAAAATCAATATTAACAAAGATATTGATGAACAGAAGATTTAACTTCCAAGTGACCCCTACCCATCCAGTTGATGGTAGTTAAGTATAAAATAGCCCATTTTGATAATATTTGTATCCCAGATACATATTAAAAAAAAAAAAAAAATCTGTTTAGGTAACTTTCTTGGAACACTAATGAATTCTGTTTTGTGACTGGAAGTCAAAATTTTGAAATAAATAAAACTAAATAATGTTTTAGGGCCAAAAACGGATTCTCAACACAATTCATTCTTTACAATTTTTTTTTTTTTTTTTTTTTTTTTTTAACATACATATTACGAATGATATTGACGAATATGTGTTTTGACGAAGTAAAACCCTACTCCTGAGGGTGGTAGTAGAGTAAGCAAAACATCTTTTGCTGAGGTGTTTTCATAGAACATGAAAAAAGCCTCTGTCACCCGGAGTTCGAAGCTTCAAAATATCCTCAACATTTTCTTGATAAAACAAATATTAATGAAGATATTAGTGAAAATGTATTTCCGCGTTGAAGTACATCGAAAATCCCTCCTAGTTGAAAATTCGAAATCTCATATAGCCTATGCTGTACCTTGGGATAGTTAACCCCCAAATATAAAAGTCCATAGAAATGTTCTCTAAGTGATTGAGCAACAAATAGGTGGGCAGAAAGACAAGATTTTAAATTTTAATGTCATCATTCTTATAATGGTTTGAAATGAAAAAAAAAAAATGCTATTCCAAATTTAAATAGAAAACGAGACAAACCTTAGAGTTTTATTTATTAAGACAATAATACGTATTGTATTGATACGTATAATTATTATAGCTCTAGAGCAAAGTTGGTGCTCCAGGATCACAATAACACAAAGATCAATAAGTATGTGTGCCAAAAGATATAATCAAATGAATAAAGCAATCATCTGGTCATAGTACTTGACTTTAAATTTGTAATAGATTCAAATGCTGAATAGAACACCGTCCAGAATAATTATCATAAGCCCCTTATTTTTATTGAGAGGACATTTCCCTACCAATACAATGAATCAGAAAATGATGAACCCAAAATAATATAAAAATAAACATAAATAAAGAATGAGTAACAAACACAAATGTGAAATGTTGCACATGCCAATAGAATTTCAATAAGCTCTCATTTATTTTAGCTTATATTTATTTGAGCAATCTGTGATTTCAGAAATGATCAAGATGACCAGACTGCCAAACAAATCAGACGAAAGAGATATTCTTATCCAACTTTGTCATGTGCACAACACTATTTTGCCCCTTTTTCATCTTTATTTTGTATTTTTAAATATACATTTGTCATTTATCTAAGTGATTGGATGATTAATCAAAGGGATTTCTCAGGTTAATATTTTGCTCTCCACCCTACAGTCACTTGGTGTCATCAAAGTCAAATACTGTTTTTTATTTTATTTTTCATTTAGTCTATTCTACTAATGAATCCAACCAGCAGGATTGTTTTTTTCCTTATTTCTCTCATTTATATTTATTATTTCAAATAGATATAACTTTAAACTTAGAAACATAGTGTAATATTGGGTACTTGAATTAGTTTGTAGTGTTTTCTCATAGATGACACTACTAATGGGGTTCTTAATTGATGGCATGACTCCTCTTGCGTTTAATCCTACTGTCATTGGGTTTAGTTTTTAGTGCAAGTCATTCAGTTGAAGCATAAATAACTAATCGTTCTACTTTATCAAATATGAATAACTTCGTACCAGAAATTGTGTTTCTCGGGAAGTTCTTCTTCATTACTGTAACATGAAGAAAATGCATTTGAAAGCCATCGAATTGTAATGGATGTTAATGGAGAGCATACTTTAGCTGAGTAAATATGCTGAAAGTGGTTTGCCAGGTTAGAAGTATTGATTTTGAGATGGAAGACATGGAACGATCTGGGCAGTTAAAAAAACTCAAGTATGAAGAATTAAAGTCATTGATTGATGAAGGTCCTTTTGAAACGCTTCAAGACTTGGCTGAATCATTGGAAGTTGACTTTTCAACAGTCAGCAAATGGCTGAATTATCCAAAAGCAGGTAAAGTGAGTCTCATATGAAATGAAACCAAGAGATGTGGAAAGGCGTTTTTTCATCTGCGAACATCTGCTTGAACGGCAGAAAAGGAAGGGATTTTTTTACATCGAATTGCGACTGGAGACGAAACATGGATTCATTACAACAATCCCAAATAGAGAAAGTCATGGGTTAAGCCTGATCAACATCAACGGCAAAATCAAATATCCATGGAACATCCATGGCTTATGATCTGTGTTTGGTGGTATCAGAGTGGTGTGATGTACTATGAGCTGCTCAGACCAAATGAAACAATTACAGGAGAGCGTTACTGTGATCAACTAATGTGTGTTGACCCATGCATTAAAGGAAAAATGGTGATAAGCATGACAAAATCATTTTTCTCAATGACAAAGTTTGTCCGCACGTAAGAAAACATACATCATAATGACCAAATGGGAGAATATCCCACCCGCCGTATCTCGAGGCATTCCTCCATCTTACCACCTGTTTCGAGCTTGCTATTAAGATGGGTCGAGTCTTAGATTGCCTAAAAAAATGAATCAGTCTTCCATCGTGGAGTCTGTATTCTGCCAGAATGATGGAAAAAGGTAGTGGCTAATGGAAAAAACTTTGAATAATATATTTAAAACCTCAATTTTCAAACAAATTTGATTCAAATTAATTCAAACACCCAATAATAAAATACATCATGTGAAAAGGTCAAAATAAAAATCAAATTTCCTATTGGGGACATTTCTTCTGTACAAATAATGTAAAAGCGCTAACAAATTAAAAATAGCCAAACTCAAGGCAGTGGGGGAGATTTATATTATTGCTGACAGTGATGCCGGCCAATAAGGCACTGTACGGAAAGGGTTAATCTGTTTCTTTATATACTAAATAATTCCATTTTTTAACCACTTTTCTTTAGTAAAATTATCTTCAAAAATTTTTTGCAATCTATTATAAACAGATTTTGAAAGTACCAATTCGAAACTAAAATGCTAAATTATATTTAATGTACTAATAGTCTTTGGTTTATTTATGGTAAAACAAAATGACAATAACTACAATACTTACTATACAGTACCTAATAATATACATACATAACAACTTTTTCATATCAAACATACAAAATTTTATAAGGATACATTTTTACATGTTTGAACACAATATCATTACTAGACAGCACTTATATGGTCTTTAACAAGAATTTCTATAAAGGTTCACGTGTATGTTCACATTACTTTGAACAGCACCAACAAAATCAAATTCAATAATGTTAAAATATAATTAAGAAAACAAAATATATGACATTTCCCTAAATTGGTGGATAAATTAAGAGTAACCTTACAAACATGATGAAATTAAGAGAAAAGACAAAAATTAAAGTATCTTACTTAATTTACAAAATGTACAAAATACAATTTGTTGAAATCCATACAAACATCTGCTACAAAATATATACTATAATGATTTTGTCAAAGACTTTTGTACTTTTTCACAGATTCTAGGTTAAAAAATTATATAATTATTCCCGATATAAAAAAATAAATAAAATAATCTTAAATAAAATATGAACCAAAATAACAAAAATAAAACAACATTTCTATTAAAATTAACCAAAAAAAGCATTTATCTTGAAAGAATATATAAAAATAAAAATAATAAAGATAGAACAATAATATATTATTGCACTTAGAAATAATACACCAGTCTTCTTCTGGTTTCTATAAAGCTCTCAAATTTACATTAAGTAGTTCATTACTAAATTAATGGAGATCAAAAATTACGTATTATTATTCCTCACAGTCCAAAAAAGAGGTATTCGTTATTCCTGTGACCTAAAAAAAACAATTCATATTAAGTATGAATTTTCTTCTTCTTTTTTCTTTTATTGAAGAATAAAAAACAAAACAAAAAATACAAGGGAATAATTTAAATTTATTCTAATAGTATTATAAACTCTTTCTAAAGTTATATATGTCAAAACAAAAAAAAAAAAACATTATACAAGAATCTCAATTTCAGCATAATAACTCAGGATAAATATCTTGTAAAAATATTAAACTTCAGTATTTTAAAGCTTACTCATTATATAAATAAATTTACATCAAAGCAAACAGTTTACACATTATAACTTTTAATTACTCAAACTGAGTAACACTATACTGACGGGAGGCTTGGATATAAAATTATTCCCTTATTTTTTAACTGTAACCTTAAACATCACAAGAACAACATAAAAGTCATTGGAATGATCTATTGCTACCCCTAAATCACTGGGATCTCTTAATTTAATTTCTTCTGACCATTTCCTCATTTTTTTTTCACATAAAAAACAAACTTTATCTCTTAGTTTGACTCTAAAATAAGGCCTAAAAATATTTAATTTACTTCATTTTCTTCATTTAACACCTTGAGCGGCATGTACTCACCATTGGTCATTCTTTGAATTACACTATAGACCTCGTGCTCATGGGAGGGCATCCCAAACATCTTTCCTAAGCATTACTAAGTATTTTGTAGACAGTGGAACCCAAAATTACCAAGTCCAAATAAAAAAAAGGTTACATTCTGGGACCAAACCTAAGATTTATCAGTGCTAAATAGATGTAAAATGTCTCATCAACAAGATTCAATAATGACCTCAGGTGGTCACTTGGTCCTCTGTGGAAAAATTAAAATGTCCGTCGGTGGGCACAAGGTGCTCAAGTGTTAATCATAAAGTCATCACAAATGTAGTAAAAAGTGCCAGGTGATTTACACAACCCCTGTTGTTCATCTTTACAAGGAAAAAATATGATGCAACAAAATTATCTTCAGAGACAAAAGCATTGCTAGAAAATAAAAGAAACCAACTCGTGTTACTGCCTTTTTAAATTTTGTTCCTTCAAATAAAAGTTAAATTCTGAGAATAATATACAGAACAATCTGTTATATGTAAGATATCTTTTTAGCTTCTTTATGAAAATTTGCTTTACTTTGGGGAGAAGTTAATAAAATTTAAACGATCTAGAGCAACATCATAAACATAGCAAACAAATTATGAAGGAAGTCTTTCAGGCTATATGTAGGAGTCCAAATGAAGTGATCCAAAAAAATTAAATTTGTTGCTTGGCCATTTTAATTATTTTTTATGTTTTTACTAAACAAATAGGAAGTTCAAAACAGATTTTAAAAAAATGTTATCTTACACCGTTTATATGTAGTGGCCATTTTTGTTTAGAAAAATACAGTGCTTTTGCTTTGAAGACGTTAATGTTAAATTGATTATCTCTGAACTGGATCATTCTAAAACATTGGAATTGACATAATTTTTTTCAGAATATTCTTCTCTATAATATTGTTTCTTAGCCATGATACCATAAATGCAAATTTTATCAGTCAAAATGGTCTCTATATTTAGGGGTTGAAAATTGAATAATTCTGCTTTTTAGAAATTAAAAGAAAAATACTAAGGAGTGATTTGCCAGTGATTATTGTTATGAATCTCTAATTCTTAAACATTGACCACATTAGTAAAACACATCCCTTCTGTGTACCACTTCCAAAAAAAGCTAGAAGCAAACTTGATTAGGTCCACTATAATTTAATGGGAATGACATGATAATTAATTATTACTTTTTAGCAGCAGAATGAAAATAAATATGATTCCCTATATTAGAATAAACATCAAATATTCTTACTAATTTATCATGATGAGACAAAATCGATATTGTAACAATTACATATAAAAAAATGGTAAAAATTGGAGGTAATATGAAGATAACAGATCAATTACCTTTTAGATATTAGTCACCACTCAAACTAGTGTCCTCCGTTTTCATTTCTGGCTGCTGTGCTAAAGCTTTAGTAAGAGCCGCAGCATCTTTGATGGAAAGAACTTGTAGAACTTGAGGTTCACTTCCATTTGATGACATAACTATTTGGTGTGTGGCTCCTACAGCAAGGGTTTCAACATCACTATTCTGTCCTGTGCCTGGTTCAACTTTAGGAACATGAACCATAGGTGTGACAACCTACACGCAATAGAATGGTAAATAAAAATACATATTGACTTTGAACTTGAGTTGAACAAATTTTTAAGATAAATTATACTGAAGAAATTATATTTTAGTTTCACTTTGTTTAGTTAGTTAACTTTTGCGATCTTATTACTGAAAATTAGAATGATTTCTTGCTTTATATGCAACAAGTGTTGATTTCCATGCTCATTTGATTTTTACAGTGTTGAAAAAAAGTCACCTTGTTATATTTAAAAATAATAATAATAAAAGGATTGTGAGAATCACATCTCAGACTTCCATCAGTAAAAATTTAACTTTGTCTAAATAATGAGAAATTATCAGTCCAGAAGAAGAGACATAGCCAGTCCTGAAGCTCAACTAGAACACCATGATTCGGACAAAGTAATGCCATGGCTCCTCTACTGTACTGAAGATATTTAATTTTTGAGACAAAAGTTAACTCTCTTATTAAATATTCATTGCTGAAATTTTCTGATCAAATTTTAATTTTTAAATCTTTCAGATGAGTTCAATGAACACTGCTTCCACATCATTTGTATATTGTAAAGAAATAAGCTTTCTAAGAGTAAAATAGGTAGCCAATTGGTTGAATTTATTCCACCTTAAGGGATAATTTCATTGAAGAACTCTGTCAGAGAGTATTTCTTGCAAAGCATATTGTTACTAGGTTTTGTACACACATCTGTCCATTCTATTTAATATTTTCAGTATGAGATTTCTAGATATACTCATTTCTATCCAAAGCATATTTATTTTCAGATTCTTGGGAATTTATAATTTTTCTTTCATAAAAGAACCTGTCCTCTGCATTGAAAACTGAACAAAGTGTGCTTTCATTTCCTCATAAGAATTGAATTTTGTGCCTTACAAGGAATTTTAAGAGAGCAAAACAGGTGGAAGTCTCAAAAGCATACAGTTAACTTTGGAATTGATCATATGATGTGAAAGTAGAAACTTGAAAAACATGATGGCTTTGATGTCCCACCACAAATAGAGGATAATTTTCCTTTGATGCCTTTTTTGTTGCTTGGGGAGGTTCAACAACCTGGCAAAAAGACCATCTGCTTTCCACATTATCATAAACAATCCACTTCTCATCCCCAATTATCAATTGCTTCAGAAATGTTAATTTCTTGACATTTGATGGGCAGGTCACAAATGCATTGTTAAATGAGCTTTCTTGAGTTTATAGAGGACCCAGACATCAAGCTTACTCACATATCCCATTCGCTTAAGGGTTTTGAATTGAGTAGGGGTTGTTCAAGATGTTCGCAATGTCTCTAGTTGGGCAACATGTAATAGCTTTACTAGGTAGGACTAACATTTCAAAAACATTTGTCAATTAATTAAAATAAAAATAATAGAAGACTGTACTTCAAAAATAAAGCTGGAGCAATTACCTACCAAATGATACCAATTGGCTGGGCATTCAATGACCCTACAGAAATAGTGAATCATCACCATTTATTAGGAAAATGCATTATTTTCCCGACAACCACATAATAATAGAAATTTATTATTATAGGAACTTTTGATTTAAGATAAAATAACAATAAGCATTTTGAGAATTATTACCTGAATTGTGCCATCGCCCTGAGTGTGTATTTGCTGTATGTTAGCAACAACTGTTTGATACATTGATGCAGAAACAGGTACAGTAATCATTCCTGAGACTGACACAGGGTATCCTAAAAAAAAAAAAAAAGAACTCAGAATTTAAAGAATGAAAATAATTTAAAAAATAAACTTCAATACGAATTTCTTTATTTGAATAAGTTCTATGAAACTATTCTTCTAAATCAAACTATTTTTTATATCTTATCATTTTTCCTTAAAATTACTAATTTATGATAAGGGGCTACACTTGCTTTTGACACAATGAATAATGGAATGCAATTAATATACACTTATTACAATAACAGATTTCACTTAGGAGGAATGATACAATTTTTGAAAACTTTCTTCAATTGCTCATATATATGCACATATAAATAAAAATTCTCAAGGACTGCAACTTGAATCTGCTGAAAAAATACTTAAAGAGGACTATATATAGTAAAACAATACGTTAGAACTAAATACAGTGTGTATCAAAAAGGATGATCCAGTTTCAAAAAATCATAACTATTTTGTTATTTGAGATATGTGCATGAACAATGTACTGTTGGTTATTTGAGATATGTGCATGAACAATGTACTGTTGGAAGCTGGAAACTCACGAGTTATACATGGTTACCACTGCATAGCAGCAGTGTGCTTTAATGAATGCCCACTTCAATTTTAGTAAAAATGTCATCTGTACAAGAGAAACTTTTTGTTTTCTACGTTTTGTGAAGTACGAGTCAGAAATAACTGTTCAGCGTGACTTTTGTACTACGATGACTGTTAGGCATCGAAGAAATTAAATTCTGGACGTACTCCACCGGCATAGCATCCCATTCTTCTTGAAGGGCAATTTGGAGCTGATTTAAGTCACTAGGAAGAGGATGACGAGTCTAACACGCCTCCCTAAATTATCCCACAAATGCTCTATGGGATTCATATCGGGAGATCGTGCAGGCCAGTCAAGAACCGTGATTCCCACTTGCTCCAAGTATTCGATAACAATTCTGGCGGTATGTGGACGAGGATTATCCTGCATTAAAATGAACTGTTCACCAATAAATGGAGCAAATGGGATCACGGCCTCTAGGAGGACTTCCTCGATGTACCTCTGAGCAGTCAGAGCCCCAATATTTATGAAAATCAGTTCAGTCCGGGCGTGGATATTAATACCACCCCAAACCATAACTGATCTCCTTTCAAATGGCCGTGATTCACGAATGGCACATTGAGCAAATCTCTCCCCTGGTCGTCTCCACACTCTGTCTCGATCGTCTGAGTGGTATAGACCAAATCGTGACTCATCCATGAATAAAACAGGTCCACATTGCTCCAGAGTCCAATGAGAATACCGATCGGCAAATAATCGCCTTTCTCTTTGATGCCTTTCCAGGAGTTGGGGCCCGGTCGCCGGTCATCTTGACACGATTCCCTGCTCCCTTAGTCTCCGAAGTACGGTGTCTTCACTTACACGTGTATTTCTAGTCACTTCAAGTCTTTCCCGAACCTCAGGAGCCGTTAAATGTTGGTCTCTCAATACCGACAGCGTAATAAATCTATCGTCTACTGCCGTTGTTGCCGTTGGTCGCCCACTGCCGGGCCTATCACAGCTACCAGTTTCCCGGAAACGCCGGAGTGCATCGTGAATGGTAGACTTCGCTACCCCAAGCGTTTCGGCAATGTAACGTAAGCTCCGGCTTTCTCTGGCCAAGGCATCAGTTCGGGCTACATCTAAGTTTGAAAGACCCATTAATCTGAACCGAAATAAAAATAAAACATGTCTATTGGTTAAAGAAAATGCTTTGTTAATAATTAAAGATGTTTAAATGTGCGAAAAACTACTTACGGTTTAGAATAGGTTCGACAAATAAATCTAATCTGAGTTTTATCTAATTGTTTACTAATCCTGAAGGGATTAGTCCAATAGACTTAGGCTCTATACTCTCTGTAATAACTAGAATACCCACATAAATAAACACATTGCTGAAAATTAGCTTTTAATACGACAAATATGAAGTGTCTGGTTTTTTTTTGCGGTTGAGTGAACGAGTATAGTCACTCTATCAGTGATCAGAGATTATTTGTCCATTATGATTTATTGTTCAGGAAGTCACATATATTTCCTTGAATCTAATAATTAAAATATTATTATATTGTTCCAAATCTTTTTCATTGGGAAAAATAAGCTATTTTTACAGAAGATGTTTTAACTGAACAAATCCAGCAATTCAAAAATGGGAATTCTGATATCTTTTTGCCTTTAAATTAACATCTAATAGTTCATTCATAATAAATTACAATTATTTACCATGACCATCTTCTCCAGTGAGAATTAGTTGTCCATCCTGATTCAGAGGGTCTTCGGAATTCAAATCTACATCTCCTTGGCCTCCAACTTCAGTAAGTGTTTGGACAGTATGAACAGTTCCATCTCCTTGACCAGTATGTATCTATTAAAAAGTGAAATTAATGTTTACACAAGTAAAAATGGAGTCCATTATCTCATACTTAAATACATTAGCATTTTAACACTAATAAATTATAAATATTCTCTTTGTTAATCATGCTGTGAATGGTACACAAAAATATTTGATGTGGACAACACATGAATTCCTTATACTCTTATAAAATTAAGTAGACAAAATATTTTAAATATACTTCATTTAAAATTATTTCATTTGAAACTGATATACAATATATGTGTTCCAATACATCGGTACAAAAGACGTCATAGAACATAATTTATATATCTCTTTATGATGAACAAAAAATATATAAATTATATTTATATAGTTCTGAGATCGATACAGACAAAATTTGCATTCAAAAAGGAGGGTGCATTTCAAGATGTAAGATCAATTCTATATATGAAATATGAACATTCTAAGGCTAGTTGTTTTTGAGTTATGCGAGTTACATACAGACATCATGCTGAAATTAGTTAAAATAGGGAGTGTCAAAACAGATAATTTGGTTTAAATCTGATAATCAAAATTTTTCACGATTATAATACTTTCATTGTTTTGTCCAATGAAGTAAAAATATAAAACCTCAAACAAATATTCCCAGTATGCAAAAGAGCAGTATCCTTTCTTTGTCTCAATCAAACTCACCTTCACTTCTATCTATCGAGAGCAATCACTGCATAGAAAACATTACTTTTAGTTTGACCTAGTTTAGTGTCCACCTTCTAATTTTTAGGACAAGCAGTGTACAAGACACTGAATGTTCAAGCCATCAACAATATCCCTTTTTTCCCATAGAGCAAAACATAGAGTTATACGCTAAAAACTATAGCGGGAGTCATTAATTTTATTTGGCACAAAAGAATCAACCGAACTAAATAAATCTTTGTACGTCTATTAGGACTAACGCCTTCATTATAACAAGCCATACCAACATTTCTAGGGGCGGGCAGGAGTGGGGGTTGTAAGGACGCCTGAAATTAAAAATAGCGATATTTCGTTTCCTATTGGTTTTTCCGAAAATATGCATATAACAAAAGTTGTTTATTCTGTTATTTACTGTAACTTTTGTTATATTAACTTTTTTTTTTACAACAAAGTATAAATGAGATATACACCAAAAACTAAAGCGGGAGCCAAATATTTTATTGTGCACTAACGGTTGAACTGAATTTAACAAAACTCGGTATGTGAATTAGCATTAATTCATCCATAATTATAAGCTATATTAAAATTTATAGGTTCAAACGGGAGTGGGGGTTATGCAACCCTGGGAGCCTGCTAACTCATGCACATTACAGAAAGTTTTTATTTGTTATTTAGAATAACTTTTGATGTATGCACATTTGTCGTTTAACAAAGTATAAACGAGGTATTCGCTAAAACTATAGCGCGGGTAACCAATTGTATTAGTATTAATTAATGTTTATTTGTTATAAGCGTAATAATGTTGTTTTTCGACTTATATGGTAGTTCTATGCAGGGCCGGCTCAAGGCAAAATACTGACCCGGGCAAACAACCGTTTTGTCGCCCCCCCCCCCTAAAAAAGGGGGGTCCGGGGGCCCTCCCCCAATTTGTTCAAAATAGGGTTTAGAATACTGAGCTTTAAGGCATCTTAAGTGTTAGTTATCAATCAAAATATTATCATATTTTCAAGTGAAAAGATAAGATGACTGAAAAAGTATGTAGGCCATCACCTTTTTGCATACATTGTAGTAGGCTATACGTTTTTCGTTGAAAAGGGTAAGTTAAAGAGTTGAAAAGGGGTTTAACAAATGAAGATTTTAGTCCAAGTAGTTCTACATATACGTATATTTTACAAACACAAACGAAATTTTTCACTACTTGGGCGTTTGGTTGCCCCCCTGGCTGCGTCGCCCCGGGCAGTCGCCCGGGTTGCCCGGCCCTTTAGCCCTCCCTGGTTCTATGTATAATTCGTATTAGTGAGGTTATAAATCTCAAGCGGAAGGAAAAGACGCACGGATGCCCGCCCACACAGTTAATTGTATTAACTTATTTCCTGTTAAGTGCTGGCACTATTGGAATTTCTTTCTACTTATAACCGACTATTTCTAAACTATGTGTGCTCGGATTGGGTTTGACAGAAAATATGTGCATTATATGTAGATACTATTTCATTATAATAAATGCTATCCATGATCATAATTTGAATTATTTACGGCGTGTCAAAGAGTAGAGAGGGATTGATTGGGAACTCATTTTCATTTACTCTTTTTAATTAAATTGTCTATTCTCTAAGTCCCCACAGTTACCCTTATGGAAAATAATACGCCCAGAAAGGAAGTATAATTGTACACATTGAAGCCTTGCTATAAAAATACCCTGAATATTCAGCCTCTAATGATTTCCCGAGCGAAGCCGGGTACCTTAGCTAGTATATATATATAATGGTATTGTCACATTTCTCAGTAGAGGCCATTGTAACTGGTCGATAATTGAGTACACCTGACATGCTTTGATGTGAGGGAATTATCTTCAAGGCTGTCATATGTTAGTTTTATGTATTTGATGGTAATCTCCAGTTTCTTATTGAGACCAATGGCTAGTGGTTGTTTAGGTTTAGTCTGAAAAAGTTTGCTTAAATACTAAAATAGAACAGAAAAGAAAGACTGATGGATATTTCTGTGGTATCAGACAGACAAATCAGTGTACTCATGTGAATTGACCATCTGATTGTGTGGTAAAATTTCAAAAGGATAATGCACTTGTGATCCAACCAAACTGATAGCAAAACTTTTTATTAGTGAATACCACCTTTCATTGTTGGTTGTGCCAGTTCCTTCTGCTGGCTCTATGACATTTTCCACATTAAATTAATATAAACCATCAATTTTTCAATGTCTGTAATCAAGAGTTTTTAAAAAATGTCCGTCCACATTTTATTTGATAAAACACACAACAGAGACTAGCATAGTAGTGAATTTCAAGTCAAGTGAAGTTCCTGGAGGAATATATATATATATATATATATATATATATATATATATATATATATATCAATCTTTTTCATAAACCCGTTTTTTTTTCATAGACTTTTCATTGCATTTATTGACTACAGTGAGCTTTTTGATGATATTACAAATAGAGCTGGACCTTTGATGATTTCCTTGATTTTGTCAACTTCAACTTGATTTGGTCAGCCAGAGCGTCTTCCAGTGAAATATCTCCCTCACATAGAGAACACATAATGTTTTGTGTGCTTGAGATGATTTTTTCGAAAATACGAAAGAAGGATATGATAAAAATACAAACTATGTGCTTTCATTTCGAACAGAGTGTGGATAATAAACAAAACATCACAATATTTACATGGAATCTTGTTTATGCAAGAAGAAAGTGTTGATCTTTAAACAAAATAAATCATAACAATTTTAAAGTATTTACGACACGAGTGATAAAGGTTTACCAAAGCACCCATATCCTATTTATAGAACACTAAATATCTGTTGACTTATTGAAAGTAGAGAATGATTGAGAAATACTATGAAAGGTATTTTATTGTTAATATGAATAGCAAATTAATGTTTAAAAAAGCTTGTCATGCAGGCAACAAACTAAATCGATTTCCCATATCCATGACACACTAGTGACCTGTCGCTATCTATTTTCCATTTTTTATCTGTCATATTTAAGGCCAATACAGGACTCATTGTGATATATTGGCTTATTGCAAATGTGCAATGAATAGGAGTTTGAGTTTGTTGAGTAAAAACCAAAAGATGCAAATATCTTGGTTAATATTAGAGTAGAGAAATAATGTATAGGACAACAATTGTAGAAAATTAAATTGCAATATGATTGGTTATATAACATTTTTTGATCCAATTCATAATAACAAAAATATTTTGAATATTTGTGTTCAATTAGTTGAATTCACCATTAAAATAAACAAAATTTATCACTAACAGCAATAAAAAAAACATGAAAATTTAGAAAATTGTAGAAGCTAATTTGAAGTGAAAAGAGGACACAAGAACTACAATATAAATACCACACTTACTGTTGCAACACCTTGAACATGTGCAGTTGTTCCATCTGGCAATGTAATAATTGGATTATTAGGATCCACCTGGATTATAGAAACAGTTCCATCTGGATTACTAATTGTTTGGAGAACAGCTGGAGCATACTGTGTGGTAACCTATACAGAACAAATTGTATTATTGAAATATTTTTTAAAATTGAAGTTCAAAAGACTACTTGGGTTAAACAATACAATTTGTATAATTTCAGTTATGGTTAACATTATTTAAAACGATGTAAAAGCCAATGTTGTGCGCTTATTCTTCCATTCCTATTCTCATGAAAACTACATTTCTTTGTGATATCTCTGAATAAGCGATCCCCATTTGTTATCAGCGTTTATTTTTCTTCCAGTCCCCAAGCAAATTTCTTCTGACAATTTCTCTCAGAAGATAGGACAGGCTCACTACACCTGTTTGCCTTAGGATATGGAACTCCTAGATGTACTAAGCCCTTGTCTGCCTTCAACCAAGTCAAATATTTATCACATCTAGGTAGTGTTTAGAGGTAGCCTGTAGTATAAGCAGTTGCATTCTGTAAGCCAGTTTTGGGCAAGGAAAACTTCTGAAAGCACAGGTGATATTTAATTTACGAAGATGAATATTTATGATTTGCTATCTCATTCATATTACTTTTTGAAGGGAAAGAATAAATATATAATAACACTTTGGCTAAGCAATAAAACTTTTTAATTACGAATATTTCTTTTACTTCTTAAAGTCAAACACCAATAGTATATCATCAAAATGTAAAAACTACAGCCAATACATGTATTTACTTAATTTCCTAATAAACCAAAAGAGATGCTCATGCTAGAGAAATACACAATACACAGAAAAAAAAAAAATCTGTATAACCACATTCTGGTAACCAAGATATTACTATTATAACCTATTTTATTATATGAATAAATGCTAATTTGAATAACTTATGTGCATTTTGCATAATCTAAGGTTAATTTCCATGGTTTATCTATACTTTATAAATAGTTGTTTTATTTTTTTGTTTATGGACTAAGAGTTTTAACCCTTAGACGACTCTAGCCGTCTCTAGGCAGACGGGGGAAGGTGGGCCTCAACTGCTCTAGCCAGTCCCTCTTAGGGATTTCCCTGACTGGCGTAGTGTCCCTTCCACACCCGTTTCTACCTGCCGTAGGACAGATTCCTTTGTGCACCAGTTTCTGAAGCCACTATGCAAATAGAACTCTAGCTGCTCGTTTCTAGTTTTCGTTTAGTGTTTGCTGATATATCCAAAAATGCAGAGACTGTAGACTTCTCGTGAAAATGAATTCATCACAGATGAAGAGGGTACATAGGATGAGTCTGGCAACTGGTGATGGAGAAGAAGACAATTTGTCATCCACTGATGACGAATCTTTGCCTAAATCTCCTGAGACCCCAGCAAGCAAAGAGAAGTGAATCGAAGAGTGACTGTGACACTGAAGAAGAGCAAGCAGCAGAACGGGAGTGTATTTATAATTGGACACAATCGCATACAACGGATTCTTCTGTGTCATTTACTACTGATAAATGTGGAATCTAATTAGATTTCAGAACTACAAATCTAATCGTGAATATTTTTTAAATTTAACTTTTGTGCAGTTCATTTGTTGTGAAATAAACCGTTATAGTGCACAGAGTATGGAAAGAGCTTCAATTGTTAGTGTACGTCTGAAGAGGTGGAAAGACAATTCCTGAAAAATTTTATTGTTTGGACAAAAACAATTGTCTAAAGATGAGTTTTGGTCAAACCCCAATATTTGGAAATATAATGTCCAGAGATGACTACTTATTGATTTTATCTATGTTAAACTTTTTGTCTCCAGTAATAGCTGAGGGAACAAAGAACACTGTACAAAATACATATTGTTGTAGACCTCCAAAAAGAATTTAAGGCTGCTTATCTTCCGCAGAAAAATGTGTGCATACATGAGAGCCTCTTATTATTTAAAAGAAGGCTATTTTTTAAGCATTACATTCCAAAAAAAAAAAAAAAAAAATGAAGCCGGGTTGGTATGGAATTATTTGTTATATGTGATTGCGAGTATATTCTCGACATTCCTTATTTATACTAGTCTAACAACGAATTTGAAAGTAAGCGCCCCAAATTTAGGAAAATCAAGAGATGTAGTGGTGATTTACTTGTACTGTACCTGTGAAGAGGTCACACCGATATACCTGAACAATTGGTATTCATCACTAGATTTATTTATGTGGCTCTACGATAAGAGCACAAATGTAGTGGGCACAGTGCAGAGAGATAGAAGACATATGCCTAAAATGGAAGGAAAATTGCAAAAGGGAACCTTTACAGTTAGCTCATGTGGAAACCTTTTGGCTGTGAAGTGATGTGATAAAAGCGAAGTGTGGATGCTGTCTACTTGCCACAAAGCAGAAATGAAGGAGTCCACTTCTATAGACCACAAAACGGAACTAAAAAAAATGAAACCAAGCTGTGTCATAGACTATAACATATTGATGGGAGCAGTGATATAGTGCTTAGTTCGGTAGAGTGTGTCAGGAAAACAAAAAATGGTACGAGAAGGTATTCTTCTATCTAGTTGACTTGACTCTACTAAATTTCGAAATTATATATCAAGTGGTACACAAAAAAAAAAATTAAAATAGCCAAATTCCAATTGGAAGTTATTAGACAGATGCTAAGGAAATTCCACTCAGCAGATATGGTAGGGAGGCATCGTGAAAGAAGAATGAAAGAGGAAGAATTGCCACTATGGCTTGATCTCTCTGCAGGGCACTTCATCGGAAAGTGAGTACCATCAGAAACACAGAAATCCAGAAAATTGCAATGCGTGGTCTGCAGTAAAAATAAGATGAGGAGGGAAAGCACCTACCAATGCAAGAGATGTTAAGTTCTACTGTGCATCATCCCTTGTTTTGAAATTTACCACAGTAAAACTATTATTTATTAAATATTTTATATATATATATATATATATATATATATATATATATATAATTGTGTTGATGTTTTCGACCAGGTTATATTTATATATGGTGTTGTTGTTTTTTTGGAGGTTTGTGTTGGTAAGTAAAAATAGCATAAACATCTCCTGTTACAGTCTAATTTAACAACAATGTGCAATATTTAAAGTAGCAACTGTATTTTTACAGCCCTGAAGAAGAGAAAATAAAATTCTCGAAATATTGGCATAAACTAAGAAGTTTCTTTCACCAACATTGACCAAACCTCCAAAAAAACAACAACACCATATATATGTAAAAATTATAATAAATATATATAATCGAAAATTATAATAAATGTATATGTATATATATATATATATATATATATATATATATATATATATATATATATATATATAATTGTGCTGATGTTTTCGACCAGGTTGTATTTATATATGGTGTGTTATTCTTTTCGGAGTTTTGGTCAATGTTGGTGAAATAAATCTTAGTGCAATAACAATGTATAATAGTTTATAGATATATTTAGTCTTGCCCTGAAGAAGAGAAAATAAAGATTCTCGAAATATCGGCACAAACAAAGATTTATTTCACCAACATTGACCAAAACTCCGAAAAGAATAACACACCACACACACACACACACATATATATATATATATATATATATATATATATAAATTATAACAAATGTACGTAAATAAAAATTAAAAAAAAAAAGTTTCACATCCTCCCGCTTAGTAGACAAAGGGTTAAATGGTTCCTCAATCAAAATCCGATGGCCTTGTAGAGACTTATGTCCATTACTTTCATCAAGAGCCCCATTACTTAAACCTTAGACTTAATGCTCATAGGTACTCAGATTCCTCAAAAGAATAAATAAAGGATTTAACAGAATGTACTAGTTTTTCCAAGTACAACACAATAACTATAATTATGAGAAATTAATTATGTTAGGAAAACAGTGTTTCAATGTTAATTTATAAAAAACTGATGATGGAAGTAAATTTTATAATATTCGAATGCTTTTATAACAAATAAAACAAATAGTATTTCAATTCCTTGTAAGCAGTAAAACTAATAAGGTAGGGAAAAGTGCATTTAAATAGGGGGGGGGGTTGATAGGAGGATCATGTATTGGAATTGGTTAATGGCCTAATAAGGGAGAGAATTCTACACCATTGCCAATCACAAAAGGAAGAAAAAAATGACATGATTAAAATGTAGCATACGGAATAATAATTGAAATTCAGGTTAATTCTCAATATGGAGAATTATTGAATTAGAATTGTGAAAGCATAGCTTTAAAGTGAAATTTTATTCAAATTAGATAAACTCTGAGACAGCATATGATATACTTGCAACCCTGTTTTCAGATTTATTTAAAATATTAATTTCAGGAAATGATTAAGGCTGAAACATTTTATTACTCAAATGGAAACACTTATGGAGGGTACACTTATAAAGTCCTTTAATCAGACTGTTAGGGATTAAAGTAGACAGACTGGGTAGATACAAACACATATTAAAAGAATTAACTAAAAAATAATGGAATGTTACTCATTCCGATAAAAGCTAAAACACTTATGTGTGGCAAGTTCTGAGTCCCCTTAAATAGTGATTTCTGTAAGGGCGAGTAAAAAAAGTCTTGTTGGAATATAATCAGAAAAAGAGCAAGATAAAATTTAATAAGTATATATAAGAAAGGAAACCTATTAAAAATGATCAGGTTTTCTCTTAAGAGCAAAGGTTTTTTTCTTAAGGAACTGAGGAAATGTAACACTCCTTTGTAAATAAAATATGTTAAAATTGAAGGAGAACTTCATCTCTTCTGTAGTCAGAAGATTTAAGATTTACTTTTAAGGACTGAAATCTGAAAAAAAGGCTTAAAAGTGCCGCATATTTATGGGCCCTAAATAAATGACTCGCCAATTCTTAAATTTCATATTCCTATAATCTCTTTCAAATTCCTAAAAAAGTCTTTTAATTAAAAATTACTCCATAGTTATAATATTAATATACTAATGCATGTAATATTCGTTTAAATTCAAGCATAATTTAAATGAAATATAAGTGCATATAGTTTTTTTATGAAGAAATAATATTTCACAATTAAATTGCTAGTAAACCTGTTGTGTTTGCAATGGATCGTGGGTGGGGCTATGGTGGTTAGATTTGTGACTACTGTGGAATTTTAAAACTCCTACAGATGGAGGCGGACTTTTCTCTTCTTCCTCTTCTGAAAAAGCAGGTAACAAGTCTTCCCTTCCATGAAACTTGTAGCAGTTTATGACTATTTGTCTCAAAGCATGAGTCCAGGAAATCTGAAAAATATAAAACTGAATCAAATAAAATAAACGCACTTTTAAAACCTTAATGTTTGAATTAATCACGTTTAAATAAAAATACACTTTCAATATAGAAAAAAACTCCCAATGATATGATTGTTTTTTTTATGTGGATAAATCTCCATTGACACCACAAAACTATAAATGATTTACTACTGATACATAAACAGGCTTCTTTTATTTAATAAACAGACAAATTATTTAATATTTACTTGTTTAAATCACAATAATTATAAAATAGGAAAACAGTTAGTGATAATCCTCCCCGACTACTTGAAAATTAAAAAGAATTCACTACTAATAAATACACATGAATTGGCTATTTGTTATTTAATATTTATTTATTTTAATTGCGTTATATAAAGTAGGGGGGGGGAATGAACTATCTACAATAAGTCATCAATGTGCTCACAGGAGAAGACATCCTCATATTGTTAGAAAAGCCATGGATCCAGTCCAACAATGAGTGATGTGAACTATGTGTACAGAAGAACGGAGGGCACATGAAGGACTTAGTGTAGGTAATTCATTTTTTCCCCGTTCCAAATTATAGTAATTAAAATAAATAAATATTAAATAAAAAAAGTCAATTCATGTTTATTTATCAAAAAAAAAAACCTGTGGAAAGCTTTAAAAAAAGTCTTAAGAAATGAATCATCACAATTTGTTTATAGTACAGTACCTTTTATATCCAAAATAATATATAAAAGTCCATCACGCAGGGGCTGTGTAAACTAAGCAGATTTCACTCGTGAAGATTAATAATAGATAAACCTATATACTCCTAACACAACACCACTGTGAATATTTAGTGAATAAATACAAACGGTAATAAAAAATCTTTCCCCTGCTGGCGGGAAGCGTCTCAAATGTAAACAATCAGGTCTGCCAACGGCTCAATGGAAAGAAAAACAATAACTGAAACATATCAGAATATAACATATTCATTTTATTGAAACCTATGTACTATACCTAAGTGGGGTTTTACTGAAGGCTGAAAACTGAAAAATGCAAATATCTCGGTTGATATTCAAGATAGAGAATAAATGTATATAACAATAATTATAGTAAATTTAATTTGCAATAAGATTGATTCTATACAATTTTTTGATCCGACGTATAGTAACGGAGATATTTCGAAACTCCTCCCCTCTAAACCGACCTTCTGTTGGTCCGATTTCAGCCATTAACGTTGATCTTTATTTTTACATAAAACGTTTAAATATCGAGTTTTGTAACGATCAAGCAAAAATTGCGACTGCTAGAGCGTTAAAAGAGATATATACATATATATATATATATATATATATATATATATATATATATATATATATATAACTTTGAACGGACCTCATTTTTGTCATCTCCTGGGTAGGATCGATGGACATTTGAAGAAAATATTTGAAAATCCCGTCATGAGCACGACCTCAATAGCTGATTTCCCTTAAAGGAAATCTGCTAAAATCGATTCCTGACGTTTCTACACCTTAACACTTGACATTCTTTATTATTAAGAAATTAATTTTCATGGGACAGTTTCCTACAAAGTATGTCATTCTGTAAAGAAATTAAAGTTACATTCATTAACACTTTTAATAAAAAAATGAGGATTATTATTTACGAGAATTGTAAACAATTGTAGGATCCCGGACTACACCTGATTGAGATATAATTAAATTTATTGGAAATTTGGTTTTCTGCCCCCTGGGAAGAAGGAAAGAGTGAGAGAAATTAAAAATAAATAAAATAACATTTAATAAAAATGGTAGGTTATTGAAATTTAACATAAAAATTGTGAATTTAAAAATACACAAAAAATTGTAAAAAAGATAGAATTTAGAAATTTATAAACACCAGTCTGTAAAAATTAGATAGAAATTATAACTTCGAGATAAATCCCAATGTGATGGGATGTAACAATTTAGGGAAAAATACATACTCTGAAATCTGCCTTTTTCCAGGTAGCAGAGGGGAAATTCATAGTGACTTTTTATAGCTGGATAGAAATTCATTCTGTCCTATTCTTAACTTTTAATGTTCTTATAGGATAAAATTACTGACAGCCACAGCTGTGAGGCAGTTAAAATCGTTTTTTAATGTAGCAAGTCAATTTAAAAAAAAAAAATACTGATCTTAACCTGGAGTATTCCTTTATATTGACTCATTATGACTAGTTATTTATAATTTTCTCTATAAGCCTACTGCATGGAGATAAATTAATTTATTTACTGGTTTACAAAATAAATAAATAATGCATGGAGATAAATTAATTTATTAACTGGTTTAAAAAAATAAAAAGTTCGTCACGCAGGGGCTACCTAAAACTAAGCAGATTTCCCACGTGAAGTTAAACAATAGATAGATAGATACCGATAACACAACACCACCGTGAATATTATATTAAGTGAGTAAATACAAACGATAATAAGAAACCTCCCGACAGAAAGCCTCTGAAATGTAAACAAACAGTTCTGCCAACTTCTTACAGGAAAGAAAAACAATTATTGAAACATATCTGAATATAATGTATTAATTTGATTGAAAACTATTTACTAACTATCTAGTACTGTAATTTATAATGAATCACAATAATTTTTATCTCAATGAATCAAATTTAAGAAGTCCAAAAACTTAAGGAGGGGGGGGGTTACCAAAAAAATTTGCATGTATCTTATAATAAAGCTCTCTTTGAAAACAATATGTGGTATTTAAGCTTCGCATGATGTGGTTTACATAACCGAGTATTGTTTATGTAACATGTGTAGAAGTGGGAGTTTCCTGAAGACTGAAAAGTAAAACATGCAAATATCTCGGTTAATATTCAAAATAGGGAATAAATGTATATAGCAATATTTATAGTACATTAATTTGGTATAAGATTGATTCTATACATTTTTTCAATTCGACGTATAGTAACGGAGATATTTCGAATTTTTAAAATTCTCCCCCTCTAAACCCCCCCCCTCCCCATGGTCCGATTTCAGCCGTTAAAAACTTGATCTTTCTTTTTACTTAAAACGACTAAATATCAAGTTTGGTAACGATTAAACAATAATTGCAACCGCTAGAGCGGTAATAGACAAAATATATATATATATACACAGGGTGTCCCCAAACCAAACGGCCAAACTTTAGGGATCGATAGAGGATCGAAAAACTAAAACAAAAAGTCCTCTGGCATATGCCTCATTTTCGCTTCGTTTTCGAGAAAATCACAAAAAACTAAAATAGTTGTGCAAAAACTAGTTAAGGCCAATGGAAGAGCGGATTTTATTCCTTGAATGAATTTTAGCAATAAATGTTATTCCAATACAATTATTGTATTCTAATCTTATACTAACAGAAAGGTAATTGAAAAAAAAAAAATTATTTTTTATTAAGAAAAAATAATAAATACTTTTTTATTCAAATATTCATAGTATAAAAAAAAATTACCTATTTAAAGTAGATAACATTATGAACAATAACTGAAGATTAAAACATAAAAAGAGATTAAAAATTTAGAAAATTAATAAAATAATTAAATATTCTTACTTGGAAAACATAAATGTTTCAGTTTTTATATGGGTCTACCTTAGTGAGAAAAAAAACCCTGAAAATTTTGAAGGTTTTACCTTCTCTAAAATTACATCGTTAATTTCTAAAGCGTCAACGTAAATGTTGTTCGAAGTGCTGGCCTCTCGCTGCAATACACGCATCACATCGCGTACTCACAGATCGCTCTGCATCTAAACATTGTTCTGCGGTGAGCTGGTTGCAAACCATTCTGATGCGCTCGATGAGGTCATCCCTTGTGCGGACGGGCTCTCGGTAGACATTTTCTTTCACGTATCCCCACACGAAGAAATCTAGTGGCGTGAGGCCCGGAGACCGGGGAGGACAAGGCACCGGCCCACCTCGTCCTATCCAGCGACCTGGGTAGTTGATGTCCAACCAGTCTCGTACGGCCCTTCCGTAATGTGCAGGACAACCATCGAGTTGAAACCAGCTCTCAAGCCTTGTTTCCAAAGGGATATCTTCCAAAAGTGCCCGTAAGTCATTCTCCAGGAATAGATGATAACTTTCAGCGTGAAGTCGAGCAGGGAAAAACGGGACCTATTATGCGATTATAACAAAGACCGACCCATACGTTTACAGAAAACTCATGCTGGTAGTGAAATTCTCTAACAGTGCGGGGATTTTCATGTGCCCAAAGGTGGTAGGTTTCTTTGATTGAATATGCCCGCACGTGTAAAAGTCGCTTTGTCCGTCCAGATTACTTTCGAACTTAAGTTTTCATCGTTTTGCAATTGTTCTTTGTACCAATTACAAAAATTTAATCGGCAGGGATAATCAGCGGGTATTAAATTTTGTACCTTTTGTACATGGTAAGCATGCCTGCGGTCAGCCCTTAATGTGCGCCAAATGGTTGTCTTTGGTATGCTTAGAACTGAAGCAGCTCTCCGGACGCTTGTGCTAGGGTTGGTATTGAAGTGCCTCACTATCCTCTCCCTCTGCCTCAGGTCGGCTTCCATCGGAGCCTGCATACGGTTTCCACGACGATTACATGAGAAGGACCCAGTCTCTCGAAGCCTTCTGAAAGTGCTGGTAAAAACACCTCTGTGTGGGGTTTCTCGGTCAGGAAACCGTCTGCGATATTCCCGAACTGCCTGACGTGCATTGCCATCGCAGAATCCGTAGACGTAGACTATGTCCGCGTATTCAGCGTTGGTAAATCTAGCCATATTTGTTCACTTCACTGAACAGTACTAGCAACACCACTAATGTGAGAATGCGAGGCTGGATTCCCCCCAAAAAGGATTAAAATGATAGTAAACATTTTAATCCTTTCTTTTTAAGTTTAAACACTCAACCTAGACGTTTTATTGATAAGGAAAGCGTGAGAATATTCATGTTTTCTAAATTTACTCCTCGTAAATTAAAAAATTAAGCTTACTCAAAAAGCCAATAGTTTTTTGTAATTTAAATACATTATTTAAAAAAAAATACACTTTTTGCACAACTATTTTCAGTTTTTTGTGATTTTCTCAAAAACGAAGCGAAAACGAGGCATATGCCAGAGGACTTTTTTTCTTAGTTTTTCGATCCTTTATAGATCCCTGAAGTTTGGCCGTTTGGTTTGGGGACACCCTGTATATATATATATATATATATATATATATATATATATACATACACTCATTTTCGTCCTCTACGGTAGGATTGATGGACATTTGAAGAACGATTCATGAGTATGACCTCAATAGCTGATTTCCCTTAAGGGAAATCTGCTAATAAATAATAAGTTTTTAGATTAGCAGTCTGTCACATGAAATAACTCATGTTATTACAATACATTGTTACATTAGATGCAAAAACAAATACAAAGACGTAAATAAATTAATATTTCTGGTCAGATGAAGAAGAAGTGATTTAGAAGGCTTGTCATTGAAATTTGTTTTGCCATTCTCTATGGCCCATTCACAAGATATAAAAAGTGTGATATGCGGCAAATTATTATTATTTTTTTAATGTGAGACTTGTATCAACGAAAAAAAAAAGACTGAATCTTATATTACTTATATAACTCTCCTTTAAATAATAAAAAATACTAACTTTTTGTTTTTCATCTTCAGAACGTGCATCCATTCTAACATTAGCCCATGGCAGTTCCTTAGGCCACCAAGGTGGTCTCGTACTTTCTCTGCCCCATCCAGGTTTTCCACGGCCTACAAAATAAATAATTTATGATTTTTACAAGTAAAATAACAAAGAAGGGAGGAAAAACTCTATATTATTGAATAATAGATATCTGATATATTAAACTTAACTAATTTTATAATTAAATATGAGTACAGACACTATTAAAAAGTTGGGACACATTTGAAGTGCTTCACTTACTTTAACACCTTCACTGCGGAGCCTCGCAGCATATGCGAGGTCCTGAGTCACTCCGTGGTGCGGGCCCCGCCCTCCATTCGTTCTAGAGACCTGAAGGTTGGAGTGGGGAGAACCTCCGCACTCACAAGCATTCAGTAGTGTTCTGACCACCGTCTGGCCAAGTCGTTTGCAGTTTCAAAAATTTTTGCGGTTATTATTTTTTTTGGGCCAACTTGTCTCTCCATGAGAGGCTCATTCATTATTGGAGGTCCATATTCCCCTATAGTACCCCTGCTTTCCCTTCAATGATGTCACGAGACACGTTTCTCCGTATACTGAGAAGCCTGCACTTCGTCACAGAACCACAAGACCCGAACGTTGAGCATGATCCGCTGTATAAAATTCGGCCTCTGTTAAATTTTTTTGTTGAGAGGATGAAAGAGATATACTACCCCTTTCAAAGAATTAAGTTTGGACGAGTCCATGATGCTTTGGAGGGGTAGGCTATTCTTTCGCCAGTATATCGCTAATAAGCGCCACAAATATGGAATAAAGATTTATATGTTGACTCAACCTGACGGTCTTGTGCTGAAGACGTTAGTCTACTCTGGGCCAAGGGATCCACAAGTTGGAGGGAAAGGACACTTGTATAAAGTTGTCAGACATTTGGTTGATGACTATCTCGGCCACGGCCATGCCATTTACGCTGACAACTTTTATACGTCTGTCCCCATGGCCCACGAGCTTCTGGATCAGGGTACCTATCTTACTGGTACTCTGAGAAAGACTCGGAAGGGCAACCCAGCTGATATAGTGGGGGCTAAGCTCAAAAAAGGAGAGATAAAAGAGAAATTTACTGTTAAGGGTGTGTCCGTTTTCAAATGGCGCCACAAACGAGATGTCATTATTATTTCATCGGAGTTTGATGCCCAGATAAAGGCGGTCACGAGCAGGGGGAAGACCGTCGAGAAGCCCGAGGCAATTATTAATTATAATAAATATATGGGAGGTATTGACAGGTACGATTTATGATTTCATAACCAATTACGAAATAAAGAAATTTCCCATTACTAAACGAAAGTTTCTGTTCAGGTGGTGTATTTTCAGCTATATAAGTTCATTTTGGATCAATATGATTTTCATATAGATCTATTCCATTATTATGTTTACTTTATATGCATTTGTAACCTAATAATCGTATTTCTTCCTCCCTATGCAACGTATGCAATGTCCGCACACGACAGTGCACTAGGTAGGGAAATACACACAAAATGTTCTGTCTTGAGGGTTTGCCTACCTAATTCACTGCTGTGTGCGGACCTCGCATACGTTGCGAGGTTAAAAAAAATACGATTATCGTTGTTAAAAATGCATAAAAATTACCACAAATAGGTTTTTACTTAGTTTGAACAACTTTAAAACAGAAAACAAAAAAAAAAAAAAATCGTTTTTTGGAAGTGATTTTCGATTTGGGCATCCGCAGTGAAAGTGTTAAGCTGATGGATATTAATATACTCTGAAGATAATGATATGAATTGCCAAAAGCAGTTCAGCAATTGAAATAAATACTGTAAAGAAATTAGATAACTATGATTTCATCGCTTCGTATTATTTAACTAGAAAAATGTCTTAAGTTTGAAAGAAACTCATTTATGTATCAAGATGAATGGAAATCTCAGTAGGTTTGGTTATTACAAAAATGGTTTTACTGCAGCAACCAGGACAGCCAATTCTCAAGCCCGAACCCAATTTCATTCCTCTATACAAGAAAATTAAATGATGATAGAATACTCATTTCGACAAAATTTCCATTACCTGTTGAATATTTGAGCATTAAAGGAATAAATGCTCTCAGCTGTGCCTGAGTCATTTTTTCAACAGGTGTAGGTATACCATCAATTATGAGAGGAGGCAATTCATAGAGGGATGGATCTTCTTGAATTGGAGGAGGAGCTTGCTGTGCTAAAGCGGATTCTAATTCATCCATAATCATTGAGCGAAGATTCTTGACCTTATAATAAATAAGATATATATAAAAAACATTTGACATTTTTGAATACTATAACTCATCAGTTTTATATAATGTACGTACAACATCTTCTAAAGGCTTAGCACCAAAACACTTGAAACTTGTTGTGGGTTTTCCAGGGGTAGCAACCAGTACAACAGCTTGCTGGCCAACTCTAGTTGCAAATTCATCAATTGTTTGCTAAATAAATAATACAATTTAAACAAGAAGTATTATAATCTATTAAATTAACTATTACTATAAATATTACTCAACACACTAAGTTTAGGCAGAAGGCTCATAGATGCCACTTCACTAATTAAAAGTCCGTCACGCAGGGACCGTGTAAACTAAGCAGATTTCCCTCGTGGAGCTTAACAATAGATAAATCTAATTAATGGTAATGGTGGAGAATGAGAGATTTATTTTTAAAGTTAACTGGATATTAAATCTGACAGTATTGGATATCTTCTCATTCTCTCTATACTAGGAGAGGGTTCCCCTTCAGCTGGTTCCAGCCTGTGAATTAAAATTTAAGTTTCCTCTCCAGAAGAGACTTATTTAATAAGTGAAACTAGTAGAATAATAAAATACTTTTTAATTAGTGAAGTGGCTTTAATAAATGTACTTTATATGTATTAATACTAATATAAATTCGAATAGCTCAGAAATTTAAATAATAACAGGGAAATATATAAGCATTAGAAGTACTCTGCTAGATTACTCTATAAATTATTTACCCCTGTTCATTTAACAAATTATAATGTTTAAATAAAAGTTTAAAGCATTTTAAAAGTTGAAACAATTAAAGCTACAAGGATAACTGTGAAATTTCAATAATAAAAATAATTTAACACAAACATTTAAAAGTGCATGGAGGGTATCAGTTCTTTCTATGGTCCTGAAGAGTCAAAATTAAAGAGGAATTTTACTTTCTTCCTCCCAAAACTTAACACAGCAAGTTAAACAAATTAAAAAGTAAATTTCTTTTTCTAATTACTTTAAACCAGAAAATCCAATAAACAACGTTTCAAAACAAATTTTTGACAGAAAGTATTATTGCTACATTTGGATCCTGGCAGTAAAAGTTTATGGGAAAGAACAAGCTACAACTAAAGGAGGGTATTTTTTTTCATACGAATATTAATTTAACGTTAATTTCTTGAGCTCAAATGATTTTCCTGGTCAAACAGATGGTCTGATTAAATATACCATGCGTAAACTTTGTAGCCTTTGACATGTAATTTAATAATGTGTTATTAATTTCCAAGTAGTGTACAACAAAAGCTCAATTGCACAGACGAACCCTGATTTCTTTATCATATTTTTATAGAAGATACAATATCTAGAAAGGCCACACATCTCCCAACTTGATAGCTTTAAAACTAAAGGAGTTATGGGCTTATATTTTCTTTCATGAGAACTTTAGGCCAACTTTGATGGTTTGGTAATTTATGAGTATGTTTTTTGATATGGGTTTTATAGGTTTTTTTTTTTTTTTTTTTTTTTTTTTAAATTCAATGAAAAATGATTTTATTTCCTATGAGTGTCCGGTATCAAATTTAAGAGATGACATATAACATGTTTTGAAAATATAGAAATTCATTTTTTTAAAGTGACAAATGGTTTATTTTTGACAAAAATATAATAGATAGACTAGAATTTGAGATCTAAGCTGATTTTATTTGAGAACATTTTCTAGAACACCTCAAAGATCTCAACCTTCAGGCAAGAAGCACAATGTTATTCTAGTATGATGGGAGTTCAGCTCTTTTCTCATAACAAGCAAGAAACCAATCAACCACTTGTTTGGGAAACATAGGGTGAGGAGGGCCAGTTTCTTGACTATCAAGATCCACAGATCTGATACCCCTCAACTTTTTTTTTTTTTTGGAAAACCCTAAAAAATGGTTTGTGAAAGTTCTCCTGCCAAGCCTGATCATATGATAGGGAGAATTGCTGAAGCTTCCAGAGCTATGAAGGGTAAGGATAAATATTGAAGTAAAATTCTATTTATATCATTTATTGTGTTATAACTTCCTGTGAAGTATCTTGTTTTTTATTTTTAAAAATGTATTATTATTATTATTATTATTGCAGCTCAGTTTATTTTGATTTACTGAATTATATCATTGTTTTTCTGCTCTTTCTTTTTAGGTGTAAAATGTAAACAAATGGAAAGCACGTATCTACCACCCTCACCAAAAAAATGCTCAGGAATTCCCAAACAAAATAGGCCTGAGGTGCCTAGAATGCAAAAACCCTATAATACTTTTGAACCAAAATAGGATTTGTCTGACATTTCTACACATTCTTTCCTCTATAAAAATATGATAAAAAAGTCAGATGTCTCCTCAACTTTTGGCCCAGACACCAACTGCGTATGTGCCATTTAATTTGGAAACAAATGATAATTGAGCTAGAGGTCAAGAGATAAAACTTTTTCTCTGACATTTTTTTGATCAGTCTATTTGTGTGGCTAGGAAAAGCATTTAAGCTGTCTTGTTTGAGAGACCCTACATATACACTTAAAATACCTAAAATTAAAAACCCATTGAGTTTATAATTACCCTCAACTTTCTCAACAATCTATTTTGTTGTCTTTTTCTTATAGAAGGATTAGTTTCAAAAGAGTGCGGTCTTTTCCTTTTTTTAGCTGAAACGATAGCTGCAGCAGCTGCCATACCAACAGGCCCTAAAATAATAAAATTTAATCAAATCATTAAATCACTAACAGTATAAGTTGTGAATCAATAATAATTTAACACAGTTGCTTTTTTAAACTATTGGTGTTCCAACTAAAAGTTAATTTTTTTTAGATTGGTAAGTTAAGAGTGGCAAATACAACACAATCAAATGTTTTTGATTATTAATGGAGTTTATAAAGAATTCACGAAGTTTGTATGTTGTACCCACCAGGTGAGAGGGGGGATACCCTGCTGTGAAAAAAAAGAAAAAAGAAGTTAATTGGAATCAAATAACAAATATATTTCCAAACGAAAGAAGTATCTTGATGACTTTCTTCACTTTATTCCTTTGAAAATCTTCCAGACATTTTATCAAATCTATATCTAATAAAATTAAAATAAAATGATATAAATTCCCCCCTTAGATTTATACAAATATAAAGAAGTAGTTGACTTGTTTGAATACAGTGAAGGGAAACAAGTATCAGAAAATATTAGGAATCATTACTTGAAACTCACAAACTGCAGACAGAGCAAGGCCCAGCAAAGATTGAGGGGTTTGCAAGAGGTCCAGACAGGGCCATATTTAACACATCCCGTGCGAGCTCCTTGCCAGGCAAGGAGGGCCGACCCAACCCAGGTAGCGACGTCCTTCCCTGGCAAGGACCTGCCCTGGGTATTCCCAACTGGACTTGGAGGGGGTACGCTCGTTAAAACCGACTCTGGATGCCTTCATTCGCCTCAGACAAGTGTCTTGCATCTAACAGTGTAGTTCGTTTCCGATTTTAGTGGATTTTTTTCAAGTTTTTATCAGAAAATTCTTCTTTTTTTTAAGGTAAGCATTATTACTGTGATTTTTAAAGTATTTAACACATTATAAAGCATATTATTTTTATGGGTTTTTAAAATAATAATAATAATGATGGTTTGTATTATTTATAGGTATCAAAATTTTGAAAAATGGAAAAACGAAGTGTGAAAAAAGGGGTTCTGACCAATAGAGGATAAATTAATATCATTCAAAACTCCTGTGATTCCCTTATCCCCGAAAATACCCACAAAATGGCTGCACTTCCCTAGTTTTACCCCATTCACGGGTAAAGGGAATAAGCGGTTGCAAAAAAACTGTATGCAATGCAGTAAGGCCATCGGAGAAGACGGGAAAAAAGTGAGAAACCAAACTATTTATTATTGCCCGAATGTCCAGAAAAACCCGGGCTTTGTCTTGAGACCTGTTTTAAATTGTACCATGGTAGGAGAGTTAAGTTATTACAGTATAATATGTATTTGTATATCTGTAAACTGTTATCACCTGTAAGAATAGTATGCAATTGAACAATTGATGTTTATTATGTAGTAAGTAATGCAATACACAATATAGAAATAATAAATTTATTTGTTAACGAATACTGTGTTATTTTAACCCGTTTTCATTGCTTGTTATTTTAAACAGATCATGTGCTTTGGGGGTTGCCTAACCGGCGATCTCCGCTGGTAGCGAGCTCCTTGCCAGGCAAGGAGCTAATTAAATAAGTTAATTACCATTAAAAAATGTGTTGGTAGGCATATAAGCTAGGTTATTTGTTAAATAAACATGTTTTTGATTTAAAATAGTAAAAAAAATAAATCGCTCCTGAGAAAAAGATAATAATTTCACCATCGCACGCAATTTGTTAAAGGAAGTTAGGGAGAATGAGTGCACACCTAGCAGTGTGAAAATGTACTCGCTATGTTGGTTTTGGACAAAGGACGTGTGAAAGAAGAATGAATGCAAAATGTCAGGATATGAAGATTGGTAAGTTGTTCTCATGATGTTAAGGGCAATGATCAGTGACAATTACATGAAAAAAAATTATGAATTTATATTATAGAAAGATGTAAAAATCAACTATTGAGATCAAATAAGTTCTTAGCTATTATTAAGAGTTAAAAAATTCAAGATTGATGAATATTTATAACTTTCAAGAATTAATAAAAAAATATAATTATAAATGAATTAAAATACAGTACCTTATTAGCAAATGATCAGCATTGGATTGTGCGCTATTTTTTTGTTATTAAATATTAATAAATAGTGAAAATAAATATTGTTCTGTTACACATCAAAACTTACTCTGAACTATCTACGAAATTGACACAACAAATATTCACGCAAAAATACAAACTAACTTACAAACATACATGCACTAAACAAAAATTAACTAAGTTTGAAGTAAATATTCAAATCACAAACTAATCTGGATAATTGAAATAATAAATACAATTTTAATTCAAATACTAGCAAATACATAAATGCAAATTAAAAATAATAATATAATCTTTTTTGATGATTACAGTTATTTATGGTCTATCCCCTGCAGCTTGCTCTCTTTATCTATAACTAAACAAGGGTTATTTTAAAAAAAAGTAATTATGAAGAAGTAAAATGTATTGGCCTGGATTAAGCTCATTTCAAGGCTAAAAATCCAAAACGTTGAAATAAAAAAAAAAACCAATAACTTTAATTCAAAGTAATTTTGTAAGTTGTCAGTATTTTATTATTTTTACTAACACATTTTTTGTTTAAAATCTATTCTGGCCCACTATCTTCAACGGAAAACTTATTCTTCTCCGCTTAAGGTTCAAAACAGAATATCAGAGTTCTTATATTTAAAAACCGAAGAGTGAGATTAGAATGAAGTTTCAAGTCTGCACACAAACCTTAGAATACAGTGTTATATTATGTAATTATGAGTAGATCGAGTCAACAAATATCTATTTAACACTACGAATTCAGAAATTTTTCTTCTCTTAGATTTTTTAAATTTCTTATTCTTTAACCCTCACTCATCTTGGTCTGATTTTAGTCATTAAAGGCCTTAATCTTTAATTTTGCAACATGGAGGTTAGTGATAAAAAATTAATATTGTAGCAATTAGTGTTAATAAATATAAATGGACATAATTTTTGTCATCTATTTTGGTTTGATGGATATTTGAAGACATAAATTCACGTACAACCCCATAAATGATTTCAATTATGAGATAACTGCTAAAACGTTTTATTGAAATCCAGATCCCATAACCATAGCCTTCCCTTGTGAATAAGGAGATCCTCAGCCCTTCAGAAAAAAAGTGTTTAAAGAAGAGAAGAATTTTTTGTAGTTATCTTACTTAAAATACTTGAGGTTGATGTTTCAGTAGACTAAATTAAGGGTGATAATTAATTTAGTGATCTGAATTATTACAATAATTTAGATTTAACTCATTGCTAAATATTTCTGGTGGTCACAATATAACTGTATGTAGCTGACCAACAAAAAATGATTTTTAAAATGAATTTCCCCAACAGTGGCTAATTAAAGCATCACTGTTATTCATAAATAATTTGAAAGAGGGAAAGTTGTAAATCAGTATTTAAGACAAAAGTGAAATTTAAAAATTGTACTATTGGGTTGGCTGGAAAATAATGCAGGATTAAAAGAAATAAAATAGTCTCCATTATTTTCAATACATTTCTGCCAATGTATTACCTGCTGGAGAGAATTCAAAATCCTTAGATTTCATAAATTCAGAAAAGCTATTTTATAAGGCTCTTTGATCAATAAATTTTTTATTTTGTAAAAAGTGGTCTAGGTGCCTAAAAAAATGGTAATCAGTTAGTGAGAGGTGTCCGGAGAGTAAGATGGATGTGGCAGCAGTCTCATAGCTAAGCTCCAACAATTTTCATAACATCACATGTGAGACATTTGATCGAGTGTTGCCATGCAACAGAATGGCCTCCTTCTCATTGACCAAAGATGGCTGCATTATTACCAATTTCTGATGCATTCAATCAATTTAGTTAGAATACAATTTAGCATTGATGGTTTCACCAGAATTCAAGAAGCTGTAGTGAATCAAACCAAATGAAGCCTACAAAAAAAAAAACAGTAAGTATCACCTTTTTTTAATGAGGCTTTGGAAAATGTTGCATTCCTTCTATTTAGTTAAGCAATGTCCAGAACAACTGCTGTTATTGTAAAGGATTTACTTTTCATCAAAAGTAACAATTCTCGACAGAAATGAATCGTTGTTGTTTCAAGAAAGTGTGGGACAAACTTCATAACCCTGCTTCTTTTAGTAATCCCTTAATGAGTTGACCTTGCAATTGCCTTCGGATGGTCATCAATGGTTGATTTGCTTACATAGTGCCCATACAAGTTCTTAAATAGTTGTTCTGATATTTTCTTCCACCAGAGCTCACAGAACATCATCAGGGGAAGAAGTTCTTCCACAACCTTCTTTGTCTTCCAGCCTGAAGTCTCCCTCTAACATTTCTTTGAACCACTGTTGAATGTTGCACCCTCTAATACTGCCCTTACCCCACACTCTGTTGACGTGCCTGGTTATTTGGGCACCATTCCAGCTGAGTTTAAACTCGTAAAATAAAATTATATGAAAATCACACTTTGACATCATAGTAAGGACTGAATAATTTTCAAGTAGCAAAATGCTACTGAGGAACAAAAACATTATCTTTTGAGAGAGGATTAATAAGAGTTGACATTCATAAATGAATAATCCAGCAAACAAAAACAGTTTATATATAAAGGATTATTTTATAACCTAAGGTTCGCCAATGCTAAAATCCGGTATTATTTTCCAGTTAACCCAATGAAAGTGAAAATTTTAATTATTATATTGTAGACAAACAAATGGATAATATGTTTTAATGGGGAATGTATAAGTTTAATTAATAATATTAAAACCTAACTCAAAAAATTGTAATCATCAAATTATAAAAAAAAGTAAAATAAAAAAAAAATAAGAAGCGCACAGTCACCAGTATGTTGCTTTGTCCAACCTGCAGCAGCAAGTTGAGCAGTAACCTCATCACCCATGGCAGCTGCCATTAAATCAGATGAATTCCCATAGTCTGAGCTATGAGATGACATGCAACCATCATCATCATCACTATGAACAGTTAATGTCAACGTTTCTGTTCCCGATGAATCCATTAGTGTCACCATTTTCAACTAATAACAAAAAAAAAGATCATTTTAGCAACCTAATTTAAGTATGTGTATGTATATGTATATATATTTATTTATTTATATATATATATATATATATATATATATATATATATATATATATAATGAATATGTAAAATTATATTTTTCCCCCTTTTAATTATCTCACAGCAATAAATAAGCATAATAATTTTAAAAGAAAGTAAATCAATAAATTAAACTCAAAAGATAGATACACTAGAGATGATCTGTTGAAGGGTGTACTGTATATACTTTAAATATGTAAAGTAAAATAACTAAAAATAGTTAAAGTGAAGTGTTTCATTGACCTTCCATTCCTAGTGGGTAACTGAAAAGTATAAATACATAGGGAAATCCAGTTAATTATACAAAGTACTCACATTTGTAGACCTTTGTGTAGTAGTTACAGTAACTATGAAAAAGGTCATGCCGAATAATTTACTTAGCTTTTCTGTTATACCATCTAAAAGGTTCGCTATGAGTACTGAACACAATTTTTTGCATGATTTTTGTCTGAATGTCATAAAAAAAAATGGATCTAAATCCTGACTCATTTATTTAACTTTTCAACATAATAATAAGTTCAAGTACATAAGAAATAAAAACAAATTCATCTTCATTACTAACCCTCTCTAAATAAATTTTAAAATATTCAACCTAGAGTGAGTTTATAACAAGCTGTTATCCTGTTCCTACCTGCACTAAATATATCATCATTAAAAACCATGATTTATGTGACCCTGTGATCACAGGTCAATAACAAACTAGGCTAGGTTAAAAATAAAAAATGAAAAAAAACCTAGAAATCCAAGTAACAAAAATGAAAAAATTCAAATCCAATAAAAAGTGAAGGGACTTAAAAATTACAAATGAAATTAATGAGGAGGAATCTTACCTCTATAATATATACATATCCTTGTGAAAATACTGTTAAACCAACAAATATTAATGAAATTTATTTTAATAAAACAGTAATAATGCTATAATTCAGAATAGAAAAGTAATTATTCAGAAGATTATTATAGCTAAAGCTAACTTTAACAACTAGTTTATAATAATTTAAAAATAATAAATGGAAGTATATTTAATGCACTGGTAACACATATAAGCTATCAGTTTTAGAATAATAAATTGGTGAAAAGTCAGGTTTCTTGAACTTTCTAATGCATATCATATCATAATAGAAGTGGGGATTTTGGAACATTTTAGAAGTAGTAACTTATTCTTGAATTGGCATTCTAGTATCGCTTGTGTCAGTGTGATGAGGCCTAATAGTGAGGAACTTCCAAATGGAAAATGATTGAAATCATTTTTAGAGTGTTACATGTAAAATGACCCAAAAACGAGGAACATTATCTCTTGCAGGGAAAATTCAAATATTAATAGCTAATATAATTTTCCTAAATGTTAAAATTGTGGCCTCGAATTATTAGGCTGAATCCACTCTACTTGCAGCTATGAACTTTTAATTAAACACTACTCCTTCTAAACTATTTTTCTTCTCCAAATTTTGCATTTGTATTCTAAATATAAGGACTGCTTAATTTCATTTTTTTTATAAGGTGAACATGCCCATACCCTGCCTCACCCATATCATAGTAACAGGAGAGTTAGCAGCATTATGTCCCTGGTTGGGTAATTTGTTGCCACAGGTAGAGAGCATACCTTGCTTGAAAACAAGCAGCTCATAATGGGAGAAATTCTAAAATAATAATAATAATTAACACGTAGAGTGCCAAGTGACCACCGATGGTTATTCTTTGAATTACGCTGTGGGCCCGTGTGCCCAAGTCCATTAAAAAAAGGGTTAAATTCTGGGCCAAGCCTTAGGTTCACCAATGCTAAATGTATGTAAAATGTGCCCACCGGTGAGCACATGGTCTCGAAATGTAGTACGTACTGTGACCTTGGGTGGGCACATTGTCCCCAGTGATAAAATTAAAAGTCCGTCACGCAGGGGCTGCGCTAACTAAGCAGATTTCCCACGTGTGTATTTGCATTTATTTCAAAACTTAAAAGTTCAATGAGAACAATATTTGGTATTTAAGCTTCAAATAAAGTGCTTCATCACATAATAGAATATTGTTAATATGAAATGAGTAGGAATGGGGGTTTACTCATGACTGAAAACTAAAAAATGCAAATATTTCAGTTAATAATCAAGGTAGTGAAGAACTGCACATAACACTATTTATAGAACATTACATTTGCAATAAGATTGGTTCTATACAATTTTTCGATCCGGCGCATATTAACGGAGATATTAAGAATTTTAGAAATTCTCCGCCTCTAAATGCCCCCCTCCCCGGTTTGATTTCAGCCGTGAACGAACTTGATCTTTCTTTTTACATAAAACGATTATATATCAAGTTTGGTAATATATATATATATATATATATATATATATATATATATATATATATACACACACACACACACACACACACACACACACACAGTTTTGAACAGACCTCATTTTCGTCATCTTCTGGGTAGGATCGATGGACATTTGAAGAAAAAATTCGAAAATCGCGTCATGAGTACTACCTCAATAGCTGATTTCCCTTAAGGGAAATATGCTAAAATGTCCACTGGAGGGCCTATGGGCTCAATGTGTTAAAAATGTAGTCTCCCAAGGGTCTCATTTGAACCTGATAAAGTGGCTTTTGGAGGCCTTATGAATAGGAAGTCTCTTGCATGCATTATTAAGAAACAGCTGTATTGATAACAAAATCTAAAAATCAGATTGAAGGGGAGATTCAGACATAAACATTAAATCAGGTTTAATGTCCTCTTGTGAGGATTTAGAAGAACGAGAGACAGAATCCTTGAATGCCTGTTTAGTCAAGGAGTATGACTGAACATTGAATTATAATATCACAGTAGCACTAGGCCATTTTAATGCTCCAATAGCAGAAAAGAGATATAGTCTTTCTACCAGATGTCATAGCAAACATAATGAATAACAAAGGTCATGTGTTCGCAATGTTTTCTTACAAGGAGGCCTTTATTTTAATCAGAGCAAGGCACTGCATCCATATTAAAATTCATGAAGCTACAGTGATACTAACTGTACCACTGTACTGGGATCTAAATAAGAAAACCTTGAAGAGAAAAAATATCTCTTTATTGCAGAGGTGCTGGAAAATGAAATAATAAAGCTGTTTTACACAAAAAAAGACTCCTAAACCAATATTGGCAATAGAACTAAGAATGCCATGTAAACTCTTGGTTTGATGGAGAGTGTGAACAAGTCATTTAGGAAACAAACAAAGTATATTTGACATTTTGGGTAGAACACATTTCTTACTATTACAACATTTAAGTAGCTCAGAGGAATGGAAATAGAGAGGGAAAAAAATACAAGTTGTCATTAAACTTGAATGGTTACAGGGACCAGAGGCAGCTCTGCTACAGAAAACTTTCCAAGTGATAAAGTACTTTCTGGCACATATATAAAGATGCATATATTTTTATATACAGATAGCATAAAATAACTTACAGTTTAATCAGAGTGTCATAAATGCTAGCTTATAATTTTCATGAAGGTCCATTGAAGTTTATCCTTGAGGACATACCTGTAGCAAAAAGCATTTTAATAGTTCGTTTATTACCTTATAATTAGGTTATCTATAGTCTAATAAGGAAAATCAAACTTAAAAAATTTAACTTTCCCTTTTGAAAGCTGAAAGTATTAGTTGCCATTACTGTAAATGAGTTGAAATGTACTTAATTGAAAGAAACATTTCAATCAAAATTTATTATATGCATTGGAATTTAAAGTAGAAAAATGGATAGTTCGACCAAAAGAGATTTATTTAAATTGCTATAGATGTTTCTAAAATGATGTTCCACTACTATGGAGGTAGTCTTATGTTCAACATAAGCGTACCTCCATAGTAACCTTCCATTTAATTTTTATTTTATTCAACACAAGGTGTTAGCTTGGCTCCAAATATAATAGTCACTCAGAAATGTAATAAATAAAAAATAATAGAAATGCATCTATATAAAAAAAAAGTCCGTTACGCAGTGGCTGTGTAAGCTAAGCAGATTTCTCTCATGAAGTTTAATAATAGATAAATCTACATACTGGTAACACAACACCACCTTGAATATTAAGTGATATAAAGATATAAATACAATCGGTAATAAGAAATCTTTCCCGTCCTGGTGGGAAGCGCCTGAAATGTATTTAAACAGGTTTGCCAACCCGACTCTCACCGGAAAGAAAAACAATTACTGAAATATATAAGAATATAACATATTAATTTTATTAAAAACTATTTACTATATCAAGTACTGTAATTTATAATGAATCAGATTAATTTTTATCTCAATCAATCAAATTTACGTAGTCCAAAAAATTAAGATGGGGGGGGGTCACCAGAACATATTTGCATATATGTCGTATAATAAAGGTTTCTTGAAAACAACATTTGGTATTTAAGGTTCGAATAATGTGGTTTATTACATAACCGAGTATTATTATTTTAACATGAGCAGAAGGCAGATAACTATAAAATCCAAATATCTCAGTTAATATTCATGACACAGAAAATATGTATAGATCATTCAATTTGCAATAAGATTGGTTCTATACAACTTTTCGATCCGACTTATAGTAACAGAGATATTTTGAAATTTCAAAATTCCCTTCTAAGCCCCCCCTCCCTTCCAATGGTCCAATTTCAGCCATTAACGAACTTGATCTTCCTTTTTACATAAAACGATTAAATATGGAGTTAGGTAACGATCAAACAAAAACTGCGACTGCTAGAGCGTTAAACAAATATATATATATATATATAGTTTTGAACGGATCTCATTTTCATCATCTCCTGGCTAGGATCGATGGACATTTGAGGAAATTTTTCAAAAGTCACGTCATGAGTACGACCTCAATAGCTGATTTCCCGTGAGGGAAATTTTCTAAAAATAACAATAATAAAAAGTACTGAAACATAAAAAAAAAAATAAGAAGGTTTTTATTAAATAAGACATGATCATTAAAGAGAGATTAAATTAATGTGGGAGTTTTCCATATAGAATTTTCATTTCAACACATAATTATTTTAATATAAAAAGTATATATTTTGATATGCTTCAAATACTTTACTAGAGGTTCTTATTAGGATTGCTGAGTATGTCATTCATTGTATGTCGTACGTGAGGGTTCTCTCATAATATACATTTTCTAAGTTAAGAGTACGTTTGTAATACTCACATATAGTTGGTTGTGTCTTATCTTCAAAGTAAGTGTGAGTATGTCAACCATGAATGTCCAATTCTTAATATAGCTAGAATGATTTCGGTTCTATTTATTTTTCTATAGAAACGAATGTGATGATTCAAACAACTTGCAAATAAATAACATGTCCTTAGAAGTAAAGGGCAGTCCCTAGACTAGGGATCTCAAGTTTATTGCAATGCGACAAGTTTGTAACAATTCTTAATTCAGTGGCTGCCCAATAAGATGACAGAAAGGTGTCACAACATTCTCGGAGTGCCACCCATTGCAGTTAAATGCAGTGAACAAATCTGTCAATACCTATATAATGTGTCTAATAATTTATTTTAGGCCTAATATTCAAAGTTTAAAATTCATTTAATTTTCTTTTAGACAAATATTTAATTACGTTTGATGGCTTATGTTGTACCTTTTGGTTAGTTATTCTTTAATATCATGGCTTTGTTCAGGAACTTGTGAAATAAATTAATTAAGCAATGCAACTTTTATAAACATTGTATTGCTCGTCGTTTCTCAGCAAGTTGTGTACCTAATATTTCACATGGACTGTCTTCAGTTTTAAATCTTAGTAGTAAATACCAAAACCAGTCAGTCACTGCCACTAAATCAAAAAATTAAACTGAAATGAAACTGACCATTATATTAAATGCATGCACATTACATATTCTTGAAGAAACTTGTGTCAAACATTCCTTAAATTTTAAATGTAGCTACAAAATTTCATTATTAGTGGTGCCTTATATTTTGTATTACTGTTTGCATATAAAATATAATGTCAACTATTGTATTGAGATATTTTTGGAATACAAATAAAATATTAATTCTTTGTAATCAGCATTTGAATTTTGCAAGAATACATAGTATCTTGAATACTCACATCTCAAAACAGATAAACGTCTTCAACCTTTTTCATCAGGAACGTAAATATAACAGAAACAAATCCAATGGTGCCCTAAAATATATAAAAAAAAAAAAAACAATTTTATTTCAACTAGAATTCTATTGACTGCCCATTTAAATACAAAATTATTATAACATATGATGAGCAAATAATAATGTATTCAGACTATATGTATGTATGAATCTATATATGTGTGTGTGTGTGTGTGTCTGTCTGTATATGTATATGTATATGTATATGTATATGTATATATATATATATATATATATATATATATATATATATATATATATATAAACATACACAACAAGAAAGGAAAACTTCTGAAATAAAACAGCATATTTTGATGTTTATTTATAAGGCAGGATTCCTTCTAGAATAAGGAAAGTTTCTTATTTATTAGCTAGCCTTAGTTATAATAAAACAGTTCTTTTTAACATTATAACTAGTAACAAATAAAGTACTACAAGGGGGGGGGACTGCAACTATACTAGAACATTTCAAAAATATTTTATGGAACTCCATTTTTTATTAGTTCTTCAGGAAAGTAATACACCTTACTGCATGCAGAGGAATGATGAGATATGAATACTTATTTCTAATTAAAAAGGTTGTATCCTATTGATTGAACCATTAATAACTAATTACTCTTGAACAATTCTATAAAATGCTTCATAACAAAAGAGCTAATGAATACAACTCACTCATAGGTGCATCATTTAAAATTATCTAAAACATTTACTGTACTAATTGAAATGTCTACACAAAATATGAATATCAATTAAAGCTAATCAAACATGTCCTCACATGGATGGATACTCATAAATGTGGTTGGTATAGCAAGAAAAGTTGCATGGATACTCATAAATGTGGTTGGTATAGCAAGAAAAGTTGCATCCATATATTTCAACATATAAATTACTTTTTTCAGGAGTTTAGAATGACGGACACATTATTTAAAAAATAAGGCAGGTACTACAGATGCTTTAACATCTAGAATTGAGTATTTAATATAAAAAGAACCACCTAGATTATAAATATAATTAATAAGAACATGCCATAGAAGGAAAAGAATGGATTATACAATTTAGTTATACAAACTAGAAGTCAAAATTATTCCACACACAAAAACAGTAAAATTAGATGAAGCTAGAACACCTTGTAATATTATTATTATATACATATATTATACAAATGATTATTAACGTTAAAATTAATTTAATTTTATATTTTGTAGGTCCACTTAATTTAAATACACAGATGCAAATATTTAATTTAATACCCAACAAAAATAAAACTTGTACATATCTTAACTTAGTAAGCTCTACAAGCAAAAGAATCTTTTATCCTAAATGTTTGTAGATAACTTAATTGATACTATGAAAAATTCAATTAACACGTTGAGGATTCTAGGTCGTCAACAATTTTTTCCTACGGCCGGGCTGGAAATTCAATGTAGTCACCCCACGGTGCCGTGAGCCATTCTCAACGTGTTAATACTTACTGAACAATGGAAATTAAGTCAATAAGGGCCAAGCCCTGCCACACGGCTTTGGTGGGAGGTCAGTCAAGTGGTAAGTTTGACACAATCCAATATTGTGGTATTGCAGACCATTACATAAGTATTCAAGGTTTAGTGGTTAAAATTCTAATTACTATTCTGAAGGTATCGAGTGCAAACCCTGGAAATGCAGCCTAAATTCATTTTAGCTGTATGATCACAGAGGTCTAAGGTTAGTCTTCTATCTGTTCCCCCGATGCCCATTCAGCAATTAAGGAGCTACTTTCATTAAAAACGTAGCTATCTTTGGTCTGTAATGCCAGCATATGTGTGTAAGCTGACTTCCCACAAAGCTGTGTGGTAAAGCCTTGTTCCTTTTCATGAGGTGTTAGCCAATAGGTTTAGATACTGAACACTATTGTTTTATAATCTTTATATCTATACTTAGATATATATCCTGGCAGAATATTAATAAGACAAAACTCAAGACTTTGGCAAGTGTATTTGTCTGAGCTCTAGGTGTTTCATGCTACCATTGGCATTTCTTCAGGAACCCTCAATCACCAAGTAAAATGATCATCAACTACATACAAGTTGTTATTGCTAGGTTGGCCACAGCTAGATTGTACAGATCCAACCTACCTGGCCTATGGATGTAGCGTCAACAAGCATTAAATTTTGTAATCGGAAGATGTGCCAAGCATGGCATAACACATGAATAGCTGAAATGAATACGTTCATCACCAGTTTTATCAAATCAATAATAGTAAGTAAATAATTTTTGGATTCAAAATATAAATTTTCATTGTGTCTTATGAATTATATTCGCTCGACAGTCTTAAATCTCATTAAATCTATTTATATTTTTTAAATCTTTTTAGGCTAGCCATTTTATGATGGTTAAATAAGAAAATTCATTATTACATTTCACATATGATTAACTACTGAAAACATTCTTTGTTTCTGAGTTTTGTAAAGAAATTTAGATCCCAAGTATTGTTTAGATATGTGTAACACAACCTATTGCATTTTAATATTAAAGTTGCTAATAAGCACTTGTTAAACTACAGCACCAAACACGGAGGAAAATGTCTGAGGCCGCCTACATAATGACATACAGTTAATTACAATATTTTACTAAAACAAAAAGTGTATTAAAGTGAGACATCACATTTAGTCATGTGTATATTCACTTAACACAAAAGCAAAACTAAATCAGCTTCTCAATTGAAATCAGAATTTAAAGAACCTCGGAATTTGTGTTTCATTATTGTGACAAGCAAAACCCATGTATAAGTTACAATAAAAAAATACAATTTAAGTAAATTGTAAAAACTCTATAGATTGAAGACACTAATTTATCATCTACAGTATTTTGAAGAAACCAAATTTTCAAAAGATTAAAGGAACAAAGAAGGGAGTTCATGACAGTTTCATTGTACTATAGAAATTATATCTGAACAGAGAAACCACTATGAAATTAAACAATGTTGTTGGAAAGTGAATGATCCCAACCTTTTTATGGATTATTTAGATGTGAAACAAGGGGTAAGATCTAGATGTCTTTCTTTGTCCTGCCTATAATGACTATTACCTGATCATCAGAAAATAATGGATTTAACGAGATGGAATGTAGTCTAGAAGAAGAACATAGGTAATGTTTCATACATTTCTGGAAGGTTTTTAATATCTGAAGAAAGCAGTCTGGTCACATCAGATCAATATGGATTTGTTGACTGCCAAAGAAGGCTGGAAATAATCCATAGGATAAATATTTGTAACTAAAGAAAGAAAATCATAATTGTTTACAAGGAATTTAAAAATTGATATATTAATACAAAGGTTTTTTTTTCATTAACTTCAACATCACTATTGTGTGGTGGAGAAGTAGTGTAAATCATTTATGATTATAAGGAAGCAATTAAATAATATATATTTAATCATTTAAATTAGGCAGTTCATGGATATTTACTTATTTTAAAATACGATTTATTAAATTAAAATAGTTTTAAAAATTGTTTTTTCAAATAATTTATTCGTCTAACACATTTTTATTTGCTTTCAAAAAAGTCCGGAAAGAAGCATGTGATATAAAAGAACCTATCTTAAGTTTGCTCATAATGAAACACGCGAAAAAATTCCAATATGTTTGTACTCACATAACGGAAGTTTCAGGGTACTCATTTTATATGTCACTTGATGTAGGACATTGAATAAAACCAGCCCCATCTCAATTGATATTACTGTTATAGAAAAATCTGAAAAAGAAAATGTAATTTAATTTATCCAACTTAATCAACTTATAGCAAAAACTATAATTACTAAATCCAAATATACCTGACTGGGAGAGGAAATATTATGTGCTGAAACTAACAATATGTGGCTGGAAAAAGCAAAGAATAAGCATTCATTCCCTCGAATACATTTTAAATTAATGTACTCAGTGAATGAATTTTAGTATTTAAAACTTTAATATTATTTGCTGTAGTAATTTATGTCCAAAAAATCTAAGGAGTGAAGCCAAAATTTCTTTAAACATTTATTCAACTAAGAAACAATAAATTATTTTTAGATATGAAACAAATATAACTTCATAGTCTAGCTCAGATAACCGTTCTCAGAGATTAAGTTAAATGAAAAGAAAGGGGGTCAGTGAAATGAAAATCATATGAAAATATTAATTTTGGATGGCTCACTGGATGTCAATTGAAGGAGGCATATAAAATTCTACAACATAAATGGTTCCCTTCACTTGATTTCATATGATGCAAAATATTTATAACATAAGTATAAGTGAGAGGTTTCTACAAATTTTGATTGAGACTACAATTTTCAAGTTCTTTAGAAGAAGAGAACACCTGAGTAGTTCATTGCATAAATAAAAAGACCTTGGTTGGCTACACAACAATGAACATTAAATATTATTTATTTACGAGATTACTGTATTGGCACTAAAATACTGTACTAGAGGTACCAGATTCATAACTGAGGATCGCACACAAACTTTTGTTTAGCTGTGCAGTTACTGGGTTTTGGGGTCGAACTTCTCCCTGTGTCCACATAGAATCATTAGATAATCGACTAGCTACAAATAAGGAATAGAAGTAGTGATCTTTGATCCGTATGCAATCCCACCAAAATATGGCAAGGAATATGTCAAGCGGATCACTTGACCAAAATAGCTGATTGGCAAGTCATGATCCTTCATCCTATTAAACCAAAGAATTTTTTTTTGTTTAATGAGATTACATTAGGATGAATTACTAATTAATTTAATGGTAAAATAGTGATATCATAGGTAAAATTATTTGTAATCTGAAAACTAGAATTAAATTTAGAAACCAATTTATTTTTTAGGTTTTTCGTCTTATTTGATGTCAGTTTTTTTCCTTTTATGTTATCAATTGGAATAATAAAAATGTAATATCATGGAAAAATAATGGTTGCCCCAACAGCCTGTGAAGTGCCAAATGACCTGCGCATTCTCTGATTGGGCCAAAACTGTTTATCGAATTTAACCTAATATTAAACTGCTTAACACTCTCACTGCGGAGCCTCGCAGCATATGCGAGGTCCTGAGTCACTCCCTGGTGCGGGCCTCGCATACGTTGCGAGGAGCGTCGCCCCGCTCTCCATTCGTTCTAGAGACCTGAAGGTTGGAGTGGGGAGAACCTCCGCACTCACAAGCATTCAGTAGTGTTCTGACCACCGTCTGGGCAAGTCGTTTGCAGTTTCAAAAATTTTTGGGGTTATTATTTTTTATGGGCCAACTTGTCTCTCCATCAGAGGCTCATTATTGGAGGTCCATATTCCCCTATAGTACCCCTGCTTTCCCTTCAATGATGTCACGAGACACGTTTCTCCGTATACTGAGAAGCCTGCACCTCGTCACAGAACCACAAGACCCGAACGTTGAGCATGATCCGCTGTATAAAATTCGGCCTCTGTTAAATTTTTTTGTTGAGAGGATGAAAGAGATATACTACCCCTTTCAAAGAATTAAGTTTGGACGAGTCCATGATGCTTTGGAGGGGTAGGCTATTCTTTCGCCAGTATATCGCTAATAAGCGCCACAAATATGGAATAAAGATTTATATGTTGACTCAACCTGACGGTCTTGTGCTGAAGACGTTAGTCTACTCTGGTCGAAGGGATCCACAAGTTGGAGGGAAAGGACACTCGTATAACGTTGTCAGACATTTGGTTGATGACTATCTCGGCCACGGCCATGCCATTTACGCTGACAACTTTTATACGTCTGTCCCCATGGCCCACGAGCTTCTGGATCAGGGTACCTATCTTACTGGTACTCTGAGAAAGACTCGGAAGGGCAACCCAGCTGATATGGTGGGGCTAAGCTCAAAAAATGAGAGATAAAAGAGAAATTTACTGAGAAGGGTGTGTCCGTTTTCAAATGGCGCCACAAACGAGATGTCATTATTATTTCATCGGAGTTTGATGCCCAGATAAAGGCGGTCACGAGCAGGGGGAAGACCGTCGAGAAGCCCGAGGTAATTATTAATTATAATAAATATATGGGCGGTATTGACAGGTCCGATTTATGATTTCAAAACCAATTACGAAATAAAGAAATTTCCCATTACTAAACGAAAGTTTCTGTTCAGGTGGTATATTTTCAGCTATATAAGTTCATTTTGGATCAATATGATTTTCATATAGATCTATTCTATTATTATGTATACTTTATATGCATTTGTAACCTAATAATCGTATTTCTTCCTCCCTACGCAACGTATTCAATGTCCGCACACGACAGTGCACAAGGTAGGGAAATACACACAAAATGTTGTCTTGAGGGTTTGCCTACCTAATTCACTGCCGTGTGCGGACCTCGCATACGTTGCGAGGTTAAAAAAAATACGATTATCGTTGTTAAAAATGCATAAAAATTACCACAAATAGGTTTTTACTTAGTTTGAACAACTTTAAAACAGAAAACAAAAAAAAAAATCGTTTTTTGGAAGTGATTTTCGGTTTGGGCATCCGCAGCGAAAGTGTTAATGAACTTTTTTAGATTTAAGCTCAATAAGAAATTCATGGAGACAGTGGTGGTTCACTGGCTAAAGGCACTATACCAATGTACTAGAGATACCAGATTTGAAATCTATCTTACTGACGCAGTTACTGGGCTTCACGTTTAGATTTCCATTTGCCTAATGACCGCTCATTATTGATTGGGAATTGAGCAGCTACATGAAATATTAGTTATCTTGGCCTGCATTTAATGACACCATAATATACTAATATGTCAAACTAACCACTTGACCTCCAACCAAAGTTGGAGTGGCAGGCTCTGGCATATCATAGATTGTTGTTTAAAACTGCTAAAATAGTACAACTGAAATTGATTTTAAAGTCTGTTCATTTATTCACTAATTAAACAAACAACACGTATCTACCTTTCCCATATTATTCCTAAAATATGACTTTGTTAGTCAGTCTGACGGCCATTGTTTATTTAAGGAGGGATATTTTACTCTTGAAAGTAAATTATCACAGTGGATACTCGAGATCTCTCAATTCAGAGACTCTGAATTGAGAGAACACGTAGAAAATGAACCACACAAAAAATGTGGAAAGATTCTTCAGAACTAGGAGTATACCCAAATATAGTTTTTCAACATATGCACGACATTGGTTTTAGTTGGTTCCAGAAGTGATCCACACCATTTGATGCATCAGCAAGCAGAACAAAGTGTGAGAATTTGCAAAAAAAAACTTTGAAAATCCCGAATGACATTCATTTTATCAAACAAATTGTTACTTGAGACGAAAAATGGTTGTATTTCATAAATCCTAATAACCAAAACTGTAGGTTAAAACCAGGTCAGCCAGCTCTACCCACTCTAAGAAGAGCGATAGAAAAAAAAGTTATGATATATGCATGGTAGAATTTCAAGGGCATAGTTCACTTTGAGTTAGCTCCTGAAGGTCAAACAATTATCTCCAGGGGTAATTTCGCACAACTTTAGTCAGTTAACTCAGCTCTAGCCCAACAGAATCCTGTACTCATGAGTAGGAAGCAAGTTCTTTTACAAGACAATATAAGACCTCACACACCCAAGGTTACCACAGCAAAAATCAAGGAGTCAAAATTCCATCTTCTTCCTCATTCAGCCTATTTTACAGAACTTGCACCTTTGGATTATCATTGCACACATCCTCCATGCCAGGTTTGCGACAGATGCCAGGTACTTACAGCCTGTTACACTCTGTACTTACTTACAACCGACTATTTCTAAACTAAGAGTGCTCGGAGTGGTTTTGACAGAAAATATGTGCATTATAAATACTACTTAATTATAATAAATGCTATCCGTGATTATGATTTGAATTATTCACTGTATGTCAAACAGTAGAGAAGGATTGATTGGGAACTCATTTTTATTTACTCTTTTTAACTAAATTTCTATTCTATAAGTCGTTTCCTGACCCTTATGGAAAAATAATACGCCCAAACAGGAAGTATAATTATACACATTGAAGCCTTGCTATAAAAATACCCTCAATATTCAGCCTCTAATGATTTCCCAAACAAAGCCGGGTACCTTAGCTAGTATTTATATATAAATAAATTGCGTCTATTTTATAAATATAACCCAACTAAGTATTTATATTACTATAAGTCAATGCATTCATGTCCATATTAAATTAAACCTATGGTTTGGATGTATTGTGTTATTTTTTTAACCCTCGGACGGGCGCGTCAAGAATATTACGTCTTCGGGCTCGTGTATCTCAGAGATCATCCTCAACCGTTTTTACGGAAATACAGTTTTTTAATATATATTTTGCACTAAAATGTTCAGTGTGTGATTAGAAACCATAACAGAAAATATAACTTCATTCAAAAATAAGTAGCACGAAATCACTTTTAGATAAGTTTTATTAAAAATCATCTAAATTTTAATGTACAAATCCTTTTTAAAATAGCAGTTTAATTATTATTTCTTTTGCAGAGCTGTATTACAATTAGGACAAAGCATGGAACTATGTTGTAAACAAGTTTTGGTTTTGCAATTCTCACAAGAGTATTTAGTAAACCTACATTTCTTTTTAGTTTCGCATGTTTCACGTCATTTTCTTTTGTTCATTGTAGCGGAATGATTTTTTTATGGTTCAAAGAGTCTCTGTACTCTTTAAATTTCGTCCTTAGTTCAGTTGGTAAACGTCTGCTGTTGTCACTGCACCGTACAATATTTTCTTGTACAAGTTTTTTTGAAAGCTCATGTATGAGCAAAATAATAGAAAAATAGGTTTATATGATTCCATTTAATAAAGAGAAACTTAATTGATGTATATATTTATGAAATACCGATTTCAAAAAAACTTCCGAGATCAGGCGCGTGGTATCTAGGAGATTAAACTGAATGACAGGTGAAACACACGACTCCATCGAACAAAGTGACATAACTGATCTTGAGGGGGAAACATATAAACCACATAACTCGAAGCACTACACCACCACTCTCTGCTAGGAGGAGTGGCAAATATTTCTCTAGAAACTGTGTATCTCAGAGATCACGCGCCCGACAGAGGATTAATCATAACAAAAATGGTAAACAAACATATTTACTAATCATAAATATGTTTAAAGACTATGTCAATGAAGAAATAGCAAAATTAAAAATGTGTGTACAGCGGTTTAAGCTGACAATACTAAGGAGCAATTAAAATTCAGTTTGAATAACTACATATTTGGTTGTTTCATTACTCAAATAAATAAATGAACTAATAATCCGACCAAACCCCTAATATTTAATATATATATATATATATATATATATATATATATATAGTACTTAAACAGAACTAGAGTATAACAATAGGTTACTCATCATAACTTGTAAATGATATATAATTAGTTACTTAACAACATTTAACAAAAAAATGTAACATGTATTACAGAAACACACACCCACAAATATACCGAAGTCATTCAAATAATGTAAAAAGATTCTGAGAATAAAGTAATGCAAATCACAAAATTTAAATATGTTCAAGACCACACAGAAATAAGTAATTAAAAATGAAAAACAATTGCCTCATTTGTCACTAAATATCGATTATATTCGAACAGTGATCTGCAGTTTAATTCATGCTTCAATACAGGGACCAAGTGTTATTCGATAAATCACCTGTATAATACTGATAGAATAACTTTAAACAGAGTAAACTATGTACTAAACAAAAATCAAAATATCTGTTAATTGTGCTCCTAACTGTAACATTTCCAACAAAAGCAAATAAATCAATTCGATAAATGTTATACTGAAGGGCTTATTAGTCTCGAAAATTAAAGCAAATGGACTAAGAATTCATCAAAGGATAATTACTAATTCACAGATAAGGAGATATTTATATTCGGTTAAAGTTACTCTAATTCCTCATAACAGAACATGTTTTACTCAATAGCATAAAAAAAACTCACTGAAGCTGAATGAGATTCAATTTTTTTAAATTAGAAAATATTTTTAAAAATATAAAACACACGTCATATTTTAAACAAATTTACTTATATAACAAGCCAAAAAAACAACAACTATTTAGATAAGAAATCTGTAAAAATGAATTAACACTACACTAAGTCTAAAATCATGCAAGGGAAACGTAATAAACCACAAAACAGTTTCATTTAGCATTTATTTCACGATATAAAATAGCAGAAAGTCGAAAAATAATTCCAAGCTAGCTCAAAATAAATACTAATCATCAAACACAAATTTATAAAGATCGAAGACAGTCGGTTTTAACAATAAAAAAAAAAAAAAATTCTACACATAAACGTTCACTGTTTGATGTGTATGGTATGAAAGTTAAAATTAACTGATTCCAGATAACGTAATGTCTGAGCAGGCCCAGAGAAAATAAGAGACTGTACGTCTGCGTACGCACCTGCGTGAACGTAGAGACATTTAAACAAGATCATTTAATATAAGAAGCCTTGATGGGGGGTTCTAAATGACACCGACATAAAGGGGCCCACAAAACACACATCTTTCTAATATTAGTGAACTACTACGGCAAACACTTCAGTGCTTAAAACAACGGCCTACCATGTTTATCGATCGATAGAATATACTCCAAGGTATTGGCAATATTTTGAGAGGGCGCCATATTGGCAAAATAAGATAGCATGCAATTTTTTTCGGTAAACCGCTCAGCCAATGGTAAATATCATATAAATCCCATGTAAAACTGTTTGATTCCTTCAGTTTATATTTTCAAGAGGGTTTACAATTGCATAAATTAAGAAATACAAATTGACTACATAACAAGACAGTGTTGCCATCAATGATGAGTTATAAACATGTGATAACCTCCTTCTAAGCCGCTTTAAGGCATTGTAATACCTATTTATTCAAAGTTTCCACTCTATTTAAAAGTCCGTCACGCAGGGGCTGCGTTAACCTACCTGCGTTACTTATTTTTATTTATCACAAAACGTAAAAGTCCAATGAGAACAATATTTGGTATTTAGGCTTCAAATAAAGTGCTTTATAACATAATAGCATATTGTTAATATGAGATGAGTAGGAATAGGGGTTTACTAAAGACCAAAAACTAAAAAAATGCAAATATCTCGGTTAATAATAATCGAGATAGTGAAAAAATGTACATAACAACATTTATAGAACATTACATTTGGAATAAGATTGGTTCTATACAATTTTAAGTGAAAGTGTATTTTAGTCACACCCCCTTGGGTATTTGGTGGCGCACGATGACGACTGCGGCTATTTTGTTTTTTAGCAGATTTCCCTTAGGGGAAATCAGCTATTGAGGTCGTACTCATGACGCGATTTTTGAAAAATTTCCTCAAATGTCCATCGATCCTACCCAGGAGATGACGTAAACGAGGTCCGTTCAAAATTATATATATATATATATATATATATATATATATATATTTATATATATTTGTCTGTTAACGCTCTAGCGGTCGCAATTTTTGTTTGATCGTTACCAAAATTCATATTTAAGCGTTTTACATAAAAAGAGAGATCAAGTTCGTTAATGGCTGAAATCGGACCAGTGGGAGGGGGATTTTTGAAAATTCAAAATATCTCCGTTATTATGCGTCGGATTGAAAAATAGTATAGAATCAATCTTATTGTAAATTAAATTTACTATAAATATTGTTCTATACATTTATTCTCTATCTTGAATATTAACCCAGATGTTTGCATTTGTATTGTGTGTGTGGTCTACGGAACCCCGCCATGTTCCGGACTCTGCCGAGAGCTCTGGTGGCCGTTTCCAGAACTATTCGTCCCTCGTGAATAGGTTTAGAGATCCCTTCCTACTACAGCTGTTATTAGGCGGATTTCTCTATTGTAAAACTTCACGTGGGAAATCTGCCTAGTTTACGCAGCCCCTGCGTGACAGACTTTCTAACTTCATCTTTTTTAACACTTTAAAATTTCCAAAATACGCCATCGGTGTTTAAAACCGAGGGTGGGGGTTTTGTTGTTCTAACTTTATATTTTTTAACACTTTAAAATTTCCAAAATACGCCATCGGTGGTTAAAACCGAGGGAGGGGGTTTTGTTGTTCTAACTTTATATTTTTTAACACTTTAAAATTTCCAAAATACGCCATCGGTGGTTAAAACCGAGGGTGGGGGTTTTGTTGTTCTAACTTTATATTTTTTAACACTTTAAAATTTCCAAAATACGCCATCGGTGGTTAAAACCGAGGGTGGGGGTTTTGTTGTTCTAACTTTATATTTTTTAACACTTTAAAATTTCCAAAATACGCCATCGGTGGTTAAAACCGAGGGTGGGGGTTTTGTTGTTCTAACTTTATATTTTTTAACACTTTAAAATTTCCAAAATACGCCATCGGTGGTTAAAACCGAGGGTGGGGGTTTTGTTGTTCTAACTTTATATTTTTTAACACTTTAAAATTTCCAAAATACGCCATCGGTGGTTAAAACCGAGGGTGGGGGTTTTGTTGTTCTAACTTTATATTTTTTAACACTTTAAAATTTCCAAAATACGCCATCGGTGGTTAAAACCGAGGGTGGGGGTTTTGTTGTTCTAACTTTATATTTTTTAACACTTTAAAATTTCCAAAATACGCCATCGGTGGTTAAAACCGAGGGTGGGGGTTTTGTTGTTCTAACTTTATATTTTTTAACACTTTAAAATTTCCAAAATACGCCATCGGTGGTTAAAACCGAGGGTGGGGGTTTTGTTGTTCTAACTTTATATTTTTTAACACTTTAAAATTTCCAAAATACGCCATCGGTGGTTAAAACCGAGGGTGGGGGTTTTGTTGTTCTAACTTTATATTTTTTAACACTTTAAAATTTCCAAAATACGCCATCGGTGGTTAAAACCGAGGGTGGGGGTTTTGTTGTTCTAACTTTATATTTTTTAACACTTTAAAATTTCCAAAATACGCCATCGGTGGTTAAAACCGAGGGTGGGGGTTTTGTTGTTCTAACTTTATATTTTTTAACACTTTAAAATTTCCAAAATACGCCATCGGTGGTTAAAACCGAGGGAGGGGGTTTTGTTGTTCTAACTTTATATTTTTTAACACTTTAAAATTTCCAAAATGCGCCATCGGTGGTTTTAAGCGAGGGCAGGGATTATAACGAAACTAGATGATGGCGTAGGAGGGACTAAACTGCACTTTAGCCCAATTTTTCGATCCAACACTTAATAACGGAGGTATTAAGAATTTCCAAAATTCTCCCTCTTTAAACCTCCCCTCCACAATCTTTCTTTTTATATAAAACGATTATATGTCAAGTTTGGTAACGGTAAGACAAAAATTACGACCGCTAGAGCGATAACAGACAAATATTAGCAGATTTCCCTTAAGGGAAATCAGCTATTGAGGTTGTACTCATGACGGGATTTTCGAAATATTTCTTCAAATGTCCATCGATCCTACCTAGTAGATGACGAAAATGAGGTCCGTTCAAAACTGTATATATATATATATATATATATATATATATATATATATATATATATATATATATGTCTGTTACCGCTCTAGCGGTCGCAATTTTTGTTTGATCGTTACCAAACTCGATATTTAGTCGTTTTATGTAAAAAGAAAGATCAAGTTCGTTAACGGCTGAAATCGGACCAGTGGGACGGGGGGTTTAGAGGGGAGGATTTTCGAAAATTCGAAATATCTTCGTTACTATACGTCGGATCGAAAAATATTACAGAATCAATCTTATTGCAAATTAAATTTACTATAAATATTGTTCTATACATTTATTCTCTATCTTGAATATTAACTGAGATATTTGCATTTGTATTCTGCATGTGCTCGGCAGCAGTGGCTATGTTCGGACTTTCCGCCGTGAGCTCTGGCGGCCGTTTTCGTAACTATTCGTCCCTCGTGAATAGGTTTAGAGGTTTCTTACTCTACAGCTGTTATTAGGCAGATTTCTCTATTGTAAAACTTCACGTGGGAAATCTGCTTAGTTTACGCAGCCCCTGCGTGACGGACTTTATATATATACATATATGCAATTTTGAATGGACATCATTTACGTCCTCTACTAGGTAGGATCGATGGACATTTGAAGAAATTTTTCGAAAATCGCGCCATGAGTACAACCTCAATAGCTGATTTCCTTTAAGGGAAATCTGCTAAAACTATTTGTCTATCATTCGTAAACTATAAGTTTTACTCATTTCTAATTCTTACTTATGGAAGTTCAATGTTCACATTCGGTATTATTAAATTTTATTTCAATTCTAAGTTCTTGCAAGTCAGGTTTATAGAATATTTCCCCTGAGGCAAATCAGCTACTGGGTTTGTACTCATTACGTTAATTTCAAAATTATCCTCTAATGTCCATCGGTACTACCTAGTAGATGGCGTAAATGACGTCCATTCAAAATTATATCTATCTATCTATCTATATATATAAAATTGTAACCTCTGTATGTACATTGATTTTTTTCTCGAAATTTCACGATACTTTTTCGTTTCACATTTCATTGACACGAAATCTGCAATTTGTTTCTTTCGTGTATGTTTATTTGTTTGTTACCTTTTCACGCATAAACGGCTAAACCGAATTTTATGAAACTTGGTATGTATATTACCACTAACCCAACTCAGACTTTAGGCTATATTAATTTTTATTTGCTCTTTGACTGATGTTATGTTCTCTCCCAGAAATATTTCTTTAACTATCATAAATTATTTAAGCAAAACAATGTTAAAGGGGACTGATTGAAAGAGGTGGGGAGGTGTATCCATTTTCATACGTCTGCTAGTTATTAACATTGATTCACTAATATATTACATGCAAGCATAAATAAGTACAAATATGAATACAAAATTTCTTATTCAGTTATTTATATTGTAAACAGTGGACAAGGATTGATCAAGGAATTCTTTTATTTATTTTTTTTTTTTTATTCTTTGAGACTAAGAAATTCGATAAGTTGGCTATAGTTACTAGGATAAATAGTAAGCTAAAGACTTGAGAGGGGAACTATAAAAATATTTTGCCTAGTAAAGCCAATATAAAATACAATCGTTATTCAGACTCCCCCAGCGAAGCCGTGTTCCTTAGCTAGTGTACAAATAAATATGGCGTTCCTTAATGGCTGAAATCGGACCAGAGGAACGGCTTTAAGCGGGAGAATATAGAAAATTCGAAATATCTACGTTATTATATGTCGGATTGAAAACGTGTTTAGAAGTAGTCGTATTGACAATTTTATGTTCTATAAATGTTGTTTTATATATATCAAACTTTAAAAGGATTTAAAAGCACATTCCTAAGTAAGTGTGACGTCACGTCTGTATTTAAATCACTAACGTTTATCAGATATAACAAGAAAATATTGAAAGAATAGCTCAGATGACTGGAAAATTATTTAAATGATCATAGAATTACTTTAAAAAATATATTTAATCAGAATATAACGGCCTAAATATATACTTTTTTTATCTGTATTATTTAAACATACAAATGAAGGCATTAAAAATAATATAAATATTCTTTTTTTATATTCTTTTATTAAGAAAGACGATTTATAAATATGCCTACTATTTATTAAAACAACTTGAAAAAGCAGAATGTTTAAAAAATCATTTTTGTCAAGTTTTGTATATATATTTTTAAATATTTGTAAATTTAGGATGACTAATATCTTCTAAGTTAAATTCTTGAGCAAGGAAGGATAAAACTGTATTAAGTCTCATTTTATTTTAACGAGTACAAGGCAGGAAATTTCTATCTCACCTAGTCATTATGCTAACGGCCGCTCTAGCGATAGTTGTTGGTTCAGTTACCTTCATCCTATGGCGGCTATATGCTCGCCCTCTATTCTTATCTAACAGACTTTACACCGGTATATTAAGCTTGTCGGTTAAGCAAATAGTCATGGGTGAGGAAATTGAAATTCCTTCACCTGAAGAGCAGAGAGATATTTTAACCAGAAATCTCGTTAAGTCAGTTATCAAGGGCGAGACCTGGTAATTATGCATTTCAATATTACTTTAGTTATATGTATAAACTTTTATTATATTCTTTCCTGGTTTTCTACTTTTTAATGAATCCATAACTGATACTCTTAAGTGGACATTTCTGTAATGTTCACATATATAAGTTTGCTTTGTTTCATTTTAAACTCTTCTGACGTTTTGCTCCAATAGAATAGTGTTTTTGGTTTGAAGTTGGAAGTTAAACTGGTGGGAAAAACATTATCTTGGATATTTGAGGGTTGATACTCATTTTGTTTTTGAGTTTTTTTAAAGCAGTTATTACTTTATATAAAGTCTCCGTCATCCTCTATTTCTTCTCACTTAACTAATCTACATTATCGAAAAAATTGGATATTAATGTGAGGTCTTTCGATTGATTTTGATGATTGTGTGGTCAGTTATGGGTTGTAAGTCAAGATGGTTGTATGGCAGTTATTTTACATTTTATATTGTCAATTTCAATCATTAACTAGGTTATAGCCTTTAAAGCCTTTTTTTTTATTTATCGGCTTGAACTTTATGCCTCATGTTGCTCATTGGCACAGTTTTCTAGTTACAATTTATTTATGTATTCAGGAGTGGCTCAATGTTATTTAGGGCGTACAAAGGTAATTGTTATAAAATGATCAATCACAGTTTATGTCGGTTTTCTGTTTTTTAAGTGCATATAAATAATAAAGTTATTGACACATGAAACCATTTTATATCTGCTATTTTGAGGGCCGCAAGAGGGAATTGTCCATGGCACAATGGTCCGGTCCAATTCAGTATTTTGCTATTTTAGAATTTTGAAGTTAAAATCTCAGTAGTTTATGAGTTCGGAAAATATAATTCTACAAGCAGAGTTTCATCATCATGATCTAAAGGCTACACCTTGTAGTTGCAACCATTGTGTTCTATCGGAAGCTGCTCTTTTCATATTGCTATACTCACCGAAATCCATAAGATGCTTGATGTCTTCCAAATAGGATTTTCTATGCCCAAGAATCTTACCTTCAAATATATTTGTAATGAAGTCATTATGCCTTATGATATGCTCAAAAAGTTTCACTCTTCTTTTTTCCATTGCCTTGATAAGACTTCTGTTCTCACTTACCTCATTTAGTCCAACTTGTTCTAGCGATTCTACGCCAGATCCACATTTCCATTGCTTCCAACCGATCGTATTCCCTTTTGTGGAGAGTCCAACCTTCGCTCCATACAAAAGACTTAGCAAACATTTCTTTGGTATCCATGCTTATATGCTTATTAGTTAAAATGCTTCTTTTACTTTGGAAGGCTGGTTTGGCAAATGCTATTCTTTTATCGACATCAGCTTTATCATTGTGTTCAGTGATGATGCTCCCTAGGTAACAAAACTTTCACTTTTTCAAGCACAATGTTTCCAACTCTTATATTTATATTTCCTTGGCTTTCTTTCTTCTCTACAACCAAAACTTTTGTTTTATAAGAATTTATTTTGAGTTTAATCTGATCTAGAGCGTCCTTTAGGGCTTGCAGCATTCTATTCATCTCTACTTCTTTGCCACCAGTGCGATATCATCTGCAAATCTGATGCAATGAATGAATTTACCATTAATCTATACACCTTAGGTTGTTTCTTTCATTTTCATTATTGCCTCGTCAATTAACATATTAAACAGATAAGGTGACAGAGGGCATCCTTGCCTTACACCTTTCTTAATTTGTGCTTCCCTTTCACATTCATTAATAATGACTTGTGTACTCTGAGTTTTGTAAAAATTCCAATTAACCTTCTATCTTTCCAATCTCTTCCTATTTCATGCATGCAGTCAAATATCGGTTTCCAGTTAACTGTATCAAAAGCTTTTTCTAGATCCACAAATGCAACTACCATTTTTTTTATTCATGTCTCTCCTTCTCTCCAGAATAACTCTTAGAGCTAGAATAGCTTCTCTCTTCCTCTTCCGGAATGGAATCCAAATTGATCTTCGTCGACATTGTGTTCAATTTTATCCGTTAGCCTATTTTTAATTATACTCAATATATATTTTAGAGGCATGCGAAAGAAGAAAAGTAGTTCTGTAATTGGCTACCTAGGTATAACGATTGTTCAACTTCTGGTAAACTTGGCTGGAATATTTCCATTTTCATAACAATTTGTAATTATATCAAATAAAAACTTCTTCATTTCACCATTTAGGTTCTTAAGCAATTCAGCTGGTACTTCATCAACCCCAATTGCCTTTTTATCTTTCAAACTCTGAAGAGTGTGATTGAATTCTTCCATCAAAATGGGAGGGCCTAAGTTATATTCATCTACCCCTGATAATTTCTCTAGTACTTTGTCGTCAGTAGTATCAGAAACTCTGTAAAGCTTTTCTATATAGTCTCTCCAATGGTCACATATCTCATTATTATCAAATAGTGTTTGGCCATTTTAGCAGGTTTCCCTTAAGGGAAATCAGATATTCAGGTCATATTCAGATGCGATTTTTGAACTTTTTCTTCAAACGTCCATCGATCCTAGTAGATGATGAAAATGAGGTCCGTTCAAAATTGTGTATATATATATATATATATATATATATATATATATATATATATATATATAATTGCAAGCTCTGCCTGTACATTGATTTTTTTTCTCAAAATTTTATGATACTTTTTCGTTTCATATACCATAGACACGATATCTGCAATTTGTAGCTTTAATGTCTGTTTCTTTGTTACCATTTCACGCATAAACGGCTGAACCAAATTTGATGAAACTTGGTATGTATATTACTACTACCCCAACTAAGACTTTAAACTATATTAAAATTTCTAGGGACTAGAAGGAATGGGGGTTATAGGGGAAGCCTGAGATTAAAAATAGGGATATTTCGTTTCCTATTGGTTTTTCGGCAATTATGCACATGACAAATGTTGTTTATTTTGTTATTTAGAATAACTTTTGTTAAATGCACTTTTGTTGTATACCTAAGTATAAATGAGTTATACGCAAAAAACTATAGAGGGAGTCAACAATTTTATTTGCCACAAAAGGCTTAGCCGAGCTAAGCAAAACTCGGTATGTGTATTAGCACTAACTCCTTCATGATAATAAGCTGTACCAACAATACAAGATATACGCTAAAAACTATAGCGGACGTTCTAGGGATTAGCAGGAATGGGGTTATAGGGGAAGCTTGAAATTAAAAATAGTGATATTTTGTTTCCTATTAGGTTTACGGCAAACGTGCAGTTGTATTGTTATTTAGAGTAACTACTTTATATACACTTTTGTCATACACTGAATTATAACAATACGCTAAAAACTATAACGGACGTGAACAATTTTAAAGGACACAAAAGGCAAATCCGAACTTAACGAAACTCTGTAAGTGGGTTAGTATTAATGTTTCTTTAATTATGAGGTATATTAACATTATTAGGAACGAACGGGAGGTGGGGGGTTACAAAGGAAGCGTGAAATGAAAAAAATCGCGATATCTGCAATTTGTTTCTTTGGTGTCTGTTTGTTGCATTTTCACAACTAAACTACTGAACCGAATTTTATGAAATTTGGTATGTATATTACTATTAACCCAACTTAGACTGTAGGCTTTACTAATATTCTCAGAGACAGACAGGAGTAGGGGTTATAAGGGAAGCCTGAAATGAAATATTGCGATATTTCGTTTCCTCTTAGTTTTTTGATAAAGAAGCACTTAACAAAAGTTGTTTATTTTGTTATTTAAAGTATTTTTGGTTATATACACTTTTGCAATATACCGAAGATTAAATGAGAAATAAGCTAAAAACTATAGCGGGAGTCAACAATTTTATTTGGCACGAATCATTTTACTTTACTTATCAAAACTCGATATGTAAATTAGCATTAATCCTTTCATGATTATAAGCTGTACCAACATTGCTAGAAATGAGCAGGAGTGGGGGTTATAAGGAAAGCCTGAAATGAAAAACCGGGATATTTTGTTTCCTATTGGTTTTTCGACAATGATACACATAACAAATGTTGTTCATTTTGTTATTTAGAGTAACTTTTGTTATATACACTTTGGTCATATACCGAAGATTAAACGAGAAATAAGCTAAAAACTAGAGCGGGAGTCAACAATTTTATTGGACACATAATTGAACTGAACTGAACAAAATTCGATGTGTGAATTAGTATTAACTCCCCCATGATTTTAAGCTGTACAATCATTTCTAGGGACTAGCAGTAACGGGGTTATAAGGGAAGCTTGAAATTAAAAATAGCGATCTTTCGTTTCCTTTTTAGGTTTACGGCAAACGTGCACTCAACAAAAGTTGTTTATTTTGTTATTTAGAGTAACTACTTTATATACACTTTTGTCATACACCGAATTATAACAATACACTAAAAACTATAACGGACGTGAACAACTTTAAAGGACACAAAAGGCAAAACCAAACTTAACGAAACTCTGTAAGTGGGTGAGTATTAATGTCTCTTTGATTATAAGGTATATTAACATTATTAGGAACGAATGGAGGGGGGGGGGAGTTACAAAGGAAGCCTGAAATGAAAAATCACGATATTTCGCTTCCAATTAGGTTTTCAGCAAAGATGCACATAACAAAAAGAGTTTATTTTGTTATTTAGAGTAACTTTTGTTACATACACTTTTGTTGTACAACGAAGTATGAACAAGATATACGCTAAAGGAGTCACCAGTTTTATAATGAGCCGACAATTAAACACATTTAAAATTGAATAAATTTGAATTGCCTTAATATTTGTATTTTAGGAAAACTGGATTGGTCTTTAGACTGCTTTAATATTTGTTTAGACGAAGTAGATTATTGGGGTGATTGAAAATAAAAATTACGAAAATTAGCTTCTTGATACTTTTTTTGCAAAATATTACATTAGGCCGAGCCATATGGTGTAACACATAAAAGTGCCCATTATACTTTATTTCATAATGGCATATTCTGACAAATGACGATAATTTTTTTTCGAAGTATGTGATAGTTTTAAGTATTATTTGAGTTAGTGTGAAGCTTATAAATCTCTGCCCCCCCTCCCCCGCTAACTTAGTCTATATTAAGTTGTAATTATATAACATTTGTCAGAGTTATTTGTTTTCTCCAGAAAAGTAAATTATTAAAACATTCCCATAGTTTAATATTTAGAATAACTGATATTACAATAGTTTAAACCAAATAATATTGAATTTGGACAAGATGCGGGAGTGGGAGTTGCAAAAACAAAAAACAAAACCGAAACTCTGTAAGTGGGTTAGTATTAATGTCTCTTTAATTATAAGATATATTAACATTATTAGGGACGAATGGGAGGGGGGGGGGTTACAAAGGAAGCCTGAAATGAAAAAATCGCGATATCTACAAATTGTTTCTTTGGTGTCTGCTTGTTGTATTTTCACACCCAAACTAATGAACCGAATTTTATGAAACTTGGTATGTATATTACTATTAACCCAACTTAGACTGTAGTCTTTACTAATATTCTCAGAGACGAACAGGAGTATGGGTTATAAGGGAAGCCTGAAATGAAATATTGCGATATTTCGTTTCCTCTTAGTTTTTTGATAAAGAACCACTTAACAAAAGTTGTTTATTTTGTTATTTAGAATAACTTTTGTTGTATACCTAAAGCTAAGTCCACACCAGTAGACCATGTTGCGCGATTTGTCTATTGACTGTCTAGAGACGATTTCGAGACACGGCCTATAGACTGTCTAGAGACACCGTTCATTGTCCCGTCTCGTGTCCACACTACGATGTAAATTTCTCAGTCTCATGTTTACAGTCCGCCATGGAGGATATTGTTTTGTGTGGAATGAGTTCCTGCTTAGTGGTAATTATAAAAGAAAGAACACGAAATCGTAAACGTTGTTGGACGCGCGAAGTACTTTCAGAAGGGCCTAGATTCGTTAAAGCTCTATTAAGTAAATTAAGATTGGAAGACGCCATGGGTTTTCGGAATTTTACCCGGCTGACGACTACTGATTTTGAAGACTTGCTTCTGATGGTTGGAAAAATAATAATGAAGCAAGATACAAAGTTTAGGGAAGCCATTCCAGCTTCTCTTCGACTGGCAGTCACACCGTGTTTCCTTGCAAATGGAGACTCATTCACGTCGAAGTAATTTTTTTTGGCTCCCAGTTGAATGATATTTTTAAATTATGAATTTTCTTTTCTACGTCTGACACTGTCACATTGTACTTTGCAGCCAAAGATTCGAGGGCTGCTTTTTTTTTTTTCACCCGGTTTTTATAATGAGGACTCGTAACATCCCACAAACAATAAGATACGTGGTAATGTATATATATATATATATATATATATATATATATATATATATATATATAATTTTAACCTCTTTCTGTGCATTGATTTTTTTCGCGAAATTTCACGATAACTTTTTGGTTCACATGTCATAGACACCATAACTGCATTTTGTTTCTTTGGTGTCTGTTTGTTTGTTTGTTACCTTTTCACGCATAAACGGCTGAACCGAATTTTATGAAACTTGGTATGTATATTACTACTAACCCAACTTAGACTTTAGGCTATATTAATATCCTCTGAGACGAACAGGAGTGGGGGTTATAAGGGAAGCCTGAAATTAAAAATAGCGATATTTCGTTTCCTATTGGTTTTTCGGCAAATATGCACATAAACAAAGTTGTTTATTTTGTTATTTAGAGTAACTTTTGTTATATAGCCTTTTTTCGTATACCGAATTATAAACGAGATATATGCTAAAACCTATAGCGGAAGTGAACAATTTTATTTGGGACAAAAGACCCAACCGAATAACTAAAAATAAAACTCGGTATATGTATTAGCACTAACGCCTTCATTATAATAAGACATACCAACATTTCTAGGGACGGGCAGGAGGTGGGGGTTGTAAGGGAGGCTTAAATTTAAAAATAACGGTATTTTGTTTTCTATTCGTTTTTCTGCAACATATGAACATAGCAAAAGTTGTTTATTTTGTTATTTAGAGTAACTTTTGTTATATACACTTTTGCCGTATACGGAAGTATAAATGAGTTATACACTAAAAAACTTTAACGGGAATCAACAATTTTATATGGTACGAAAGACTCAACCGAACTAAATAGAATTCCTTATGTGAATTAACACTAACTCCTTCATGATAATAAGCTGTACCATTATTTCTAGAGACAAGTAGGAGTGGGGGTTGTAAGGGAGGCCTGAAATTAAAAATAGCGATATTTCGTTTCCTATTGGTTTTTCGGCAATTATGCACATAACAAAAGCTGTTTATTTTGTTATATAAAGTAACGTTTGTTACATTCACTTTTGTCGTATACCAAGTATAAATGAGATATTCCCTGAAAACTAAAACGGTAGCCGACAATTGTATTCGGCACTAACGATTGAACGGAACTTAACTCAACTTGGCATGTGAATTAACATTATTTCTTAAACGATTAAAAGCTTTATTAAATTTTTCAGATTCAAACGGGAGGGTGGGGGTGGGGGTTATAAGAGAAGCCTAAAATAATAATTCGCAGTATATTACATTTTCTGTTCGGTTTTCAGTCACTTTTGGTCTTTGTAACGTATCAAGGGAAAGGAAGTTTAATTCAAACATAGTTTGGCGGACAGAACACTTTCTATGATCATGAATTATATATAAAAAAAAAACTACATGCACAGGAGACGAAAAATACAAAAATATTGTGGACAGTGAAGCCTTACATAACAAATAATTTTATTATTAACAAATCCATGGCAACGAAGGGTATACATCGGAAAATTTTAAAATATTGCTTAAAGTAAAGGCTTGCCAAAAAAAAAAAAAAAAAAAAAAAAAAACCAACTACATTAAATCTCAAATAAATTCCCGAGCGAAGCCCGGGTTCCTTAGCTAGTCTTCAATAAGAAACATTACTTTTTCATTAGGCCACGTGTTTCAAAGTATCTAGAACACGAAAAATTGAATAAACAGCCGAACCACACCACTCGACAGATGGAAACAGAGTGAAGACGCCTAGTCTCTAGACGCTGAGTACGTCCACACTGTCAAAATGTCGCCCAATATCTCTAAGTTGCATTAAGTCTCCCGTTCCAATCGGGAGACCATAGACCTGCGATTTTTGGTCTCGCAACAAGCCCATAGACGGAAGTTGGTCTATAGACCTGTCTATGTAGACCACCTGAGACACGTCTCAGAGACCAAAATCGCGCAACATGTCTATTAGTGTGGACTAGGCTTAAGTATATATGATTTATACGCTAAAAACTATAGCGGGAGTCAATTTTATTAGCCACAAAAGGCTAAGCCGAGCTAAGCAAAACTCGGTATGTGTATTAGCACTAAATCCTTCATGATAATAAGCTGCACAAACATTTTTAGGGACGAGCAGGAGTGGGGGTTGTAAGGGAGGTCCGAAATTAAAAATAGCGATATTTCGTTTCCTATTGGTTTTTCTGCAAATATGCACTTAACAAAAGTTGTTTATTTTGTTATTTAGAGTAACTTTTGTTATATTCACTTTCTTTTTGTTCTATAACAAAGTATAAACAAAATGTACACTAACTAAAAACTAAAGCGAAAGCCAACAATTTTATTGGGCGCGAATCAACGAACCGAACTTATCAAAACTCGATATGTAAATTAGCATTAATCCTTTCATGATTATAAGCTGTACCAACATTGCTAGAAATGAGCAGGAGGGGGGGGGGTTATAAGGAAAGCCTGAAATGAAAAACCAGGATATTTCGTTTCCAACCGGTTTTTCGACAATGATGCATATACCAAACGTTGTTTATTTTGTTATTCAAAGCAACTTTTGTTATTTACACTTTTGTTGTATACCTAAGATTAAATGAGGTATTCACTAAAACTATAGCGTTAGTCAACAATTTTATTATTACTCATTAAATTGTTTGTAATATAGGCATATTATGACAAATCGTGTTATGTTTTTAGATTTTGATGAGAGTTCTAATTATGATTTGGATTAGGGAGGTAACAAATCTCCTCCCCCTCCGCATCTCAATTGTTATTTATTTTAATTAAAAAATAATTTCGCTATTTATTATAACAAAAGACAAGATGCATTTAAACTCAATATGATTTGAGTTTGCAGGGAGGGCTATAATCTCTTATCCTCACCTGGCTTTTAGAATATTAATTAAAATATATTTAAGGATATCAATGTTATTTATTTACATCAGGTATATAAATTACTAGAAAATATGTTTTTTTAATGTTATAAATAAACAATTTAAGTAAAGCAATGTTGCAGTTGAAGTAGGGGCCGGAAGTTGTCAGGAGGCTAACACAGTTAATTGTGTTAACTTATTTCCTGTGAAATGATGGAATTGCATTCTACCCAAATTTACTATTATGTAAATAACTTACAATCTCGGATTGGTTTCAGACAGAAAATACGTACATTATAGATAATATTTAATTATAATAAATGCTATCCATGATTGTGATTTGAATTATTCACAGTGTGTCAAAAAGTGGAGAGGGATTGATTAGGGACTTATTTTCATTTATTCTTCAAAACTAAAATTTCTATTATATAAGTCTCCTGTCTGACCCTTATGGGGAAACAATAAAAAAATAACCGTCATCATTCAGCCTCTAATGATTTCCTGAGCGAAGCTGGGTACCTTAGCTATTATATATATATATATATATATATATATAGATCTATTATCTATATATTTGTCTGTTACTGTTCTAGCGGTTGCAATTTTTGTTTTATCATTACCAAACATGATATATAATCTTTTTATATATATATAAAAAAAAAGATCAAGTTTTTTAATGGTGCGAATGGACATTTGAACAAATTTATCAAAAATCATGTCATGAGTACAACCTCAAATGCTGATTTCCATTAATTTTTTTTAACCTTGAAAAATTTGGATTTTCATATTTTAATCGATTTATTTGATCCTCCCTCAATCCTTATAATCAGACTATTTTTGTTGTGATATCTGTACTCATAAACGTATCTCACTTAACTCAAAAATAACTAGCCTTACAATGTTGAAACTTCATATTTAGGACTGTTTTAGCATCTAGTTGTCCATCTCTTCTTTTGATTGAGATTGACTTAGGAAGAGGGGCAAAAATAATTAATTACTCATTTTTCTATACCTTTTAGAGATACAGAAGATTTGTATAAGATATTTGTTAATCATAAGAATGTCTAAAACTTATGTACTGTGATATTTTAGCAGATTTCCCTTATCGAGGTTGCACTCAAGATGCGATTTTCGAAAAATATCTTCAAATGTCCATTGATCCTACCCAGGATATGATGAAAACGAGATCCATTCAAAACTATATATATCTACTAGCTAAGGTACCCTGCGTTCCTTGGAAACTCTTAGTAATAAAAGTAATTGTTACATAAGGCTTCGCCTTATGGACAATTTTTAATATTCACTATGGACAATATTTTAATATTTCCCATCTCCTGTGTATGTTCAAATAATTTTTGTGTTTTAATTAAATGAAGTATTAAATACATTTAAGGGGAAACTGACATTTCTCATTAATTAATGTTTGAGAAAGGGGGGAGGCAATATACTTTGCTCTTCATGGATCCTGTTACTGTGGTTAAATTAAAAAAAGTCCGTCACGCAGGGGCTGCGTAAACTAAGCAGATTTCCCGAGTGGAGTTTAACAATAGAGAAATCTACATACCGGTTACACAACACCACCGTGAATATTAAGTGAATAAATACAAACGATAATAAGAAACCTTCTGACGGAAAGCTTCTGAAATGTAAACGAACAGTTCTGCCAACTTCTTACCTGAAAGAAAAACAATTACTGTAATATATCTGAATATAGCGTATTAATTTGATTGAAAACTATTTACTATATCTAGTACTGTAATTTATAATGAATCAAAATAATTTTTATCTCAATCAATCAAATTTAAGTAGTCCAAAAACTTAAGAGGGGGGGGGTCACCAGAACATATTTGTGTGTATCTCAAATAATAAATGTCTGTTGAAAACAATGTTTGGTATTTAAGCTTTGAATAATGTGGTTTATTACACAACCGAGTATAGTTTATGTAACATGAGTAGAATTGGGGTTTGCTGAAGGCTGAAAAATGAAAAATGCAAATATCTCGGTTAATATTCATGATACAGAAAATATGTATAAAACATTATTTATAGACCATTTAATTTCCAATAAGATTGGTTATATACAATTTTTGATCCGACTTATAGTAGCGGAGATATTTCGAATTTTCAAAATTATACCCCTCTAACCCCCCCCCCCCACTGGTCCGATTTCAGCCAATAACGAACTTGATCTTCCTTTTTACATAAAACAATTAAATACGAAGTTTGGTAACGATCAAACAAAAATTGCGACCATTAGAGCATTAGAAGACCAATATATCTATCTAGCTATATATGTATATATATATATATATATATATATATATATATATATATATATAAGGGAAATCTGCTAAAAGTCCATCATGCAGGGGCTGCGTAAACTAAGTAGCAATTTCCCATGTGCTGTTATAACACACTTGTCTCACACATTCTCCATTTCTATGTAAAAAATCAATGAGTTGGTGTTGAGGGTGGGAGGGGGGGGGGTTAATGAAGGCTGAAAACAAATTAGCGTTGAATAACTCACTTAATCCTTGAGTTACAAAAAAATGCATAGAACAACAATTGGTGAACATCAATAGCTTAACAATATTAATTTATAACATTACGATCCAACTTATAATAACGGATATATTTTGATTTTTCGAATTCCCTCCTCTCTAAACACCCACTATTTCACCTCCGATATCAGCCATTAGCAAATGCGATCTTTAGTATTGACTGAAACGGTTAAATAAGAATTATTGTATAGATAAAATAAACATTTTTGAGTAACAAAAGCTCTTAATTGATGACGTCATCACAACATATCTGTATATATTTCACAAAGTAATAGTTCAATGAAAACCATATTTGGTATTTAACCTTGGAATGAAGTGGTTCATGATATAACAGCTTATTGTTAATGATACATGAATAGGAGTGGGGGTTTACTGGGGGCCAGAAACTAAAAAATTCATATATCTCCGTTAATATTCATGATACAGAAAATGTGTATGGAACATTAAATTTGCAATAAGATTAGTTCTAAATACTTTTTTGATCCGAAGAATAATAACAGAGAAATTTCAATATTCTCTCCCCTAACCCTCCCCACTCCACTGGTTCTATTTCAGTCGTTAACGAACTTGATCTTTCTTTTTACATAAAACGATTGTATATCGAGTTTGGTAACAATAAGACATATATTACGATCGCTTGAGCCGTAACAGGCATATATATATATATATATATATATATATATATATATACATATATATATACACACACACACACACACAAATATATATATATATATATATATATATATATATATATATATATATATAAATTGTAACCTGTGTCTGTACATTGATTTTTTTTCTCGAAATTTCACAATATTTTTTCGTTTCACATGTCATAGACACCATAACTGCAATTTGTAGCTTTGGTGTCTTTTTGTTTGTTCCCTTTTCACACATAAACGGCAGAACTGAATTAAATTACGTAAATGTTAATATAGCTTACAATCTATTAAGGGTTGGTGCTAACTCAGGAACTGAGTTTCATATAGTGAATTGTGTCCATTAAATGTAATTGACTTCTATAGTATTTAGTGTATATCTTATTTATATTTCATTATACGGCATAAGATAATATCACAAAATTTACTTTCACTATCAAAATAAACAACCTATGCTTATTTGCTGAAAAAAACAAAAAACAATAGGAAATGAAATTCCCCGATTTTTTGTTTCAGGCTCCTCACAAACCTCACTCCTGTTCATTTTTAAGAATATTAATATAGCCTAAAGTCTAAGTTTGGTTATTGGTAATAATCATGCCAAGTTTCATCAAATTCTGTTTTTGTCTAGACGTAAAAAGGTAACAAACAAACAGAAATCAAATCCAAAAATTGTTCATATTGTTTCAATTCCATACAAAATGAAAAAGTATCATACAATTTAAAAGTCATCACGCAAGGGCTGCGTTAGCTAAGCAGATTTATCTCAAAGCGTAAAAGTTCAATGAGAACAATATTTGGTATATAAGGAGTTGAATAATGTGCTTCACAATGCAACAGCTTATTGTTAGTATGACATGAGTATGAGTGGGGGTTTACTGAAGTCCAAAAACTAAAAAAGTGCTAATATCTTCATTAATAATCAAGATAATGAAAATACGTACATAACAAGATTTATAGAACAGCACATTTGTATTAAGATTGCTTCTGTATGGGTTGGAGTACCTTTTAATGGAGATATTTCGAATTTTCGAAATTCACCCCTCAAAACCCCCCCCCCCTCCCACTGGTCCGATTTTAGCCATTAACTCAATTTTTGTTTATAAATTTTTATATATATATATATATATATATATAAAATGTAACGTCAGTCTGTACATTGATTTTTTTCTCCAAAATTTCACAATAATTTTTCATTTCACATGCCATAGACATGATATCTGCAATTTGTTTCTTTTGCAACTTAGACTTTAGGTTATATTAATATGTTCTGAGATGAACAGGAGTGGGGGTTATAAGGGAAGCCTGAAATTAAAAATAGCGATATTGTTTTGTATTGCTTTTTCGGCAAATGCGCATGTTACAAAAGTTGTTTATTTTGTTATTTAGCATAACTTTTGTTAAATGCACTTTTGTCGTATACCTAAGTATAAATGAGTTATATGCTAAAAATTATAGCGGAGTCAACAATTTTATTGGGCACTAAAGACTCAACTGAACTGACCAAAACTCGATGTGTGAATTAGTATTAACTCCCCCATGATTTTAACCTGTACAATCATTTCTAGGGACTGGCAGGAGTGGGGGATTATAAGTGAAGCCTGAAATGAAAAATCATGATATTTCACTTCCTATTGGGTTTTTGGCAAACATGCACCCAACAAAAGTGTTTGTTATTTAGAGTAACACTTTTGTTGCATACCGAATTATAAACAAGATATACACTAAATTCTAAAGAGGGCGTGAACAATTTTAAAGGAAAGGGAGTGGGGGTTACAAAGGAAGCTTGAAATGAAAAATCGTGATATTTCGCTTTAATTGGTTTTTTAGCAAAGGTGCACATAACAAAAGGAGTTCATTTTGTTGTTTAGAGTAACTTTTGTTACATATACTTTTGTCGTACAATGAAGTATAAACAAGATATACGCTAAATTGAGTCACCAACTTTATTACAAACCAACAATTAATCACATTTAAAATTGAATAAATTTCAATTGCCTGAATATTTGTATTTTAGGAAAACTGGATTGGTCTTTAGACTGCATTAATATTTTTTCAGACGAAATAGATTATAGTGGTGTTTGAGAATCAAAATTATGAAAATTAACTTCATGATACTTTTCCTGCAAAATATTACTTTAGGCCGAGCTATATGGTGTAACCTATGCACAAAAGTCTTCATTAAACTTTATTTCATAATGGCATATTCTGCCAAATGACGATAATTTTTTTTCTAAGTATGTGATAGTTCTAAGAATTATTTGGGTTAGTGTGAAGCTTAAAAATCTCTGCCCCCCCCCAACTTAATCTTTATTAAGTTGTATTTATATAACAATTTTCAGGGTTATTTGTTTTCTCCAGAAAAGTAAATTATTAAAACATTCCCATGGTTTTATATTTAGAATAACTGATATTACAATAGTTTAAACCAAATAATATTGAATTTGGACAATATGCGGGAGCGGAAGTTGTGAGGAGATAACACAGTCAGTTCCTGGCAGACCGGCTCTGGATCCGGCTGGCTTGGATCGCTTTTGGCGGGAAGAGGTAAATGGTGCTTAATAATTGAATGTAATGAGGATGTTTGCTTTGAACTAGAGCTAAACATTAAATAGGATGTTTATTCAAACAAATCAATGTGAAAGGGAAAGCGGGTTGAAAGTGATAGGAAGATGCACTCATACGTCTGCTAATTATTAACATTGCTCCGATAATTTGGTATGCATAATAGACTACGAGTAAGATCTACTCTGAATACAAAGTTTCTTTTTCAGATATATATTACAGTATTTTGAACAATGGAGAGGGAGATTGATCAGGAACTCATTTTTTCTATATCTATATTTTTTATTCGTTGAGACTAAAAAATTGTATAAGTTTGCTATAGTTACTAGGATAAATAGTAACATAAAGGTTGTGACAGGAAGTGTAGAAATATTGTGTATTCTAAAGCCGAAAGAAATTACAATCATTCAGACTTTCCGAGCAACTCCAGGCAACTTAGCTAGTAATATATATATATACATACACACACTAACTAAGGTACCCGCCTTAGCTCGGGAAACCATTTGAGGCTAAATGTTGATATTTATAGTTTTGGCAAGGCATCAATGTTACATCTACACTTCCCGTCTGGGCATATTGTTTTCCCATAAGAGTCAGGTAGGGAGGGGTCTTACATAATAGAAATTTTAGTTTTGATAAATAAATGAAAATGAGTTCCTAATCAATCCCTCTCCACTATTCAACACACCGTGAATAATTCAAATCTTAATCATGGATAGCAGTTTTTATTATTGAATATAATCTGTAATGTATATATTCCCTGTCAAAATGCAATCCGAGTACACATCGTGAGCGAGAATGATAGTATAGCCTATAGTCTAAGTTGGGTTACTAGTAATATATGTACCAAGTTTCATAAAATTCGGTTCAGCCGTTTTGTTGACACCCACTATAGATTTATTGTATATCTCATTTATAGTTCAGTATATATAATAAAAGTTACTTTAAATAACGAGTAAACAACTTTTTTTTGTGTACGTTTGCCGAAAAACATATAGAAAACGAAATACTGCAAATATTTATTTCAGGACTCCCTTTTATGTCCTCCATTCCTGTTCATACATAGACATTTTAATATAGCTTATAATAATGAAAGAATTAATGCTAATTCACATACCGAGTTTTGTTAAGTTCGGGTCAATTGTTAGTGCTCTATAAAATTATTGGCTCCCGCTTTAGTTTTTAGTGACTATGTCGTTTATACTTTGTTATTCGACAAAACTGAATATAGCAAAAGTTACTCTAAATAACTTAATAAACAACTTTTGTCATGTGCGTAATTGCCACAAAACAAATAGGAAATGAAATATCGCTATTTTTAATTTCAGGCCTCCCTTATAACCCCCACCCCTGTTCAGCTCAGAGAATATTCATATAGCCAACAGTCCTAAGTTTGGTTAGTAGTAATATACATACCAAGTTTCATAAAATTTGTTTCAGCCGTTTACACGTGAAAAGGTAACAAAGAGACATGAAAGTTACAAATTGCAGATATTGTGTCTATGGCATGTGAAATGAAAAATTATCATGAAATTTTGAGGAAAAAAAATCAATGTACAAGCAGAGGTTACAATTTTATATATATATATATATATATATATATATATATATATATATATATATATATAAAATTTCACGATAACTTTTCCTTTCACATGTCATAGACACCATAACTCATTTTGTTTCTTTGCTGTCTTTTTGTTTGTATGTTTGTTTATTTGTTTGTTTGTTACCTTTTCATGCATAAACAGCTGAACCGAATTTTATGAAACTTGGTATGTATATTACTACTAACCCAACTTAGACTTTAGGCTATATTAATATCCTCTGAGACGAACATGAGTGGGGGTTATAAGGGAAAACAGAAATTAAAAATAGCGATATTTCGTTTCCTATTGGTTTTGCGCCAAATGTGATCATAACAAAAGTTGTTTATTTTGTTATTTAGAGTCACTTTTGTTATATACACTTTTTTCGTATACCAAATTATAAACGAGATATACCCTAAAACCTATAGCGGAAGTGAACCATTTTTTTTGGGACAAAAGACCGAACCGAAATAAATAAAACTCGGTATATGTACTAGCACAAACGCTTTCATTATAACAAGCCATACCAACATTTCTAGGGACGGGCAGGAGTGGGGGTTATGAGGGAGGCCTGAATTTAAAAATAGCGATATTTCGTTTCCTATTGGTTTTTTGGCAAATATGAACATAACAAAAGTTGTTTATTTTGTTATTTAGAGTAACTTTTGTCATATTCACTTTTGCCTTTTAACAAATTATAAATGAGATATACACTATAAACTAAAGCGAGAGTCAACTATTTCATTGGGCGCTAACGATTAAACCGAACTTAAAAAAACTCGGTATGTCAATTAGCATTAATTCTTCCATGATTAAAGCTATATTAAAATTTTTAGGTTAGAACGGGAGTGGGGGTTATAAGGGATGCCTGAAATAAAAATTCGCGATATTTCATTGTCTATTTGTTTTTCGACAAACATGCACATAACAAAAGTTGTTAACATTGTTATTTAGATTAACTTTTGTTTTATACATTTCTCCAGGAACAAGTAATTTGAGTAGAAATATTGATATGCTCAACAATTCATCATTCATTCGGAACAATGAGGTACCTCACCTGGAAAAATTAATTCAAATCTATGTTAATATTTTGTCCTTAATAACTGAAATCAATGCATTATGCACAGGAGACGGAAATATGACAATTTGGAGGACAGTGAAGACTTACATAAAAAATTAATTTTATTATTAACAAATGCCAACAACGGGTATTAACCCTAAACACTGCGACGGGTAAATGTCAAAATATTGTGCAAAGTAAAGCCTTCCCAAAAAAATACCATCACCATTCAGCCTGAAATCAATTCCCGGGCGAAGCCGGGTATCTGAGCTAGTATATATATAAAATGGTAACCTCTGTCTGTACATTGATTTTTTTCGCGAAATTTCACAATAACTTTTCATTTCACATGTCATAGACACCATAACTACATTTTGTGTCTGTTTGTTTGTTTGTTTGTTACCTTTTCACGCATAAACGGCTGAACCGAATTTTATGAAACCTGGTATGTATTTTACTACTAGCCCATCTTAGACTTTAGGCTATATTAATATTCTCTAAGACGAACAGGAGTGGGGGTTATAAGGGAGGCCTGAAATGAAAAATAGCGATATTTCGTTTCCTATTGCTTTTTCAGCAAATATGCACATAACAAAAGTTGTTTATTTTGTTATTTAAAGTAACTTTTGTTATATGCACTTTTGCCGTATACGGAAGCATAAATGAGTTATACGCTATAAACTAAAGCAGGAGTCCACAATTTTATTGGGACTAAAGACTCAACCGAACTAAATAAAACACTCAGTATGTGTATTAGCACTAACGCCTTCCTTATAATAAGCCATACTAACATTTCTAGGGGCGGGCAGAAGTGGGGGTTATAAGGGAGGCCTGAAATTAATAATAATGATTTCCTATTGGGGTTTCGGCAAATATGCACATAACAAAAGTTGTTTATTTTGTTATTTAGAGAAATTTGCTCAACACTTCTTTTCAATATGAACTACAAGGTACCTAACCTGAAAAAATTAATTCAAATGTATGTCAAAATTTTTTCCTTAATAATTCAAATCTATGCATAATGCACAGGAGACGGGAAATATGACAATATGCAGGACAGTGAAGTCTTACATAAAAAAATAATTTTATTATTAACAAATGTCAACAACGGGTATTAACCCTAAACACTGGAACGGGTAAATGTCAAAATATTGTGCAAAGTTAAGCCTTGCCAAAATTATACCATCACCATTCAGCCTCAAATGAATTCCCGAGCGAAGCCGGGTATCTGAGCTAGTATATATATATATATATATATATATATATATATATATATATTAACACTATAATCACAAGCATTCCTGGCTTCAAGACTTTTGCAAGACATCTTGGCCTGATAGTCAACCAGGCCTGGTGTCTGATCAGCCCCCCCCCTCTGACATATTGGTACCAAAGTTACATTTGGTACAAGTTTGAGCATGTATCGGAATTTATATACCTTTGTGTGGAAGTGGCGTGTGACAACAGAATCTCGTTAGTGACGCATAGAAAAATTATCTCAGCAAATCTTTGCTATTATCGACTATGTTCACATCACTTGAGCAGACTCTCAGGGTACCAAGGCCATCATCTACAAAGCCCTCATCTGCTCTGTTTTGACTTATGGCTCTGAGATATGGACTACTAAAAAGATAGATGAAAAAGACCTCCTTACTTTTGAGGGGGGAATCCTTTGCCGAATTTATGGGCCCACTTGTGAGAACGGAGAAGGTGTAGAAATAGAGAAATCTATAGCCTCTATAACGAGCCTAATATAAGTGGCAATTGTCAAGGGCAGGACACGTCGAAGGGATGCCTGATGAGTAAATACCAAAGAAAATATTAACGGAACAGATATTCGGCTATCGCAGAGTTGGGAGACCCAGGCTGCAGTGGTTGGACTGTGTCACAAGTGACCTAAGGACCAGGAGAATAATGAATTGTATGGTGGCAGCACAGAATAGGGACACATAGGGCATAGTGATTGCTGGGGGAGGAGCCCAAGACTCACTTGCAGATAGTTTTTCAGCCAAACTAATAATGATAATAACACTATAGCGGTTGCAGTTTTTCTTGCCAAACTCGTTATGTAAAACTAAAGATCAAGTTTGTTAACAGCTGAAACTGGACCACTGGTAGGGGGAATTTTGAAAATTCAGAATATATTTGTTATTATGAGTTGGGTTGAAAAATTGTGTAGTTTGGTTATTAAAAAAAAAACATATGTTTTATTACTATTGTAGACAGTGCTTGGTTACTGAGTCTGAATCAATGTGCATCTCGTGAGTGCCTCTTCAGTATTTCGTTTTCTACTGTTTTTTCTGCAAATATGCATATGACAAAAGTTGTTTATTTTGTTATTTAAAGTAACATTTGTTGTATTCACTTTTGGCGTATAACAAAGTATAAACGAGATATACATTAAAAATTATAGGGGAAGCCAACAATTTTGTTGGGCACTAACGATTGAACCGAACTTAACAAAACTCGGTATGTGAATTAGCATTAATTCTCCCATGATTATAAGCTATATTAAAATTTTTTGAGCCAAACGGGAGTGGGGGTTATAAGAAAGGTCTGGAATTAAAAATACCGATATTTTGTTTCCTATTGGTTTTTCGGCTAATATGCACATAACAATAGTTGTTTATTTTGTTATTTAGAGTAACTTTTGTTATATACACTTTCGTCGTATTCCAAAGTTTAAATGTGTTATACGCTAAAAATTTTAGAGGGAGTCAACAATATTATTTGGCACAAAAGACTTAACCGAACTAAATAAAACTCGGTATGTGTATTATCACTGACGCCTTAATTATCATAAGCTATACCAACATTTCTAGGGACGGGCAGGAATGGGGGTTGTAACGGAGGCCTGAAATTAAAAATTCTTTTTAATTTTTCATTTTCTATTTGTTTTTTGGCAAACGTGCACATAATAAAAGTTGTTTACTTTGTTATTTAGAGTAACTTTTGTTGCATTCACTTTTGTCGTAAGATGAAGTAAACACGGGATATACGCTAAAACTATAGCGGGCGTCATTAATTTTATTAGTGGTTATTGAAGTGTTATTAATGAATGCATATTGTGACAAATGATTTTATGTTTTACTCAATATGTTTCGGATTAGTGATGTTATATATCTCCACCGCCCATTTCTCATTTATTTATTTTTCCTAGAAAATAACATTGTTATTTATTTCCAATAGAAATGTAAACTATAAGAGTATTTCCGTTATTTAATTTGTATAATGTATTATTTAAACAAAGTCATGCTGAATTGGCACAAGGAGTGATAGCGGAAGTTATAGGGATCAAACTCTTTGGTTCTGCTAATATATTATCTTATTTTCGATATCTTGATGTTATTTAAACAAATATGTACTATCATAACAGAAGTTAATGGTAATGTTATTATGAAAAAAGACAATATCTATTTAAATTTGATATGATTTAAAGTATTACTTATTTTGCAGGGAGGGCTACGATCTCTTCCCCTCACATATCGTTTTGAATATGACTCAAATTATTTTTAGGGAAATACTATTATTTAATTCCATCAGGTAGATAAATTATTAAAATAATACTTTGAATCAATAATTTAAGGAAAACAATGGTGATAGCCCTCATGCTGGAGCGGATGGTGCCCGGAGGCTAATACAGTTAATTGCGTTAACTTATTTCCTGTGAAATGCATGGCATTACTGTAAGTGATTTCCACTGAGCTCTACTATTACAAATATAATCTAATGTACAGAACGATGCTTAAACTATATGTGCTCGGATTGGTTTTTGACAGGAAATAAGTTTCATTATAAATGATATTTAATTGTAATAAATGCTATCCATGATAATGGTTTGAAGTATTCAAAAAGGTGAGTTAAAAAGTGGAGAAGGATAGATTAAAAACTCATTTTTATTTATTCTTCAAAATTAAAATTTCCCTTCTGTAAGTCGCCTGTCTGATCCTCAGACGGGAAAACAATGTGCCCAGATTGAAGTGTAGTTGTAAACATTGAAGCCTTGCACAAAAAAAAATATAATCATCATTCAGCCTCAAATGATTTCCCGAGCGAAGCCGGGTACCTTAGCTAGTTATAATTAAATATCATCTATAATGTATGTATTTTGTATATACTAAGTTACCCAGTGATGCCCGGGAAATCATTATTATTTACGTCCACAATATACTATTATGGCTAATCGGGACGGGTTAGCTACAGGTTACTACCCTTTTCTAGCCTGGGTGGGCCTAAGGAGTTTATTTAATGAGCCTGTCACTAAATAAATTTCTACTGCCCAGGGCGGGAATCTAACCCGCCACTCTAGAACTACCACGTGAGATTAAGACCAACGCCCTAACTCGGGAAATCATTGTTGGCTGACTAATGATTGTATTTTTATAGCAAGGGTTGAATATGTACACACAACTTCAATTACACACTTCCCTCGACGACATATTGTTTTTTTTTTCCAAAAGGGCCTGGTAACTTTTAGGGACTAATAGAATAGAAATTTTAGTTTTGAAGAATAAATGAAATTGACAATGTTTACATATCGTTTTGGAATAATTCTGACCATAATCATTTATTATAATTAAATGCCATCTATAATGTACATATTTCCTATCAAAAACCAATCTGAGCACATATAGTTAAAACGCATATTTTATTTTCTAATAATGACATTACCAAATAACGTTTAATTGTTATGATAGCACATACTTGTTTCAATAATGTCAACATATCGGAAATAAGATAATGTATTAACAGAATCAAAGAGTTTAATTCCCCACAACTTCTGCTGCCACTCATTGTACAAGTTCAGCATGACTTAGTTTAAATAATATATTATTCAAATTGAATAATTGAAATGCTCTTATAGTTTACATTTATATTGGAAATAAATAACAAAGTTATTTTCTAGGGGAAATAAATAAATGAGGAGGGGAATGATGGAGATTTATTACCTCACTAATCCGAATCATACTTAGAACTATCATATAAGACATAACATCATTTGTCATGATATACCTATATTAAAAACCCTAAAATAAATTCTAATAAAATTGTTGACTCCAGCTCTATAGTTTTACGTTGCATTCATCAATTTTAAAAGAGCATTTGACTCTATTTCACACCCCAAATAATGGCAGAAGCTCTATGATTTAGGCATAAGCCCAAAAATGATCAGAATTCTTATTCAGTTGTATAATAATGCAAGTATCCAATTAAAGAAAAGCAATGGGCATACTTCGACAATAAAGATCACTGAGGGCCTTTTTCAGGGTGAGATCCTAAGCCCCTTTTAGTTTGCTTGTTTTCTCTCAGACATCGAAATGTTTTTTAGAAGTAGAGGTTTCGCTGGCTTGAGTATAGATGCTTATAATGACGTAATAGTTCTGTTATATGCCGACGATTTAATCATACTGTCAGGTAACCCAAGGGACCTATGGAAGAAGTTAGCTACTCTGGAGGAATATAGCCATAGAAATTCCTTAGAATTCAAAATCAAAAGTTATGAAATTCCATAAGGGGAAATCCAAAAAGGAAACCAATTTTTTTTACTCAGGTGAAAAGTTAGAGCAGGTGAAAAAGTTCATTTATCTGGGTGTAATGTTTTTCTCTTCCTCATTATTCCTTGAAGAAACATTATTTTCCATTACCAAATTTAAAACGGATATATCCATAGTATTTAAGATACTGGTGGGGTCAAAATGCCACAGTTGGGACGCAACTAAAAAACTATTAAATTCTATAGCTAGTTTAGAGTCTTAGATACCTCAATTACCTCGAGCAAGCAGAAACAAACTTTTACAAACATCTATTTCAGGTTATTAGAAACACTCTTAACTACATCATTAGACTAGAAACAGGCTTGGATTTTGTGTCAACTCATATTATGAAATCAACCCTTCAGTGGTTGTGTAAAATACGTTATTATCAATGGGCAGAGAAAGATTCCCTAGGATCTGCTATAATAGGCTCCTATTATTAGATCAGAGTCCGACAAATATCATCAGATTTAATTGGGTATCTCAAATTAAAAACCTACTAAACTCTTTAAATTTCATTGACATCTGGCTTACTCAAGACAAAAACTTAATTAAATTACACATTAGCTCAATAGTAGAAGCATACCAAAGTAAATTACTTTCTATAGACTTTGAAAAACTCCAAATTTCAAATTATAGTCCTCTACAAAAGGCAATTTCCATAACTACCGGTTCACCTCAGGAATTTCTAACAATAGGTTCGCCATTCCAAATTATAAAAACCATTGCACAACTAAGAACGTCCAGCAACTATTGTATAAAGTTTTCAATGAAAAATGTATTCTATAATATTAATCCAAAAGAAATTTGCACATTGTGTAACTTAAATATGAATAAGGACATTTATCATGTAATGCATTGCCCTATTTACTCCCCTTTCAGAGAACAGTATTTACCATCATCAAACAGCCAGTAGATAATTCACAACTTCATAATATTCTAAATAATGCAACTAGAGAAGTATATATTAACATTTTTTAGTATTTAAGAAATAGTTTCAAACTTTGTGAATCTTGTCTAAGTTAACATTATTAAATTTCTCTTTTTCTCTTAATTGTCTTTTTTTGTTTATTTAGTACTGTTGTGCCTATCTATTAGTAAATTCTTGTCAATTATACTCAATTCTAGTTTGTAAAAATATGTTTATATATAAGCTACTAACATAGAAAAACTAACCTCATTATATAAGGCCAACTCCTTGCTATAAGGAAAATTTTTGTAAGCAATAAATAAAAATAAAAAAAATAAAATAAATATTATTCAAATTGAATAATTGAAATTCTCTTATAGTTTAAATTTATATTGGAAATAAATAACAAAGTTATTTTCTAGAGGAAATAAATAAATGAGGAGGGGAGTGACGGAGATTTATTACCTCACTAATCCGAATCATACTTAGAATTATCATATAAGACTAAAACATAACATCATTTGTCATAATATACCTATAGAAAAACCCTAAAATAAATTCTAATCAAATTGTTGACTCCCGCTTTATAGTTTTAGCGTATATCTCGTGTTTATTTCATTTTACTACAAAAATGAATGTAACAAAAGTTACTTTAAATAACAAAATAAACAACTTTTGTTATGTATGCGTTTGCCGAAAAACAAATAGAAAATGAAATATCACGAATTTTTATTTCAGGGCACCCTTACAACTCCCACTCCCGTTTGAACCGAATAATTTTAATATAGTTTATAATCTTGGAATAATTAATGCTGATTCACATACCGAGTTTTGTTAAGTTCGGTTAACCGTTAGTAACGTATGAAATAGTTGACTCTCACTTTAGATTTTAATGTGATATCTCGTTTATACTTTGTTATGAAACAAATGTTACTCTAAATAACAGAATAAACAACTTTTGTCATGTGCATATCTGCCAAAAACCAATTGGAAACAAAATATTGTTATTTTTAATTTCAGACCTCCCTTACAACCCCCACTCCTGCTCATCCCTAGAAATGTGGGTACCGCTTATTATCATGGAGATGTTAGTGCTAATACACATACCGAGTTTTGTTTAGTTTGGTTGAGTCTTTTGTGCCAAATAAAATGGTTGACTCCCGCTATAGATTTTTGCTTATTACTCATTTTTACTTCTGCATACGACAAAACTGTATATAACAAAAGTTACTCTAAAGAACAAAATAAACAGCTTTTGTTATGTGCATATGTACAGAAAAAGCAATATGAAACAAAATATCGCTATTTTTAATTTTAGGCCTCTCTTATAACCCCCACTCCTGTTTATCTCAGAGAATATTAATATAGCCTAAAGTTTAAGTTGGGTTAGTAGTAATATCCGTATCAAGTTTCAAAAAATTCAGTTTAGCCATTTATGCATGTAAAGGTAACAAACAAACAGACACTATAGAAACAAAATACAGTTATCGTGTCTATGACATGTGAAACGAAAAAGTATCGTGAAATTTTGAGAAAAAATTCAATGTACAATTTTATATATAGATATACACAATTTTTGTCATCTACTAGGTAGGTTTGTGGACATTTGTGGAAATTTTTTAAAAATTGCATCATGAGTACAACTTCAATAGCTGATTTCCCTTAGGGGAAATCTGCTAAAACCAGGAGAGTCATGACACAGACCATAAAAGTCCGAGTAATTTGTACTTGGTCATCGAAAATTCCTCGTTAGTTGGCTTCCCCATAATTGTTTGTGGAACACCAGAATTATGTATCAGTCTCTTGATGTAAGGTTACTGACCCTTCAATAAATTAGATTATTAACTTAACTATATTTACGTAATGCAGTTTTATTTCTTATTTTAATTTTTTTTTTTTTTTAATTTCAGGTATTTGATTAATGCCAAATGGTTAAAATCATTGAAGGAGTTTATAGGAATTTCTCCTTCAGGCAAATTTCACTTATCTCAGCCCGGACCGATTGACAATAGACCTATTTTAAGTAATAACATAATCTTATTTTCTTTTTAATATTTGTTTCCAATCCTGATAAATATATATAATTTAATACATGTTTATTTTGCATGCATTTAATGTATATTTTTTATTTTTGAATTTTTTGATGGGTTGCTTTTAATGTGTATTACTTAATTTAATGAATATGTTAAATTTCACTGTATATTGCTTTTGGATTATAGTATATTATTACCCATGGCATATTATATTGTAGGATAGGTGCTTTTAAATGAGCTTCATCCTATTTTGGAATAGTGAATCCTTTGTCAAGTAATCTTAAAATCCTTTGTAATGGATATGCAAATTATAATTGTTTGAAAATAAGTCATAATAAGCTGTTCAATAAAGTTGTAAACAATTTCCCAAATATTGTATAACAAATACTGTTAAAAAATCATAGTAGACTAAATATTAATTTAACCCTCAGGCTGCATAGTACTCTGGCAGTGTGAATTTTTTGGTGGTATGTGTTAGTCAAACCCCTCTAGAGACCCGTGTGCTGAATGCCTTTTGCACTAATGTTAATAATATAGTTCCCTTTCCTGTTGTTACTACTAGCAACTAGTCCCATGCATTTCACCAATAGACACATTTCAGTGTCTATCATCAGGATCCTCATCTTAATCTCAGGATGAATCATCTTCACTTTCTAGCAACTCTGTTCGAGCAAAATTTCTTTATCAGAAAAAAAAAATCTTTTTCTGACACGCTCAACTGTTCTCTTGAAAAGCACAAAATATACTGGCTAAATATGGAAGGGTAAATTGCAGGTAATGAGTAACAGTACTTTAGATTGGAAAAGGGACAGTAGGTACACAGGGAATCCCAGTATAGGGAAGCTAAAAATGAGAAATCTGAATCCCTGTGCCTATTGGCTTCGAAGGAGACTGCTGTTTCTAAAAAAAGTCAACAGATGGCAATAGAAAAACAACTAATAGCTTATAGCAGTCCATCGCTAAATACACTGGACTATTATATCATTCTGTAGCATGTAGGGCACATCTTCCTCCGGACTCATATATCAGTCTGTAGCACTCCTGGCACCAAAAATGCTGGACTGATATGTCGGCTCTTAGTAGCTTAAGGATTAAGAACAGTGAATAATAATGTTTTCAAACTTAAAGGATCGTCGTTTTGAACTCATATTATTAAATGATAGCTGGCTATACATTAGGCATGTTATTTTTCTGTAATTTTCTATTCTACAAGAACTAGCTTAACTCACAACAATAAATTTTTTATTGTTTCTGTGTGCATGCATGTCATTTTATATAAATGGAGACTTTTTTTAGGTGCTTAGGTAAAAGGCTTTATTACATTTCATAGGCTTTATTCATCCAATATAATATATAAAATATAATTTGTGTCTATCAACTTGGGTGTTTTTTACTCGTCACGTAAAAGTAGCATGAAAGATTTCTATGAATTTTCATATTTATATGTCCACTACTTCAAAATAAAACAATGACAAGAAGAGCAAATTTTCCAATCAGGGGGCGAGTACTTAAAAGCCAAATAATTTATTTACAATATCTTCATTAATATTGATTTTGCCAAAAAAGTATTTATCATTAATTTTTTTCAGAATATATTTCTCAATACTGTTGATTTTGAGTAAGAATTTCAAATTTTTCCTTTTAATTTTTGGTCATCAAATAAAACATTGCTTGTTTTGCAAGAGGTTGACTGATAAAATTAAGACAGACATTATTTTATATTTATATGGAGGAAAGGGCCATGGGAAGCACGCCATCTTATCTTTTACTAACACTAGCAGGAGTGTGGGTTTACTCAGAAGTCAAAACATTAATTTGTCAATATCTCATTAATATTGGTTTTATTGAAAAACATGCAAAGGATGAATGATATTTCAAATATATTTTTCAGTATAAATATTGGTTTTGAATTTTATATGCTTGAATCATATTTCACTGGTATTATGAATGTGTAATTAGAATTACAGTAATTTTGTTATTTGCATAAAGGAAAGAGCTTTGGTAACATGACTACTCTGTATGAATAAGAAAGCAATAGAGAAGTGTTAAAGAAAATTATTTTAAATATTAACAATATGCTTATTACTTAGGATAGACAGAAATGAAAAATAATTTCAGTACTGATTCTCAATGCTAAACCAAGTTAATTGAACACTACTACGAGTAGTTTTTCTTTAAAATGCTGTTGGAAACCTAATTTAGATAAAAATGAGCAATGTTATGGTTGATATTTAGTGTCCATTTTGATGATTTTTGTCATCAGACAGAAATGATGAAAAGGAGTAGTAGTACTATGTGTATTAGGGTTTATAAATTTTATGATTATGAATTTTATTTTTTATGAAAAAAAGATGTTTCATTCATTGATAAATTGACTCCACTTAGTTATATATTTTCTTATGCTCTTTTTTTAACCTGCAAGACTTTACCTTATCAGAAGGCCTTGCCAGTTACATGTTCAGAAAGAAATGTTTGTTACTATAATTTCAAGTTTTTAAGAAAAAGGTGACTATGGTAATCCTAAACTGCTTGGGATCATGTTTCCAGCAAACTCGTGTATAGACCAGGAGTATTTCAGTGTAAAAAGATATGAGGAGTCTCAGAGGAGTGATTGTTACCCTTAAATTAGTCAGTATCATAGAAAAAGTCTGGAAGTCTTTCCAAAAACTCCGATTGATGGATCTAAGGTCTCCTTAGATCTCATTTTCCTGTTCACTGGCATTAATTGGAAGAGAGGGAGATAGTGCTTGGCTACTGCAAAAGTCCACTGACTGCGAAGGGTTAATAAATTGTTTAAAATGAGTTTTGAAATGTTTTTTGATCATTGAATTTTTGTATCCTTGAATTGATAATGCCACTTTTTTTTTTTCTTTTCTGTCAGTAACTTAATTCCTACCTAACTTTAAACTCACATGAATTGTTAGTTACCAGATTCACAATAAAAATGCACAATCAAACAACTTTTGTTATTTTTGAGAAAATGGAGTAGTTATTGGAATCACAATATAGGTCTAATTTCATAATGTTCTTAGGATTTTTCATAGTGTTAAATGTATTTTTATAAGAAGACTATTGTTAAACAATCTACTTTAAATAAAAATAAAAGCTAACATTTCCATAAAGACCAAATGCAAGATATTCATGATGGGAGTATGAAGATCATATAATTTTAGATAACATAATAAATATTTAAATTAGCTCCAACAGGCATCCAGTCCTTTGTTTTTCCAATGGACTGCACCTGTCATAAGAACCTTGTTAAAAACCATTGTTGTGGTGGTTTGAATCACTTTAATGGTCAGTATTTTGAGAATGGGAGGGTAAAATAGCATTTTCTTTTTAAATTTTATGTGAGGAGATAGCACACAACCCAACCATGTATTTTTTTTGGTTGGTTTTAACTATTTAGAGTAGATTTACAACTGTCATTTTTTTTATTTATTGGGTGCCCTATAGCTTATAAATGCATTTTTTTTTTGTGGTGGGAGGGAAGATAAAACCTATTTTAAATAATTTGAGTAGTAAGATGTGTTTTTTCAGGGGGGGGGGTGTGGATTAATCAGCTCTGATTTTATAATATTTCATGAAACTTGAACTCTCAAGTGGTTTAACATAAATGGCAATCCTGAAGACACGAGAGCTTGGAGTGAATTAATACAGGACTGGAAAGCTGAGTCCTCTCCAACATTACACCAACATACTAAAACCAATAGGAGTGATGAAAAAAGCTAACTTCTAACTACATTACTTTTTGGAGTCCTGAATAAACCTGGTCCAATTAATTTCTGGATTCTTCTTGAATACACTGCACTTCTGTGGTTCAGCCTTTGATTAGCTCTTGGATGAGTTCGTTGAGGCTCACCATTTTAGTACTGTCTGCTATTGCTCCTCTACCTACAAGTTTGGATTGTTATTAATATTGGGTACAAGAATTAGTTCATGTTTTCACATGAATAAAAGTGCTGCCAGAAGCCATCGAATTTTAATGGATGTTTATGGCAGTGGTTTACTCGGCTTAAAAGTGATTATCTTGAGCTGAAAGGCAAGTAACGACCTGGATAGCCAACAAAATTTGAAGATGAAGAAACGCCATGACAAACACTTCAAGGTCTGACTGAATCATTGGGTGTTGACGTTTTTTCATCTGCGAACAGCTGCTTAAGCACCAGAAAAGGAAGGGATTTTTGCCAGGAATTGCTTCTGGAGACCAAAAAGTGGGATAGAGTCATAGTTTAAGACTGGTCCACCATCTACATCAAAATCAAATATTCACAGAACCAAACTTATGCTCTGTATTTGGTGGGATCAGCATGGTGTGATATACTAAGAGCTTCTTTTACAATTGACTCACGCATAGAATTAGGTGATAGGCATGACAAAATTCCTCTATGGCAATGCTCATCTGCACATCGCAAATCATACATTGAAATTACCAAATGGGAGGTCCTACCCCACCCGCCATATTCTCCAGTCATTGCCTCATCTAATTACCACCTGTTTTGATGATCCATGGCCTGTTTGAGCAATGCTTCGATTGTTATGAACATTGCAAAAAATCGATTGATTCTTAGTTTGTCTCTAAAGACGGGTTGTTCTTCCATCACAGAATCTGTATGCTGTGAGAAAGATGGGAAATAATACTGGCTAATGATAGACAATACTTTTAATAATATAACCCTTTATAGGAGGGCAAGGGCCTGCTCCTGTGCTCATTCAAACTTGGATTGATCGGCTCGGAAGGGGGTTTCTTGACTCCTGACGATGGAACACTCAGAAATAATCCCTCTTCTCCTGACATCTAGCGAACACCCTTGTAACTATTTGTAGTCCTTAGTCTGGGTTTGAATAAGCATGGCAGGAAGCCCTGCTAGCGGCCCTTAACCTATGGGTAAAAACCATTTTCGCAAAATAAAACCTAATGTTAGCGAGAAAAAAAATCACTACAAATTAACTGAATATTCTCTAAATAATTGTAATATTTCCTTAAATACACAATTTAATTGCTATTTTAAACTAGTTTAAATGAAATTATTAAAAGCGTCAGTATGTGGAATATTTTTGGACTTTTCGTTTTACTTCTGTTAGATTTTATTTTTTGTTGTGGTTTTGACCCTTTATAGCTTCTACTACAAGAGTATCAATATGGCACCGAGACATTTTCCTAGCTTAGGAAGTTATAAGAGGCTGAATCATAAATTATTGTGCTCAACTAACTATCTGGAAAATGCATAGCATGTAAAACAGAATTTGATTAAAAATTTTCAACCAATTTAATTATATTATTTATTTTAAGTGAAGCCACATATTTAGCACAAATTAGCTTTCAATTCAGTAAGATTAAACCAGTCAAATGGTTTTGAATTATTCTAACAATTAACATAGCACTGAATTAGATTTTTGTAACAGATCTCATAACAGACAACAAATACAAGATTTTCTCTAAAGATGAAATTAAGCCTGACAATGTATTATCTGCTTCGCAGATGCATTTTTGTGTATAATAAAAACCATTATTTGTTATCCATCGCGAAATCAACCCACATATACTTCCAGAGAGAATTACCACCTATTTTTGGTAAACATTTTAAAACAAGCTATTTCAGGAAGTTTCATGTCTTAACTCTTGTCCTTTATTCCAAAATATATAACTCAATATTTATTTTATATATGCCCCATGTAATGTTATAGCTTTCAAAAGTCTTTTGTTCCTTAGTTAGTAACAGACCCCTATAAGCTGTCAAATCAACCCCTAATTACAAATTGTTATTTCTTACAATAATTATTTTAATATAAGTTTATAATTATTGAGTTAATCTATGACTAAAAGTGGCTTTGATTAGAAATTAAGATTCTACAGACAAATATCACCTTTGCATGTTTATATATCCGTTATTATATATGTTGAAAATATGTTTACTTATTCATTGAAATTTTCTAGATTATACTGTCTATAATTTATTAACATTTAGGGAATATCTTATAGACGTTCAATATTTCAGATCTTCGAAGAGAGTTTTGTTACGTCTCAATAAAATAATTTAATCTATCATGAAAGTAATATGATAAACTCTATTATTGCATTTTAATTATTCCATTTTTTTTGCTATGATTAATCATCAAATTTTGTTAGTTTTGGAATGTCGAGTTCTTTTAATTGGCTCTAAAAAGATATTTGCAATTTTACGCTTCCCTCAAAACTTTCAAATGGATTTTTTATTGATTGGGGATCTAGGTAAAATGTTTTAACATATTTTTTTTTTTTTTTTGTAATATTTGGTACCTACAATAGAGAGGTCGGATTATTTAATTTATCAATTTTGATACAAGTGTAATTACTTTAAAAGTGCTACAACTGAAGATTTTCAGATTTACTGCCTTTTGTTTCATTTATTGATTAATTTTAATGAACTTCTTATTTCATTATATATAAATATCATTAATAGTTAAGTGGACATCATTGTTAGTTTAATAATCAATTGTATCTGATGCAATGAATCACTATAAAGTGTGCTTCATGTTTTTTTTTTTCTCTGGAAATAAAGTTATTGTAATTATAATTTAGATTAAAATGTACCTAATATTTTAGTATTTCTGACTCCCACCTTTAAAGGTATCATTCACCTTTTTATCTCAATACAAGTACTTTAAAGGGATCTCCCGGAAAAAATAGAAAAGATCTTGAAAAAAATGATTTTTCATTCATTATAAAACTATAATTTTCATATTTATGTTTTCGCTCTAATTTCTATTTGCTATTCAATTGATCTTTCATTGAAAATTACTCGTGGAATTTTCCTGAAATAAAGATTAGAAAAATAATAAATATTATCCAATGTTCACTTTATTTGTGTAGGTGGTGACAATTGCAGCAGACCTATAACTTCTGCTTGCTTCCATCTGACTCTGTGTGTAATGGAACATTTGAAGATATAGTTTCTCACCATTCTTCACTGCACTGTGCGAACACAGGTCAGATCCTCTATTCAGCTAAAGATATATAACGATTCGAGTATATATCCCTTTATTAGGAACTGGGTTAATTTACGAAGTGCAATTTTAAGAAAATCTCTCTCTCTCTCTCTCTCTCTCTCTCTCTCTCTCTCTCTCTCTCTCTCTCTCTCTCTCTCTCTCTCTCTCTCTCTCTCTCTCTCTCTCTCTCTCTCTCCGCTCTATCTCTCTCTTCTCTCTCGCTCCCCCCTCTCTCTCTCTCCTCTCTCTCTCTCTCTCTCTCCTCTCTCTCTCTCTCTCTCTCTCTCTCCTCTCTCTCTCTCTCTCCCCTCTATCTCTCACTCTTTCGCTCTCTCTCTCTTTCCCCTCTATCTCTCTCTCTTTCGCTCTCTCTCTCTCCTCTTTCTCTCTCCCCTCTATCTCTCTCTCTTTCGCTCTCCTCTCTCTCTCTCCTCCTCTCCTCTCTCTCTCTCTCTCTCCTCTCTCTCTCTCTTCTCTCTCTCTCTCTCTCTCCTCTCTCTCTCTCTCTCTCTCTCTCTCTCTCTCTCTCTCTCTCTCTCTCTCTCTCTCTCTCTCCTCTCTCCTCTCCTCTCTCTCTCTCTCTCTTCCTCTCTCTCCTCTCTCTCTCCTCTCTCTCTCCTCTCTCTCTCCTCTCCTCTCTCCTCTCTCCTCTCTCCCTCTCCTCCTCTCCTCCCTCCCTCCCTCCTCCCTCCTCTCCCTCCTCCTCCCTCCCTCCTCCCTCCCTCCCTCCCTCCCTCCCTCCCTCCCTCCCTCCCTCCCCTCCCCTCCCTCCCCCCCTTTTTCTCTCTCTCTCTCAATTCTATCTCTTCCTCTTACTTTTTCTTAAAGGGTCTTTATTTTATTAATCCATTCCATTCTACACTGTTGTAATAACCTGAGCTATCGTCACCACTTTAGAGGGGCTATTATTTTGGGCTTGTTTTATGAGATTTATGATATACAGTGGAGCGTCGATTATCCGAACGTCAATTTCGGAACGTTCGATTATCGGAACCAGTTTTTTTTTTTTTTTTTTTTTTTTTTTAATGTGTAATTTTAATTAAACTGATCATTTAATTTACTTATTGGTATGTTATAATTATTGTTACTTTGAATAAAATTAAACTAAAATGAAATTATTTTTCTCAGAACGTCTATAACGGAAGCCATCATTAAGTCTCAGAAACTGATTCGTTACATATTTGTATCTGGTTCAATGTGTGTTCAATGAAACTAGACGTTGAATAGCATTGGTTTACTTAGGACTGTATACACTACCTAATTTGTTCATTGCATTAGATTCTGTGAAACCCTTCCCGTTCATATAACTGGTTGTGGATATCTTACTTTCAGTTTCAAAGCGTTCTTTGCGAGGTGTACACTGTATTTGTATTGTACATGTAGCTCAATTAGACAACTTATACATATGTATGTATGTATTTCATAACACTCGTTTCTTCACTATGCTCATACATACTATGTTTAAATAAATAATCAAACTTGTTTTTTTTACGAAGTTATTTTAGATCTCCCTTTTCCTTATTATTTATAAGAAAATAAATAACACAAAATAAATAAAAATTTTGATTATCCGAACCACCTCTGACAACATTAGTTCGGATGTTCTACTGTAGTTATATATTAGGCTGCTTTTATTGTTCTCTAATAAACATATCTTGAGTTATGAGTTTTGCTTAAGTATATTTGCTTTCAGGCAACTTGAAGAGTTTGCAATGATTTTGAACGGCTTTAATATCTTTCAGAAAAAAAATTGTCTACTTTAGAAAGTGTTTTAAAAATTCACAATTATCTAAACAAATTTGACATGCTGTCTCTATGCTCCTTCCTTAGTAGATCTGCTTGATTTTTGATGCTATTAAATGTGGCTATTACATTCATCTGAATGTATTAGAAACTTCATTCATTCATTCATATGTATTTCAAACGTCATTCATATACAGGGTGCGGCACAGAAACTTGCTGGTTAATAAAAAGAAAAATATTAGAGATAACGTTTTAATTCGTTTTACATATTATCTTACATTCTCTGAATTTATTTATTACACTTTTTTAAAAATGACATCCAACAAGTGACGGCCTCCATTGTCAATACACTGAGCTATGCGTTTCTTGAAGTTCTGATGAACTCTTTCGAGCATATCAATTGGTATGTCGGCGTTGGCTATCCGAATGTTGTCCTTTAGATGAACTAGGGTCCGTGGGCGATCATTGTAGACAACAGATTTGAGGTAACCCCAAAAGAAAAAATCGCATGGAGTCAAATAAGGCGAGCGCGCAGGCCAAGGAAGATCGCCTCTCAAGGAGATCAGTTGATTGGGGAAGTTCTCCCTCAAAAGTTCAATTGAACATCGCGCTGTGAGAGCCGTGGCTCCATCTTGTTGAAACCACACATCACCAATGTTCATTTCTTGCAATTTAGGGAGAGAAAATGTTGTAATCATCTCCCTGTAGCGAACTGCTTCCACTACAACTGTGCGTTCGTTTTCTTCAAAAAAGTAAGGACCAATTATCCCTACTCTTGATATTGCACACCACACAGTTACGGGTTCAGAATGGAGTGGCTTCTGATGAAGTTGACGTGGGTTGTTAGCACTCCAATAACTCATGTTTTGTTTGTTCACACGACCAGAAATGTGAAGTGAGCTTCATCACTGAAAAACACGAGCGTGTCGTGAGGCAGGTTTTCACCGAATGCTTCACATGCAAGGAACTATGCAGTAGGCAGGCATTATAATCGGTTTCATTCAGCGCCTGCGTTACAGCCATTTTATACGGATGGAAATTAAGTTCTTGGTGTAGAATTCGTCTCACAGTGCGGTCAGATAACCCCAGAGCAGCTGCGTGTTTCTGCACCGAACGCCGAGGAGATCGGACGAATTGGAAGCCTCGCAGGCAAACGCACGCTGCTGCTTCGTCCAATGCGACTGAAGAGGAAAGAAACAAAACTTCAAGACTTCCCCTTTCCAATGACATTGGACTCGCCTATGTCCCCCACTCCTCACGACAAGGCGACCGTTACAAATCAGCAAGTTTCTGTGCCGCACCCTGTATATCAAACATACTCAGTTGTTTTAGTGCTTTGGTTGGAATTTATAAATGTAAGTATTAAGTATGTGATATTGAGAGTGAAAATGGACAGAACAAATTATAAGAAGAATTTCAATTCATTATTTTGGTAAGCTGAATGAGAATCAGGGCTGACTCTATTTTTCATTAGACTTTATCTCATTGCAACATTGAGATGAGCCACTACAGAATAAGTCATTTCAATTGATGAAAGAAAACATCAGTTGCAGAAAAAGTATAGCCATGAAATCAACAATTTTCTGGTTGTATAAATTCATGAGTGCCCCATCCCTCTTAAGGGAAGTCAGATATTGAGGCTGTATTCATGTCACCATTTTTGAAATATATGTATATTCCAATATCTATGACGTATATTCCAATATCTATGAAATGACAAACTATTTTTGTTAATATATATATATATATATATATATATATATATATATATATATATATATATATATTGATCTTGAGTGGTAATTTGTCAAATAATATCTAATGATTAGATATTGTTTGACAAGTTTCCACTTGCTTTAAGCTGATTGTAATAAGGAGTTTTTTTTTTAATTTTCCTATCGAGATTTATTGTTTTATTGACTGGGAGGAATAATTTTAAAGCATTGTTATTTCCCAAAAGGGCGCAACGTCTGCTACTGGAAATAAGATAATAAAGATAGCCGAGTTGAGTCCTCAAGATCCTTTCTTTTGCCTGAAATACTTTAATAAATTGGTTTCACTAAGGATTAGATACAACTATTCTTAATATTTAACTGCCTCGTGTAAAACTGAATAACTAGGCCAGATTGGCCAAAATTGGACATGAGTGGGAGTTATAGAAGGGATGAGATTTATAATCACAAATATCTCGTTTATTATTACTCTCATTGAAAAATGATATATAGTTAATATTGATAATGCTATATATATACTGCAATTGTTGTTCTCTACCTGGATTGTTTTTAGCCTTCAGTAAACCCACACTTCTATTCATGTGATTTTCCTAAGCTTCAAGTTTTGTTACATAGAGCACTTAGAAAGGGAGAAATAAAAATTACAATATGCAGATGACATCATTTGTGGTGGTATGACACTGTGAAGTCATTAATGCTTATAGGAAATTTGCTAAATTTATGCAGCCTCTGAATGATAGACATTTTTAAAAATGTATTTACTATATTTTGTTTATATTTAATTGTGTATTTTTTTCTCTAGTAATGTTGTTTTCTTTATCTTATAGGCTCTCAACATTTAACTTGTGTATTTATGGTGCCTATTTTCGAAAGTAATAAGAAAAACAAAAATTCACAGTGCTTTACTCTTAAAAATTTTACACTCACTTGTTTATTAAGTTACTCATATACTGTCAATTTTTAATCTCTTAAATTAAACTTAACTACATCTTTTAACTCAAATCTGAAGCAAAGGAAAGCTTAGTATTTAAGGCATTTATTTAGTCATTGGCACTGTTTGGATCCATTACAGATTGAACCTTCTTTCTTTTAACTGGTGCTTATCATATTAAAACTATTATGAATTTCAATTTCTAGCTGAGAGTTTGAACGATCTACGTAAAGGACTAGCTGAAAAAGTTGATTACGAGTTAGTATCTGAAGAAGTCTGGAATCTTTTGAAAACATGGTATGGTATCTACCCAGACCAGACTCCCATTGCAAGAAAGGTATAGCCAAACAAGATTGTGCATGCATATATATTTTTTAAATGTTTGTATTATACATACAAGTGTATGTGTGTTCATCTTTTAACATTTCTCGCAGGCACAGTTTTTATTCATTTATTTCCAAACTGTATATTTAACCATTCCATGTAAGAACATGGCTGAACATACACTAAGTAGGACATGACATACTTTCTAGTTCTGCTATTAGTTAGTTCTCCCTACTTCGCCCTATTAGCTCGGATTCCTTTATTTTGGTTTTTCGTCTCAAGACATTTCTCTCTACCAACTGGCATATTTCCCTCCCTTTTAGCTGTTGTATATACCTTGTTTTTATAGGTGCCAATTTGTTTTCATAGCCCATTAATTGTTATAGACTACAGACGATGCAGTAAGAAGGTTAATCCTATTAGTTCATATTATTTATGATGGTGGGAATCACTCAATAACATGAAACCTGGGGACTTGACTAGGCTAACTGCACCATCACTGTCCTGTGTGGTATCAATGCCCTTCCAGAACTCTAGATTTGTTACAGGTGTTTGATTCCCTTAATCTTACTGCAAACAGCCTATCTCCTTCAGAAATTGGGTACTCACAGTGCATGTTGTTATCGAACGTTATTTTATAACATTTTTAAGCTATCAGTCTAATGTGGGAGTCCATAATCAAACCATAATTTAAAAAGTAGTTTTGGCTCAGTCAGACTTTTAAATTTATAAATGGTTCTATATACTTTACATAAATATTAAACATCAATGAGCTCGAATATTCAAATTTCTAAAAGTTTATTCCTAGGGTATCGAGTGGTTCTTCCCCCAATAAAATGGAGAATTGTGTCCTTTGGGGGTAAAGTCAAGGTCACATTCATGTGAATGTGTTTAATTATCATACATAAATAATTTGAAAGGATGAATGCTGGAGAGATGCACCCAACTATTTCTGGTATTTATTAACTATGCCCAATTAATATATGATATACTATACTGAACACACTATGCACCAATATGAGTATACAGTTTACAATCGAGACTTACAAAAGAGTATTTTTAAAGGAACTTATATTCATACATGGGTTGGAAGACAGAATACTTTCTATGATTATGAATTATATGGTCCATTACGTTATAAAAAAAAAAAAAAAAAAAAAAAAAAAAAAAAAAAAAAAGACAGGAGATGGGAAATATAACAATATTGAGGACAGTGAAGCCTTACATAACAAATAATTTTATTATTAATAAATCCAAAGCATCGAAAGGTATAAACCCTAAACACTGGGATGGAGAAATGTCAAAATATTGTGCTAAGTAAAGCCTTTCCAAAAAAATACCATCATCATCAGCCTCAAATGAATTCCCAGGCGAAGCCGGGTAACTTAGCTAGTATATATGTATATATATATATATATATATATATATATATATATATATATATATATATTTGTGACATGTACAATTTCCAGAAATATAGTAATCAGTGAAAAGGGCATAATAAATTGCAATTATAGTAAACTTTTTGAAAAATTGTGGCAAAAGAAGTTGTGAGAATCTCCGATAGGAGCACCTCACCAACAACAATAACAACAAACACACACACACACACAGATATATATATATATATATATATATACTAGCTAAGGTACCCAGCTTTGCTTGGGAAATCATTTGAGGCAGAAAGATTCTATTTTGTTTTTGGCAAGGCTTCTACGTGGACAACAACTACATTTCCCATCTGGGCGTATTGTTTTCCCGTAAGGGTCATTTAGGTGATTTATAGAAACAAATTTTTAGATTTGTAGAATAAATAAAAATAAGTCTCTAATCATTCCCTCTCCACTGTTTGACACACCGTGAATAAGTCAAATCATAATCATGGATAGAATTTATTATAAATAAATATCATCTATAACATGCGTATATTGTATATAATATATATATATATATATATATATATATATATATATATATATATATATATATATACTAGCTCAGATACCCGGCTTCGCCCGGGAATTCATTTGAGGCAGAATGGTGATGGAATTTTTTGGCAAGGCTTTACTTTGCACAATATTTTGACATTTACCCGTCCCATTGTTTAGGGTTAATACCTGTCGTTTCTGTGGATTTGTTAATAATAAAATTAATTTTATATGTAAGACTTCCTCCATATTTTCATATTTCCCATCGCCTGTGCATTATGCATAGATTTGAATTATTAAGGACAAAATATTAACATAGATTTGAATTAATTTTTCCAATTGAGGTACGTGGTAGTTCAGATTGGAAAGAATTGTTGAGCATATCAATATTTCTACGCAAATTACTTGCATCATACATTGTTCCCGAAAAAATGTATAAAACTAAAAAATGTTATTGTTGACTGACTAATGATGGTATTCTTATAGCAAGACTTCAATGTGTTATATACACATTCACACTTCACTCTATGACGTAATGTTCTTCCGAAATAGCCAATCCTGAAGGCAAATTTTGGGTATTAATAGAATTGAAATTTTAGTTATGAAGAATAAATAAAAATGTGTTCCTAATCTATCCCTCTCCACTTTTTGACTCACCGTTTTTGAATAATTCAAACCATAATCATGAATAGCATTTATTACAATTAAATATCATCTATAATGAACATATTTCCGTTCAAAAACCAATCCGAGCACATATAGTTTAAACATAGTTTAGCACATAAGGTTATACTCATAATAGTAGATATCGGTGGAAATCACTTCCCGTAATACAGGATTAAACAGGAAATAAATAAACTCAATTAACTTTATTAGCCTCCCATCTATTTCCGCTCTCGCATTAGAGCTATCAACATTACTCTCCTTAAATTATTGATTCAAAATATTATTGTAATAATTTATCTACCTGATGGAATTAAATAATTGAGTTACCCTAAAAATAATTTCATTTATATTCAAAAAGCTAGTAATTTCATTTATGATTCAAAACTATCATATCGAGTTTAAACGCATATTGTCTTTTGTCATAATGGCATTACCATTAACGTTTTATTGTTATGATAGTACATATTTGTTTCAATAACATGAAGATATCGGAAATAAGATAATACATTACCAAAATCAAAGTTTGATTCCCTACTACTTCCGCTATCACTCCTTGAGAAAATTCAGCACGATTTTTTTAAAATAATACATTATACAAATTAAATAATGGAAATGCTCTTATAGTTTAAATTTCTATTGGAAATAAATAACAATGTTATTTTCTAGGGAAAATGAATAAATGAGGAGAAGGGGGGGGGATTTATAACCTCACTTATCCGAATCAGAATTAAATAATCGAAATAGATAAAACTAAAACATAACATCATTTGTCATAATATGTCTATATTAAAAACACTTAAATAAGTACTAATAAAATCGTTGGCTCCCGCTATAGATTTAGCTTATATCCCGTATTTACTTCATTTTACGACATAAGTGAATGAAACAAAAGTTACTCTAAATAACGAAGTAAACAACTTTTGTTATGTTCACGTTTGTCGAAACCGTACAACCCCCCACTCCTGCCCGTCCCTAGAAATGTTGGTATGGCTTGTTATAATGAAAGTGTTAGTGCTAATACACATACCGAGTTTTATTTATTTCGGTTGGGTCTTTTGTCCCAAATAAAATAGTTCACTTCCTCTATAGGTTTTAGCGTATATCTTGTTTATAATTCAGTATACGAAAAAAGTGTATATAACAAAAGTTACTCTAAATAATAAAATAAGCAACTTTTATTATGTTCATATTTGCCAAAAAACCAATAGGAAACGAAATATCGCTATTTTTAATTTCAGGCTTCCCTTATAACCCCCACTCCTGTTCGTGTCAGAGGATATTAATATAGCCTAAAATCTAAGTTGGGTTAGTAGTAATATACATACCAAGTTTCATAAAATTCGGTTCAGCCGTTTATGCATGAAAAGGTAACAAACAAACACACACGAAAGAAACAAAATGCAGTTATGGTGTCTATGACATGTGAAACGAAAAGTTATCTTGAAATTTCGCGAATAAAATCAATGTACAGACAGAGGTTACAATTTTATATTTTATTAATTTTATATATATATATATATATATATATATATATATAATATATATCTACTAGCTAAGGTACCCGGCGATGCCCGGGAAATCATTGTTTCCTAACTGTTTTTATAGCAAGACTTCAATGTGTACAATTGCACCTCCCTCCACAACGTATTGTTTTTTCCGAAATAGCCAATCCTAAAGTGTAACTTTTGAGGAATAATAGAATAAAAATTTTAGTTTTGAAGAATAAAAGAAAATGTGTTCCTAATCTATCCCTCTCGACTTTTGACTCACTTTTTGAATAATTCAAACCATAATCATGGATAGCATTTATTACAATTAAATGAACATATTTTCTGTCAAAATCCAATCCTAGCACATATAGTTTGAGCATAGTTTTATACATAAGGTTATATCCGTAATAGTAAATCTCAGTGGAAATCACTTCCCGTAATGCCAGCATTTCACAGGAAATAAGTAAACTCAATTAACTGTTTTGCCTCCCGTCAATTTCCACTCTCGCATGAGCATTATCATTGTTTTCCTTAGATTATTGATTCAGAATATTATTTTAATAATTTATCTACCTGATGAAACTAAATAATAGTGGTACCCTAAAAATAATTTCATTTATATGCAAAAAGCTAGTTGAGGGGAAGAGAGCCCTCCCGGCAACCTAAGTAATACTTTAAATATTCATATCAAGTATATATTAAATACTAGAAATGCTCTTATAGTTACATTTCTATTGGAAATAAATAACAAAGTTATTTTATAGGGAAAATAAATAAATGAGGAGGAGGGGACTGAGGTTTATTACCTCATAAATCCGAATCATTCTTAGTACTGTCATATAAGACTAAATCATTACATCTTTTGTCATAGTACGCATTTATTAAAAACACTTAAATAAGTTCTAATAAAATTAATGACTCCCTCTATAGTTTTAGCGTATATCCCTTGTTTACTTCATTTTATGACAAAAGTGGTAGTGTGGAAGCAACTTATCAACCCCAGAAGAACGGGCTTGGCCGGAAAAACTCAATGACTGGAATATTGTCTTTCATTGCCTCGATCCCTGAGAGTGTCTCTGTTTGGATCTTCTTATATTTTTTTTTATAGTCTCTGGGTCTCACCTCAGAGGAAAACTTTAAGAAGCATACATCATTTTTTTGAGGATCCTCCGTACCCTACTTGCCAGTGACGCCCTGTTTATAAGTCCAGATCTTACATAATTGTAAATAAATGCTCTGATATAAAAAGGCGAGATTAATTGTATCTATTGTTTTTTGTTTATATTCAATATTAATAATTTATATAACCATCTGTATTTAATTTATAACCATGTGTTTTTTAGCTATGTTAACCTGGGATATCATATATATGCGTATTGTTATTGGTAAATAAATACTGAGTTTTCTATATAAAGTGTTGATTGTTATTCATTCACATATGTTATAATATTATTATTATTTTTATTTCGATTTTAATCAAAAATATTGCAATATATGTATATTCCTTGAACAAATTAAGTATAAAATTTTACTTCACAGTTGTGTTATTTGTCATATGCAATTTTTCAACTGTGAATATGTTAGTAATTTTAATACTTCTCTTATAATAGTTGTAAATTCTTTGTTAGGATATATTTATTTATTTAGTAGTATCTTTAACCTGAAATAATTCTTTTTTACAGGCTATTTCGTTAGGGGAAAACTATGTAGCAGTTGAAGTTTATCTAATGGAATTAAAGTGCTATAAAAGCTTTGACAAGAAGACGGAAGTAAAAGTTAAAGTTTCGAAAGCTGATCTGATTAGTATGTTTAAAATTCATTGTTTTATTCACTGTATTCTTACTTATTTAGGAAGGATAAGACTGTGTCATGAGTGTTCAGAAGTGGAATGATTTGTTACTTTTTATAGTCGCCTTGCCCCTAAGATTTTTTTTTCTTTCTCACTATAGGCAAGCTTCCAACATTCTTGATTTTTGTTGTCTTATTCATAGTGTTTAAAGAATCAATGCTCTCTGTTATTGAGTTGAGAACAATTTGGATGTTTATTTTGTATTTCAAAACAGTTATAATTTGATGTAAATTAGGTCTCTTACAAAACATTTTGTTTGTTGGCATATTCTATCTTCAGATTTAAGTTTTGTGTCTGGGATGTTTAAATAGGCCTGAACTTCATTTAGAGATGTATATTGTTGATAATATCATGGTGTTGTCAATTTTAATTAAATAGCATTAGAACAGCAAATATTTGGCTATTGTCATGTTTTAATTTGTACTGAGTAAAAGGAACCACACAGATGTTTGGAAAAGAAAGCTTGGAATAAGTTTTAATTTTTTTTATGGTGAAAAAAAAACACAAATTGGAATAGAGAAATAAAAAAGTACTTTATTCAAAATATTTTCAGGCAGTAAACGGATTCCTCGAGCGAAGAATTCTATATCTTTCGACGCAATCCAGTCATCGACCCATTTTTTAACATCCTCGTATGTGGTAAAGCGCTGCCTTGTAAGTGCTGACTGCATAGACCGGAACAAATGATAATCTGAAGGGGCAATGTCTGGTGAATACGGCGGGTGGGGTAGGACCTCCCAGTTGACCTGTTCTAGGTATGTCCGGACGGGATGACCAACATGGGGCCTAGCATTGTTGTGCTGCAAAATCAGTTTTTCATGTCTATCACACCATTCAGCTCGTTTTTCTTGAATTCTTTGTCATCGACATTAAAGTTACCACTTTTGAACCAATATCTGCAAGTCGCCTCTGATGGAGCATGGTCACCATAAACATCCACAAACAAGCGATACGTTTCTGCAGCACTTTTCTTTAAAAGATAGTAGTGAAGCAGAACTTCCCGCAAATGCTGTTTTTTTGGAACATATTCCATGATATAAGAAATCTAGATGTTAACACTCCAAGCAAAAGTTATGTACTGTGTTTATCACCTTACTAACACCCTTTCTTAATCCATATATGGAAGATTAGATAAGATGTAAGAGATAACAATTTCAACATTAAAAAAAAAAAAATTAAAACTTATTCCCATACCCTATATTTTAACTACTGCTGATTCAAAGGCAATTTTGATCAGCACTACTTCTTCAAATTCATTAATTAATTATTTATGTTTGGATTGGATTGGAGTTAGTCTTGCCGTCTTACAGCAGAGTCTTATAAAAAAGCTTAGAATGGCCGGAAAAAATACTTGTCCAGCACTTTTGTGAATATTTTATGAAGGTAGTATGAGTAAATGAATATTATTGGACTTGACAAATTCCTAAGCTATTGAACTAAAGTGCCAAGTGTGACTGTTAAGTACTAGAAGTAATAGGTTCTCAGGAAATGTAATTTTTAAGACGTGCTAATGTTAAAATTTTATCATAATAACTAAAAGTTTCTATAATTACAGGTAAATATTTACTATAATCAATTTTTCTTTGTAGGCACAATCCATCATAATCTTAGGAACAAGTTTAGCGTCCCAGAAAATATCAATAGTAGAATTTGGGTATCGAACAGTGGAGATAAATATGATCTGCTTAATTTGGATCTGAGTATTCAAGAATCTGGAGTATGCAACAGTAATCAATCCATAGTGCTAGAAGTACAATGTGGCGGTACTTGGCCAAAAACTGGGTAAAGTATTGTTTAAGTATTTCATTCCTTATATTAAGGGCAATTTTTTCATAGTCTCTAAACATTTATAGGAAAATCATTTTTTTCAACCTAATGTGTATGTTCATTGTTCAATCATTTTTTTATTCTTACTTATTAATTAATATATTTCAATCATTCGGGCAAGAAATTTTATACCTTTAGTATATTCATAGCTTATGCTTTCATAACTTATATGTTTAGTGTTGGTTTGAATTCACTCAAGAATGTTAAAGCCTCAACTCTTTTAAATTCCGTTGTAATGAATCCAATTACTTATAAATGGCCTTAGATTTTATATTTTTAGTTATGTCAGCATAAAGCGTATTTCAAATATCACTTATGGATTGTTAAAGGTAGGGTTTTTTACCTGAAACTTTTATTTTTTTTCCAATTTCATGTTAAGTTCCCACGTTGTCTGCCATTCTAATAGTTAAATTTATTATATTTTTATAGTAACATTCACATCTCTTGAAGTTGATGCACTAAATACTTTGCGAGATGAATTGTGATAATACAATTTCGTTTTCGAGTCATTTTGAGTACTTTTTGATCAGTCCAGCGTAAAGTCCACTCAGGCTGAGGGAATATAAAGTGGATTAGCCAGGCACAAATGTAAGTCAAGATTGAGAGTTTGCAAAAACGAGACTCTAGCCCATCGAGCATCAATAATCCCCTCAGTATTAAGCCGAGCAGATAGTTTCTCCTCAAGTCTGATATGGAAATTGTAATACTGCCCCTAAAAGATGAGTTTTAACTTTTGTAACTTAGGTATAGTTAGACTGGTGGAACTATCTTTTTTCTTACACTCAACAGTCTCAAGTGAAAGTGTAAACCATGTTTCCTCCTGATTTATTATTAATCTAATTCATACAAAAAAAAAAAATTGTGCAAAGAACATTACTTCATAAACCATGGATAATTATTTTTTCTAAGTTCCACCCTCATATGATAACAGGTTCAAACTCACTTATCACTGTTGTCTAAATGTTAACTGTCATTGTATCATTATTTGTTGAAACACTGAGGGTGTTAAAGTGAACAGTCTCACTTCCCAGTTGTATTATTTGGGGTACAAATAAGTTTTGAGGGTTTCTGTTTGTAACCTTAAAGGTTAATGGATAGAAATAGGTAAAATTTATTTTATTCAAAGTATTGTCCATTATTAGCTATAATTTTTCCCCATCTTTCTGGCAGCATACCGATTCCGCTTTGAAAAAAGTTCTTATATTTTGAGGCAATCCAAGAATCAACCTACTTTTGGGCTTCTTCATAAGACTTGAAGTACTGCTCAGCCAGACCATGACTCGTGACCAGAACAAGTGATAGTTGGAAGCAGCAGTATTTGGCGAGTGGGGTGGGGTAGGACATCCCATTTAGTTCCTCCAAAGTGTTCTTGACGACTTTTGCAATATGTGGCCGAGTGTTGTCATGCTGAAAGATCACTGTCATGTCTGTTGGTGTATTGTGGGCGTTTGGGCTTCAATGCTCGGCTAAACTGCACCAATCAATTGTGTTTGGTAGCGTTCCCTAGAGATGGTTTCATTAGGCTGGAGTAGCTCATGGTACTCTGAGCTAATCCCACCAGATACAATGCATTATCTTCTTGCCATGAATATTCCGTTTTGCTATTGTAGTTGATGCATTGCCAGGCTTATCCCACAATTTTCTGCGCTTTGGGCTGTCCATTTCCATTTTTCCATTCCATTTTTTGTTTTTCATCAGGAATTGATGAAAAAACCCTTGAGCTTTTATTTCCGAGATTTGCTTGAGACTGGCATGAATCTTGGTCCAATAATGCCTCCAACTCAACTTCGTACTTTATTGGCCTCTCTTCATGTTCTTTGTCTCTGGTGTCAAAATCGCCACTTTTAGAATGTCGAAAAACACACGCGAAGTCATGTCGAAACAAGTCATTTTTTTATTCATGGAGTATGTATCCCATATGCTTCACACGCCAATCGATGTCCATCAATTCCACTTTTCTCCAAATGAAAATAAAAAGGATGGACTTCCCGCAAATTGTGTTTTGTTGACTCTAAGGCGGACATAGTTAGAGCACAAAGAAAGTTTGTTGCTTACCCCTAAAGTGATGACAAGTACTGATGTTAATCCCGTGATTAATGAGGGGTGATTAAATATTCAAAATAAATATAATATAACAATTATGTAAGCTTTTATAAATCCCTCAAAACTTATTTGTACCCCCAATATAAAACCATTTGAATATTTAAATTTTGTTAATTTGTTTATATAGCATATATATATTTTTTTCAGACGATCTAAGCTGTTTTCTAGTACAAATTCAACATATACTCAAGCTAGCACATCTAGAAATGGGTAAGTTCAGTTTTTATAATTGTATTACAATTATTATTATTTATACATAGAAAAAAGGTGCATATATTTCTTTTCAGTGTGTTTTGTTTATATAGAGTAAATTATATTTTTATTCTGAGCTCAAGCGGAATTTTTCTTATTTGCATGAATGAAATACTCTCATGATGCTTTTATTGTTAAATGGTATCATACAGAAGGCATCAATAAACTACTGCCTGCCCTTATGACCATTTTTATTTCATTCCCTTGTTTGTTCTTGTGGAATTAAACTTTTTTTCTGGGAGATATAGCTTGTATGGAAGTTCGTAGGTCGTCCAGAAAGTAAAGAACGTTTTAGCATGGTTAAATAAAAACAAAAGATATCAACACCAAACTTTATTTACAATGCCACAGTACCTTATTCTATTTTTCTACGTAATCCCCGTTGTTTTTGAGACACTTGTTGTAACGTGAGACTAGTTTTTCTATTCCGATGTTATACTCTTCAGCCGCAAACGATTCGAGCCATGTTGTCACTGCTTCTTTAAGTTCATCGTCATTTCCAAACTGTTTTCTACCCAAAAATGTCTTCAACTTTGGAAACAGATGGTAATCACTAGGCCCTGACCTAGCACCTAGTGATTACCATCTGTTTCCAAGAAGCAGTGACAACATGGCTTAAATTGTTCGCGGCTGAAGAGTATAACGTTGGAATAGAAAAACTAGTCCCACGTTACAAGTGTCTTGAAATCTCGAAAACAGCGGGGATTACGTAGAAAAGTAGAATAAGGTACTGTGGCATTGTAAATTAAAGTTTGGTATTGATATCTTTTGTTTTTATTTGGCCATGCTAAAATGTTCTTTACTTTCTGGACGACCTACATATAATTAATAATGTGAGACCAAAAAAAAAATAAATAAATAAAAAAAATTAACAAAGTTATTAAAAGATCAAAAAGTGTAAAAAGAATTATAAGATAAGAGTTTAAAGTAAATTGTAATAAGTAAAATATGCTCAAAGAACTTCTCAATTATTCAATGAATGTGTGTGTGTGTGTGTGTGTGTGTGTGTGTGTGTGTGTGTGCATGTGCGCGCACATGCATAGACATGAGTGTTTGTTTCTGTGGGTTTTCTGATAACTACATATTAATGAAACATATTCTAACAAGTTCTTTTTTTTTCTCTCTATTAAAAATAGAAACTTTAGGTCGAATCATACAGTTTCTCTTCGACCTTCTAGACATACTTCTTCCATACATTGCAACAACCCCATTAAGTTACCAGGTGTGTGTGGTCTAAATAATCTAGGGAACACATGTTACATGAATAGTGTTATTCAGGTAAATATTTATTATTATTCTGTGCATTTTTATAGTTTAGTTTTATTCGTTTTATTATATGTTTGATTAACAGACAACTACTCGTTGATATATTAACTTTCTATCACTTGAGGTACCTTTGTGCCAAATGTTTGATTATAGTACCAAGATCAATCTTTTGAAGTGAAGACCTATTTGCGCCCTATTTCCACTTTTCCAAATGTGTTGAAATACCTACCATAGGGGAAACCGGACAGGTGGTTAACTGAATATGTGAGATCTGGACTATAGATTGAATAAGGAAGAAGATTAAATGCCAACTCATTGATTTTTACTTTTATAATCATGACCGTATAGGGTTTTTCATTGTCTTAGTGCAAAAGATTCATATTCCTATTCAGCAGTCCCTGGGCACCATTAGCCTGGAGCTGTATGTACTCTCTCAAGTAAACATAGATTAACCTCTGATACAACTGCTCAACCTTTAGGGACTACTAACTTAAAGTGGATTAACATGCAATTTTACTATGTGCAGTTCATAACTTTTTTTTCAAATCACCTTCTTCTTGTAACAGGGAGAGCTGGTTTTCCCTGGCTTAATCCTCTGCTTTTGACTATGATTTTTGAATTCATCCGTTTTGCGAAAAGTGACAATTCATTTGATAAATAGGTTTTTCAGAAAATTTTCATCCTTAGTTCTGCTGTAGTAGATAACTACTTTCAGTTCCTTCTACTTCTGAAGAAAGTTTGAATGTGTTTGTCCATGGAACGTTTTACTACACATTCTCTCAGAATATGAATCAAGTGATCTAGGACATTCACTGTGATATTTGATTTCAAGAGAAAAATCTCCTTCCTTGGATTTCTTAAACCAGTTCTTGGCAGTGAAGAAGACTGCCATTTGTCCCCTCTACTGTACAGATTCCACGGGCTGCATGTCACTTTTTGCCCTTTTTTAAAGTATTACCTCATTTTAGCATGAATTTTCTGGGTTCTGACACATTTTAAAATAAGTTAAAACAACAGCTATTTTCCAATGAAATTTTAATTTAAAACTGACTAACATAGTTTTTTTTTTTTTATCTGCCTTTGTTGTTTCATGGAATAAAACAACAAAAGTAAATTCTGAAAGTCATTGTTTATATATTAGGAAAGACATACGCAGTTTTTTTAATCACTTTGGTTCTTCATTACAATTTTCTTTCTCTTTGAGCAATCCCTTTATTAAAGTTAACTGGTTTCATATTTAATATCACTGTTTCAGCTTCTCTTTTGGTTCATGAAGTCATCTTACCATGCCCTTTTGAACCATGTTGGTTTTCCTCTAGTATCTTTAATAATTATTCATATAATTAAATATTAGAGGAGTTTCATTTAGCACATATGTAGTATAAGCTAGACAAATAGAAAGGTGGGGGGGGGGCATGAGGGTGAACTTTTGACAGCTGATTGACCAAAATTTGATCATTCTTACACAGCATGTGCTGAAACGTTAAGAGGGTCCTAGAGGCCATGGCCCATCAAAGACTGTGGTACATAGTATAAGTAATAATATGTGATCTTTGGCACAAGTGTAGTTCAATTAAACCAAAATGTAAGAAGTGGGAGCATAACGTCCAAATGTTAATACATGTCTCAACTGCACAAATTTGTTAGTATTTGCAAGTTATTTTATCTGATGAACCACTTTTCATTTAAGTTAGTAGTTATCAGTTGAAAATACAATGAACTATCAACAAAGAGATTTTCAATTTTTTTCTTTTTTACATAGTTTTACTTGTACTTAATTTTTTTCATGCATTAATGAAATGTTTTTCTTTGTAGTGTCTAAGCAATTCTCCACCTCTTACAGAGTATTTTGTAAATAAGCATTATCTTTATGAGCTGAATACCACCAATCCACTTGGAATGAAGGGAGAAATAGCTAAAGCCTATGGGGATCTGATCCAGATTATTTGGTCTGGAAGATTTTCGTGTACTAATCCTGTACACTTTAAAGTATGTTTATTTAATTTAATTTAATTTTTTATTATTTTTAAAATAACAATGTACAGTAGTAGTTGTTTCTAAATAATAAGTGTAGTGGAATTTTATTGCACCTCTTGTCCATTTTGAAGCTTTTCAGAAAACCACAGAATGTTTATGTTATGTTATTACATTCTAAAGTCGTATCAACCTTTCTAATTCTGCATATTTTTAACATTTACCATCTCTATAATAAAAAAAAAATACAAATGTTGTTGTCATTTTTTTGGGTTTTTGGAAATTTTAGTGTGGATGAGGCGTTCTGAAAATCAAAGCTTGGCAAGATACATTTTGCAATACTCACAAGCCAATCTATACGTTCTTATGACCCTCTTCGTTTTGATGCTCATTTTCATTGAAATCAGGACATTTTTCTTACAGAAATTACTCACCGGTATTAGTATGTAGCTACAACAACAAGCCAATGTGAATCTTTTGTATTTATTTATTTTTGTAAAGGATCCACCTACTCTCCTGAAATGTTAAAAGTGTGTTTGTATTCACATTAGACTAAGCTATCGGGAAAGGGCTTTTATATTATAGTAAAATTCCTCTTCTACAATCATTTTCTTTGAGAAATCATGAAATATTGACATTTGTGGCCTCTAATTGCTTATTTAATTAGCCCCTCAATGCTAGCAGGATGAGTGTGCATCTGTTGCTACTTTTTCTTTGTTAATTTCAATTTTTTTAATTTTAGGTTTTGTCAGATAATAAGACCAAGAAATATAAAAAAATCGTAATTTTGTTCTAAATATTACAAAAAAAAAAAAAAAAAAAAAAAAAATTAATGGAAAAACTAAATAACCTTCAAGCCCTATAGGTTCTTACCACCTCCCCTCTTTTTCCCAGTTCATTTTCTGGCTGTACAACCTGCTGAGCTTGATCAACTTGCCCTAGTAAAATAATGCCTTTATAAAAATGTTATATAACTAGATAAAACTCATTCTTCAAGAGCTTTGGATGAATAAAGCTGAACTTTTATTCATCCAATGTCTTTCACTACCTAACACCAGGGTCCAACATTCTGAAAAATGGAATTCATAACATCCCTTCAATAGTTTTAAAAACTCTCTAAAAATAGCTCGGCCAGTTTTAAAAACAAATAAAAAAGTCCGTCACGCAGGGGCTGCGTAAACTAAGCAGATTTCCCATGTGAAGTTTTACAATAGAGAAATCTGCATACTGGTAACAACACCACCGTGATTAAATACAAAGGGTAATGAGAAATCTTTCAGTTAATTAAAATAGATTCCCAACTGAAACGGCTTCTGAATTGTAAGAATAATTTATATTTTAATAACTCAAATTTTAGTAGTCCAAGAACTAAAGAAGGGGGGGGGGATGAACAGAACGTATTTGCATAAATCTCACAAAGTAACGAAGGTAAGGTAGGGTTAGAAACGACAGGTAAGGTTAGAAGAAGCTTCCACCTGAGCCGTGTCCCACAGACTTCATAAAAATGCAAATATCTGTGTTAATATTCAAGATACAGAATAAATGTATATAACAATATTTATAGTAAATTTAATTTTCAATAAGATTGGTACTATACAATTTTTTGATCCGATGCATAATATATATACCGAGATATTTCGAATTTTCGAAAATCCCTCCTCTAAACCCTCCCTCCCTCTGGTCCGATTTTAGCCATTAACGAACTTGATCTGTCTTTTTACATAAAACGGTTAAATATCGAGTTTCGTAACGATCAAAAAAAAAATTGCGACTGCTAGAGCGTTAACAGACATACATATATATATATATATAATTTTGAACGGACCTCATTTTCGTCATCTCCTGGGTAGGATCGATGGACATTTGAAGAAAGTTTTCGAAAATCGCGTCATGAATACGACCTCAATAGCTGATTTCCCTCAAGGGAAATCTGCAGTCAAAATAATAAAATTACTATGCTCTCCTTACAGTGAGGAATAGGAGCACTTTTGTTTCATCACATTTGGTGACCCATGGTGTGCAGTTTGGCATGTGTAACCACTTTGTTTGTTAAATAAGGGACATTTTAAATTTCCAAGGAATTTTTAATAGGTTTTATATGTTTCTTTCTATCCATGAAACTCCAACATTTGGCTACTGCTAGGAAGTAAATACTATGGGGAGAAGTTCTATGTACTATAGTTTTTGCATATCAATTTCTCCCTTTTTTATTAATAAGGGGTACAGTCACTTTTCCACATGCTGTTGGCACTTTTTCTTTTCAATCATGTGTCCCATATTGCTAAATAAATCTCTTCCCATAAGTCGGTTCTTACAGTTCTATATGACACCCACCAGGACACGAGAGTTATGATTTTTTTATCAAAAAATTTGTTGTGAATCTGGTCTCCATCGAGTGACATAGCTTCCTTAATGCCCTCATTTTCCTAACAATTTGTCAGATCAAGGGAGTTTTGTTTTATCATAGCAAAAGCTTATGGTACCTCTGCTCCATCCTCCATCAGATTTGAATTACAAATGTATGTTTACAGTTTCATTTATGAAATAAAGTTGCTTAACTAATAAAATAATTACATTTGTTTATTTATTTTTCAGGTACAAGTAGGTAAATTCAATCCCCAGTTGTGTGGCTGCCAGCAACATGATGCTCAAGAGTTGCTTACATTTTTATTAGATGGACTCCATGAGGACCTTAATCGTATAATTAAGAAACCTTATATAGAAAGCAAAGATTATTCAGGCCAAGAAGATCATGTAAATATATTTTATGCTCTTCTTATGAAATTATCTTACCAAAATATTATTTGTTTCTAATTTCCTATAAAATTCTAGGCTATTTATAGTTTGGGAAATGTAATGCAATTTTAGGTTCATTACAAATTTAATGAATTTGAAAAATAATTCTTCAATCCGAGGCCATAAATAATTTCTATAAGTAGGGATAAGATTTATTCAAAATTAATTAAATAACTCTCACCATAATATGACTTTCATGTGTGAAACTGAGTGATTCCAGAATTAGACTTTTGGTTATTTAGGGAAGATAAGAAAATGAACACGATGGATAAAAAGATACCAAACAGAATACTAAATTTTCTGAAACATCATCCCTGGGATCAAAAATTAAATAGTATTAAGATTTTATTATTATAGCAATAAGTTTGACTGAAAAAATGTATAAAAAAAAGTTAAGAAATAAATTTTTGACACTTTAGGAAAACATGAATCATCCCATTGCTTTTTCATAATATCCAAAATCCTAATCCTAAAATGTAGCACCAAGTGTTTGAAAATTATAAAGTATTAAGTCATAGTATAAATATCCTCCTCATACCTACCCTCTTTATATGGAGTACAACCTGAATTGCTGATTTCTTATAAATATCAAATATTTCCTAATGTGTCCCATATTAATTGGTATACACTTTTAATTTGTTTGTATTATTATTATTACTATATTTTTGGATTTTTAAGAACTCTTCTACAATTTTATTGTTAAACAGTATTCATATTCATTGAGTGATTCTTTATTTATTTTTTTCAGGTTGTTGCATTTGAATCATGGATCAACTATAAAAAGAGGAATGATTCAATAATAGTAGACACTTTTCATGGTGTGTTGAAGTCACGAGTAGTTTGTCCTCAATGTGAGAGGCTGTCTGTAACTTTTGATCCTTTTTGTTCATTATCACTGCCTCTTCCGTTAAAAAAAGATAGATTCCTAAAAGTAATTATTACATTTAATTATAATATGACTTACTTATTGATAATTTTAATTAAGATTTCTTTTTTTAGTTTTAAAACAAATTGTAGTCCAGGAGCTGACATATTTTTTTCTTCTCTAGTTAGTTTTTTAATTCATCACATGATACATTTTTCTGTTGAAATGCACAGTTGATGTTCATTAGCTCGAGATCTATTCTAGCCAATTATAGGTATGAATTTTCGACAAACAAAAAAACGTTGTAAAAGTGTGTCCTAATCGACTCAGAAAAGTTGTAGATAAATGTCCTTGGTGAACTGAAATTTAATTTTCAATACAATTAGTTTTTAACAAGTGTTGGAAGCTTCCAAAACATATTGAAGAAATGGCTTATATCTTTCTTCTGAGAGCTTAATTGAGGAATATGTTTTGGTCATGGCCTCTAGGTATAGAAAAATACAATTTTCATTTTTTTTCTGTTTTCAGATAAGATTTGTGCCCTTTGATCCTACGCAGAGAGAATGTCTGTACCGAGTCACTGTCCCTCGGAGGGGATTAATTCGTGATTTGTGTAAAGAAGTCGGTGCTAAAACTTCTTCCAACCCATCCTTATTAATTGTTGCTGAGATTACAAATAGCCACTTCCACAAGTTTTATACACATGAGGAGTACTTAGAACATATTGAAGACAAAGACGTCATTTTCGTGTATGTATCTACTTAGTTATTAGTAAATATTAATAATTTGTGGGTAACTGATTTTTGGCTATTAGTTATTAAAAACAGAGGAATTATTTTTATTATTATGCTGATATCAATAATGATTTTTTTGTTTAATAAATTTAAGATTTTTTATTTTCTACAAAGTACAACCATTTATTTGTCTCCCTTCCCCATGTTCTAATTTGATTTCTCCATATTGCCCTCATCTTTCTTGGATTCTTCAAATCTCTTCCTTTCAATCATGGCTTAGTGTCCTGTCTATACTCCTAGGAGAATAACCATTGGCTTTCAGTTTTTCTTTTGGCCTCAGTACTTCATCTTTCAGTAATTAATCATTACTGCTCATTCTTACAGTCCAGTTAAATAAGGTGTGGACTATGTGATTTTTGTTTTGCATATGTGGGTGGTGCAAGTTGAAATTTAAATGATGCCTGTTTGCAGCCTGCTTTCAGCTTACAGTGTGCTCTAATTTAGTAGCCCTTCATAATTAATAAATCCATGAAGGAAGATTTTCCTATCTTTTTTTTCTTCACATATTAATTTAATCAAAGGTGTCAGCTGTTTAATAATTCTAAAAACTTGTATATAGTTTCCTTCCTTATATATGGGTTCCATAGGCCCAGCACACGAGTATGTCGTCCACATACTATACCCATAAGATTATGCGGTAATGATTCTCTACCAGAGACTATTTAATTCCTTCCACCTGAGGAAAGGGTATATAAACTTCTGGTGACTGAAATCAGTCAGATGTTAGTTGTGTAACTTAAACATATAACACCTTTATTTTTGTATTCAGCCTGAAGAAGGGTGACACAGTGCCTCAGAAATATCGCCTAAAACGGGTCTACTTTGTAGGACCACTGGAGTGAAGTCAGTTGCATTATAAAAGAATTTTACTTGTCTACTCCCACTGTGGATGAGACAGCAAATCCACCAACTTCCTTGTTATTCCTGAAACCTTTCTTCCCTTTTAGTAAATATTTAATACCATAAGATAAGTGATTTAATAGGTGTAAAAGGCACAAGGGAACTGTGTTAAATATCATTATTAGCCAAACCAATTTATTCAAACTGATATAATGTGCATTTTTTCAGGTACGAAATGAAGGAAGAAGCAAACAAAGATAATTTAATAATTGTCCCAGTTTGCTTCTGGGAGTTGTGTGAACCAAGTGACAGTTTTCAGCACAATCATCTCTTTGGCATTCCTATGCTTATTCTCTTAGAAAAAGATTATTTGTTACTACACAAAATAGGGCAGCAACTTCTCTTCCATATGAGGAGACATTTCAGTCTACCAGATTCATTAAGTAAGCATTCCTTCTTTACTCAATTTTTAATTTATATAAATTTAAAAAAAAAAAATACACTATATTTCTAATTATGATTATCATTGTTATAATAATGGTAATTCCTAGAAGAGTCGTATGGAATTGTAAATGTCCATCAGATCTTAAGTGAATATGCACAATTATTGTTGAATTATCCTTTTTTCAGTGTCATGTAAAATACTCTAATAACACGATCATTTTTATAATATATGACTTAGGGCATTAAAATATTTTTGATGTCCTGTATATTTATTTCATATTTTCTATATTACAGGTAGTGAATGAAAAAAAAATTTAATCAGTAAATCATATCATTTTTTTTTATTGTATAATATAAGATTTTTTTTATATAAAGTGAAGTGGGATAACTATATTATATGGAGTGCAAAATTTAACTTCAACCAAGCATAAAAAATCAGATATTAATGCTATATTAATATTTTTTATTGCATTTCTACCCTAAAGCTTTAACTTCTTAGTCAATATGCTTGATGTATTTATTTTTACATCTTAAAAATGATTAACATTGTAAATGAAAAACTGTTAGAATTCTGATTTACATCTTGCTCTATCTAAACAGGGAAATGCATAAACCTTTTCTTAAATCCTTTTGAGTGACTCGATTACATGATGGGATAAAAATAAACAGCTTCGCATAATGATTTTTCTCCCTAAATTTTCAAAACTTGAAAGAAAACTCAAGGAAATGAAATTTGATCTAACTTACTTAACTTTACACTAAATTGAAATCAACAAATGTGGCTTTCAAGCTTGCCAATGCTGTTTCCTCTTGTACTGAAGTTTTCTACTGCATAAGTATGAGGTTTACTCAAAATACCTCAGTTGGCAGTGAATGTAACAGTTTATTGTACAAGATATGGCAGACCAATAAACTTGCCTCACTTCACCATATATTGTTAATTATATGATTTACTAGTTTAACTGATTTTGAATGTTACAGGTTGCAGTGATGAATCACTCAATTCTAATTCCAATATGATATATATTCCAAAGCTTTTTCTACTTGATGCTGGAACTTTATCTAATACGAATCCTTTGAAACTCGAATTCGACAAAAGCGGGGAGTGCCTTAACAATTTAGGAGGTATATGGATTCAATTAATGCTTGTCTTTTTAATATAATTTACTTTATATTTTTTAAAACTTAATCTTCTTATTCTGGACCATATATTTTTTATATTCTTCATATTTTATTGCAAGGGTCAACAATAACTAACATTTATTTCGGTGCAAATTGAAACTATTGAAACTACCCTACATGTTTCGTGGCTTACTTGTTACTTCAACAGGGGCTATCCCTTTTCAAACAAAAACATATAAAAAATTAATACATTAATTTAACAAAACCCTTAAAATTTCTAAATATTGTTTTAATAGTTGCCTACATCAATGGCATATTTATTAAGTCTAATTATTGATTGCTACAAACATTTCTGAAGTGCTCATTTCCCTGTTACAATCGTTGCGACTGTCCTCACAGAGGAGGTTGTTGATACTGAGGTTCCTGAGGTAGGTTAAATCAGCTAACTCAATTATTTCGCATCATAATTTAAGATAAAATGTTACAGAATATATGATTGAGGTATTTAATTTCTGTTTTTTTGTTTACACCCCCCCTTTTTTTTTATTATGTGAATATTCTCTTTTGTTTTTCGTTTAGTATTATTTATTTCTTTATCTATTATTTGAACTTTTCCGAAATTGAAGGTATGTTTCTTGGAGGTAGAATGGTCCGTCAATGCAGTTTTATTTTCATTACTGTCTATACTTTTCACGTGTTGCTTTAACCTTTTATTCAGCAGCTGCAAGGATTCACCAATATAAGTTCCATTGCAGGTGTTACAGATTATTTCATATATATTATATTTAGATTTTGATTCTGTTACTTTATCTTTAATTCTACTAAAACATTTTTGTATTTTATTCTTATATTTCCAGTCTATATTACACATACTCCTTTACAAATTAGTTTAAGTTTTCTATATATTTGTGGGTGATAGTTAAAAGAATAGAATGGTTGTAATTTAATTTTATCTATTTAATTGTTTTTTACTATTTTGCAATAAAATGTGAGTATTTAGTTTTTTTTTATTTTTACTACTCTATTTGTGATTTAAAGAAATCTGTTATTGAAGATTGTTGAAGCTTCTCAACAAACTCGAGTTTGGCAAAAAAGGGGAGTGCCTTAACAATTTGGGAGGTGTATGGATTCAATTAATGCTTGTCTTTTTTATATAATTTACTTTATATCTTTTTAAAACTTACTGTTTATGTCGATTGATCTCCCCTCCAAAAAAGAAGTAATTAAGATAACTTATTCATGGGACTATATTTTTTGAATATGTTGAAATGTTTATATATGTTTAGTAAGAAGTGTAGGCAGCATTAGTATACATGTACGTCAATAGTTGTTTACTTTGTGTTTTTACAATTTCCAAATTAAAAATGTCACTGATGAATCCATGCATAAATTATTCTCCTAATTTATGTCTATGACATGTAATGGTTTTGTTAGTTTACTTATGCCTACTTTCATTATAGTTATGAACTAAAAACAAAAGTGTAATAATTATTTGAAATTTCCTATTTATGTATGGTTGTGTTTCTCTGTTGGGTGTGTGTATGTGCGCGTGTGCGTGTGTGTAAATAGTAAAACTAACTTTCAAATTTCACTAAACAAATCATCACTCCATTTGGAGATCTAGTCACAGTACCCCTCGATTAGACTTCAATTAAATTTTGAGTATGCCAAACAGTTTATATTTTAATTCTACAACCTCATTATTATTTTCATTGTGCGTTAATTTCAATTTCAATTTCTACATTATCAAATAAGTTTAAGCCAAATGCTGCAAATGTTTTAACAGTAAATTTTCTGTACATTTTCGTACTTTGTACAAGTGTTAAGCCCTTGAAAACTATTTCAGGCATTTAAATGGGTGCTTTTGACAAAAAATAAATTGTTTTACGGTAAAACCAAATGTGTATACACTCTAGATCAATAGCAATGCTTGGCCAGAGCCCAACACACATTTCTTTTAGCTGTAGTATTTTTGTTGTACATATAATTTGCCTTTCACTCCACCCCTTCCATTTTACTCTTTTTTATGTTTACAGATTATACAGACTTTATTTCCTGTAGTGTTAAGTGGAAGCGGTGTGACCCTTTTAGACTTTACTTTGTAATTGTTGTCTTTTCTTCTCCATTTTGCACTTAATCTGTCTATTAGAAGGTTATCTATTTTAAGCACTAAAGTTTGAAACAATTTAGAGATGGTAATAAATGTCAGGGATAATAGATATTAAATAGACTGGCTTTCTTATTTATTTTTTTACTCTTATGAGTGGTGGCATTGCAGTGATTATCTGTTTAGTAAAAATAAGAGTTAATTGGTAAAGCTCTAATTACGTCTCTGCTCATAATTAAATACTATCTAAATATAAAGGAATATAATCCATACAAGAAATTGAGATTAGGATAAAAATGAGTGTGCTGTTTACATTCAATCTTCATTAACTATGTTTTGTTTATGTTATGCCCTGTTTACTAGCCCCCCCCCCACATTATATAATGAAAATTCTTAAACTGATAAATATTGTAGATTCTTCCACTTAAATTTTGATGTTTGTATTTTAAGTAAGTTTTAAATATTTTATGGATATGTTATTTACCTGTGCTCCTTGCTGGAAACTCTTTGAATTTTTGGCTGCTATTTTTTATTTTAAAAGAAATTATTTAGAAAAAAAAAGTCATTTCTTATTAGGGTTTTTATTATTTTGTTTTGATTTAATACTTTCAATAAAATACAGAAATAATTATTATTTGTCATGTTAAAAAACAAACAACAACAATAACTTAAATTATTCATTTATTTAATTCAATGTTGATATCAAGAATGAAGTTCTTCTCATATGCTCTGACTATTTTCTCCAGCGGTACCTTTGTCCAAAAGACAGCAAATGTTTGGCAGCTCTTTGGCTGCCTTCTTTAGACTGTACATCGTCACTACTGTTACATTAAATAACACAAAAATGAATCATGTACAGAAACTTCACTTTAATGAAAGTTAGAAGGTTCAAGTCACTGTATAAAGTTTATGTGTAGTTGAAAAAGAACAAACAAATTACTAAGATGGTATTCTAAAATTAATTATTCTCTAATAATGTCAAGTATATTGATGCTAAATTAAGATTATCTATATTCTCACTAGTAGAAAATACATAACATAAATGTTAAAAGAACAGAATAAATAATGAAAAGCTATGATACAGAAGAAAAAAATCACTCCTATCCTATTTTAGGTTTGTAAAAATCTCAATACCATTTGTCAGAGATCTTTTACTTCAGAATCCATTTGGCCTTTTAACGTTCTTATGTTAAATAGATACGTTAAATAAATGCAAATGTTCTAAACACAACACTATTTATATTTGTTTGTAACATATGCATATTTGAAGATTATCAAAAGAAGGAGCTACATTGTACACTGAGTGAAAGACAAGAAAAACACTAGCCTTCACAACTTTCTGTTCTTCACAGCTGGCTGGCTCCATTGTCATGGCAACACTCACCAAGTTCTCTTGGCAACGAATGCTGCCGCTTCAGCCTCTTAACTTAAATAACACAATAAATCTGATTTTTCTTTCCATATGTTGGTTGGCAGATTCTAACTTATCGTCAGTTTGCAATTGTACGACTTGCCTAGTAAATCATAACTTTTGATGACAGCCACCCCAATTGATGTGATATAAAAACAATTGAATACTGATCTTAATTTGCCTCTCAATAATACTGATCCCAATTTGTTTACTTTCACGTTAAATTTTTAAATTAAACACATCATTTAATTTAAAAGATATCAAAATGACATTTGCTGGTTTTCAATAACTTTTTAAGGACTTTGAAAGAGCATTGTAAAAAATAAATGCCATCTGCAAATCACAACATTTAGACGTGTGCCAACCATCCATGGCATATCAAAGTTTAAAAATAATGCTCTATGGTGAAACTAGAGATGAAGACCTATAACTTTTCCTCTGACATTTTTTGATTAAATCATCTGTGTGCTGTGAAAAGCATTTCATCCAGTTTATCTTGGACACTGTGTCCAATCTATGTGTGAATTTATACAAGGCTGTGTGTGTGTATGGATATGTATGTGTGATTTATATGTCTGGCATATGTGCCTTTCGATTTAAAAAGTATTTGAACCTCTGGCCAGTTATATAATATTATTATTTAATTAGATGATAACGTTTATTTGGTGTCTTTTATCTTAGAATTGCTGGAGATCAATGAGACCGATCGGATTTTTGGAAGAAAAATTTTGATAGTTCAATTGACTGTCGAGGAACGTCAGGATTACTTTTCTGAACTGTTGCCAGATTGCAGCTCAGATATGTCAGTTTCCAGGTCACTTTCTAAAGAAGTTGGAAAATTGTCAATATACGACTGCCTGGATTTATTCACAACCTGTGAAAAGCTAGGAATAGAAAATGCTTGGTATGTCTCCAAATACATATTATAATTATATGCTTTAAAAAAGTAACTATTTTACTTTTTTTTTAAATTTGAAAAAATCAAAATTTTTAATCATTTAACTGGATGTACTGAAACCCAGTAAACATCTGTTCCTCAGATACTCAACCCTGTTTTTGTTTTCCCCTCATTATTCTCTACTTATGAAGCCAATATTTAGATTTTTATAAGATGAATCCTATTTGAAAAGTAATGTAAATAAGACAGTAAAATCCCTCATTCTGTGAGGTGAATATATTATAAGTTTTTTAATCTGAAGCTAATGATATTTTTATATTATACATTATTCCTGAAGATAGAAGTAACTTGAATGTTTTCAATAATAATTCTCTAAATAGACCTAAAAGAGTTTGGAATCTACCAATTTCTGGTAGGTGGTTCATTTCTCAAGGGTATATCAACTAGCTGAGTTGCGGGCTTTGTTTAACAGGAGATAATCTTTGATGTGAAATTCTTTCTAAGGCTTCATAATACACCATCTATATGTATGTGAAGGAGAAATGACCAAAGGTCAGTAGATGAAAAAATCCGTCAATTTAAGCCCAAGAATTTAAGAAGGGGGGGGGGTTCACAAGAAGATATTTGCATGTATCTGGTATAATAAAGGTCCCTAGAAATCAATATTTGGCATTTAAGCTTCAAATAATGTGGTTTATTATATAACAGAGTATTGTTTATGTAACAGCAGTAGAAGTGAGGGTTTATTGAAGACTGAAAACTGAAAAATGCAAATATCTCAGTTAATATTCAAGATAGAGAATAAATGTATATAACATTGCTTATAGTACATTTAATTTTCTATACACTTTTTCGGTCCGACTTATTGTAAAGGTAATTTTCAATTTTCAAAATTCTCTCCCTGTAAACTCCCGTCCTCCTGGTCCGATTTCAGCGGTTAACGAACTTGATACTTCTTTTTACATAAAATGACTCAATATCGAGTTTAGAAATGATCAAACCAAAATTGTGCTAACAGACAAATATATATATATATATATATATATATATATATATATATATATAAAATTCTAACCTCTGTCTGTACATTGATTTTTTTCGCGAAATTTCACAATAACTTTTCGTCTCACATGTCATAGATAGACACCATAACTGCATTTTGTTTCTTTCGTGTCTGTTTGTTACCTTTTCACGCATAAACGGCTGAACCGAATTTTATGAAACTTGGTATGTATATTACTACTAACCCAACATAGACTTTAGGCTATGTTAATATTCTCTGAGACGAACAGAAGTGGGGGTTATAAGGGAGGCCTGAAATTAAAAATAGTGATATTTCGTTCCCTATTGCATTTTTGGCAATTGTGCACATAACAGAAGTGGTTTATTTTGTTATTTGGAGTAACTTTTGTTACACATATACACTTTATCGTATACCAAAGTATAAATGAGTTATACGTTAAAAACTACTGCGGAAGTCAACAATTTTATTTGGCACAAAAACTCAACCGAACTAAACCAAACTCGGTATGTGAATTAGCACTAACGCCTTCCTTATCATAAGCCATACTAACATTTCTAGGGACGGGCAGGAGTGGGGGTTATAAGGGAGGCCTGAAATTAAAAATAGTGAAATTTCGTTTCCTATTGGGGTTTCGGCCAATATGCACATAACAAAAGTTGCTTACTTTGTTATTTAGAGAAACTTTTGTTATATACATTATCATGGTATACCGAAGTATAAAGGCGTTATACGCTAAAACCTATTGCGGAAGTGAACAATTTTATTTGGCACAAAAGACTCAACCGAACTAAATAAAACTCGGTATGTGTATTAGCACTAGAGCCTTCATTATAATAAGCCATACCAACATTTCTAGGGACGGGCAGGAGTGGGGGTTATAAGGGAGGCCTGAAATTAAAAATAGTGATATTTCGTTTCCTATTGGGGTTTCAGCAAATATGCACATAACAGAGGTTTTTTATTTGTTATTTAGAGAAATTTGCTCAAGAATTCTTTTCAATATGAACTACCAGGTACCTCACCTGCAAAAATTAATTTAAATCTATGTTATTATTTTGTCCTTAATAATTCAAATCTATGCATAATGCACAGGAAACGGGAAATATGACAATATGGAGGACAGTAAAGTCATACATAAAAAAATAATTTTATTATTAACATATCCACAGAAACAACGGGTATTAACCCTAAACCCTGGGACGGGTAAATGTCAAAATATTGTGCAAAGTAAAGCCTTGCCTAAAAAATACCATCACCATTCAGCCTCAAATGAATTCCCGGGCGAAGCCGGGTATCTGAGCTAGTGTGTGTGTATATATATATATATACACACACACACACACACACACACACACACACACACACACACACACACACACACACACACACACACAGTTTTGAACAGACCTCATTTTCATCATCTACTAGATAGGATCGATGGACATTTGAATACAAATTTTGAAAATTGCGGCATCAGTACGACCTCAATAGCTGATTTGCCCTAAGGGAAATCTGCTAAAACATGTGAACTATATCACTGGTTTACTTTTCTCTACATGTTTTGCTTCCTCTATTACGCCTCTTCAGGAGTAATACTCAATTATAAAAAGATTTGACCTTACCGCCTCGGCGGTCACGTCAGGACTAACTATAATAGAGATGTACCATACCACTCAGCTGATAATATCGATACATTAAAATGATGAACAATGTAAAAATCGATTACCTAAAAAGTTTTGAGTTTTGAAAAATTGATTCCAGAAGAAGAATAGCTACTTCTATATCGACTTGCTGTTTATTTAAATATTTTATAAATATACCATGTAAATTTCTTATCTCAGTTTTCTTGTTCACAACATATTGTTGTTTTTAATAATGTGGATTTCTTTTATCTTCCACTTGGTTATGTTTTTGCCATTATCTAAAATTTTTAGCTCATCAAAATTAAATTTATGGTTAAATGTCAAAGAATGGTCGGCCAAAGATGTTCTATTTGCTATATCGACATATCTCCAATGCCATAAAATTTGTCACAGGCTGAGCAGTTCATTTTATAAACATTGTATTTTGTTTCCTAGATTTTTAGTTTATCTTTTATACGACTAAAACTTTTACTGATTTTATCCCCATATGTCCAGGCTATTGGTCCTACGTCCTTACAGATTTTCTTAATGTGCTTTGCATTTGGTGGATTATATTTAAAAGGAACAAACTTCTTTAGTTGGTTGTTTTCTTGTATTTTAATTGATTTTCATATTAAATGCTTTCTTGTTTGTATAAGTGCTTGTTTATCACTATTTCTTTATTTCTCGTTGCTGTTTGGTTCAGGGTCATTCCACATCAATTCAACCACACCATGACACCCATGATTTCAGATTTTGTTGAATTTTATTTTGGGGGTTCTATTCATTGATTTAAGAAACCATACCAAATATTTTTGATATATCTTTAACGGTTTGGATTTTATGGCCTCTTAAAGTTTTGTGATTTTAGTGTTTTCTATCGATTAGGAACTGTAAAGTTAATTTGTTTTCATTTCAAAAATAATTTGTAACTTTCTTATTTACGAACCAATTTTGATGGAATTTTTTGTGTGTATTCATAAATATATTTAAAAACAATAAAAAAATAAACTAAGGTACCAAGTAAGTATTTGTGGACAGAAAAAAATTGCAAAGTGTCAATTTGAGCTTTTCAGAAAGCAAATATATAGTTTCACGTAAAATTGAATATCTCCAAAAGGGAAAAGGATAATCATGGAAATCTTTTTTTATTTATGTTCTAAGACATATGACCTACCACCCAAAACAATAAAATTAATGGTTATTTGACCCCTTCATTGTTTATTCCAAGTTTAAAAATAAATATATTGAAAAATTTAGAAATTTGTATGAATTAAAAGAAAATGATAAATAAATGTAACTAAGAGCTCAGAAGTAAAATAGTTAATGGTATATACTTAAAGTTAATTTTAAAACAGTGGTATTTAAGTTATATTACTTCATAAAACTGCAGCTGTACAATGTGAAGAAACTAATCAAGTTCTAACAAGAAAAATCTCTTCCTCAACTGGCTCACTGGGTTGTTCAGGCATGAAAATTTCAAAAAATCAACTCATTAAAATTTTAGAATCAAAATTCGAAGACTATGACGAGAAAGACGTTATTAAGTACAATCAGTGGGTGTCCACAGATAGAACAGGAAATGATACAGTGTTCCAGCACTGTTGAAGAATTCATTGAAACGTTAGTTGAAAAACTTCACAAACTGATACCTCATTCTTACATTGTTAAATCACAATCAACAACTTTTAAAAAATTGAAGGAAACATCTCCTTTTGACACAGCTATTATCTCAATGGACTTTAGTGAAAATTACTCATTCACATTACAAGACGAAGCCCAAGGATACCACTGGACCTCAAATTCTTGCACTATACATCCTGTCATCATACACTGCAAAGATGCAACTGAGAAAAATATTGTCCTACCCCTTTGCATTATATCTGATGACCTCAAACACGATGTAAGTATGGTGTATGAAATCCAAAAATATGTGATTGAATTTTTGAAAGAAAACCGCCCATATATCAAAAAAGTTCATTACTTCAGTGATGGGTGTGATGCTCAGTGCAAAAATAAGTACAATTTCATAAATATGTGTGTTTTGAAATTCGGGCCCAATGGTCTTTTTTTGCTACTAGTCATGGTAAAACAGAATGTGATGGAATTGGAGGTACAGTGAAACGATTAGCTCGGAAGGAAAGTTTGCAAAGACCCTTAGAAAACCAAATAATATCAGTGGCTCAATTGTTTGAGTTTTGCAAAACCAGAATAGAAAAAGTCAGTTTTTTCTTCATATCTAAAGAAATAGTTGAAATAACTCGTCCTGCTTTGGAAGGTCGCTTCAAAGATGTTCAAACTCTTCTAGGGACAAGATCATTTCACAACTTTCAGCCAATAGATGAAACCGGAACCATTGAGGCTCGAAGAATTAGCATGGACGAAAAACCAGCTCTCACTTTTAATTTATTGAACAATCGACCAAAGAGTCAAGTAACATTGAAAGATTTAAGCCCAGGATGTTTCATTGCTTGTGTATATGACAGATTGTGGTACTTAGGCATGGTGAGTGAGGTGAACACCAAAGAACAAGATGTCACAGTACAGTTCCTTCATCCACATGGACCTTCAGCATCATTTTCTTGGCCTAAAAAGGAGGATATATGTGCTGTACCCATTCTTCATATTATTACGACTGTGGAATATTCAAAAACAATGAAAGGAAGAAAGTACCAGTTTTCTCAACAATGTATGTCAAGTGTTGAAGCAAAATTAAACGATACTTTAAAATTGTAAAGAAAATTGACCAAAACAACCATAAGAATTGTATATATTAAAGTACACTTAACTGGGGTAAACAATAATGTAAACTGTATTTATTGTACAATAAACCTATGTAAACTATCTTTTTAGTTACCTTTATTTATAATTTTCTTTTAATTCTTACAAATTTCTAAATTTTTCTATATATTTATTTTTAAACTTGGAATAAACAATGAAGGGGTCAAATAACCATTAATTTTATTGTTTTAAGTGGTAGGTCATATGTCTTAGAACATAAATAAAAAAAGATTTCCATGATTATCCTTTTCCCTTTTGGAGATATTCAATTTTACGTGAAACTATATATTTGCTTTCTGAAAAGCTCAAATTGACACTTTGCAATTTTTTTCTGTCCACAAATACTTACTTGGTACCTTAGTTTATTTTTTTATTGTTTTTAAATATATTTATGAATACACACAAAAAATTCCATCAAAATTGGTTCGTAAATAAGAAAGTTACAAATTATTTTTGAAATGAAAACAAATTAACTTTACAGTTCCTAATCGATAGAAAACACTAAAATCACAAAACTTTGAGAGACCATAAAATTCAAACCGTTAAAGATATATCAAAAATATTTGGTATGGTTTCTTAAATCAATGAATAGAACCCCCAAAATAAAATTCAGCAAAATCTGAAATCATGGGTGTCGAAATCATTTTTTTTTGGTTGATTTGAGATGGAATGACCCTTCATCGTTCTTGGGTGGGAAAACTCCTTTTCAAAACTTGAAACTTTTTAGGTAATCAATTTTTACACTGTTCATCATTTTATTATTTATGTATCGATATTATCAGCTGAGTGGTAAGGTACATCTCCGTTATTAGTCTTGATATGACTGCTGAGGTGGCAAGGTGGAATATTTTTATAATTGTGTATTACTCCTGAAGAGGTGTCATGGAGGGTATGAAATATGTAGAGAAAAATAAATCAGTGATAATGCTCACGTGTTTTTCATCTATTGACCTTTGGCCATTTGTCTTTCAACGAAAATTGAATTGAGATCACATTTCGATGACATATTTATGGTGTTATTTTCTTACCCTTTATAGAACTTCTTTATAGTTTTTCAGGACAAATGCTAAGCAGTTTTGAATAAATCCTCGTTTACTTCAGAATATTCAAGGAGCAGAATACATATAATTGTGGATCAAATTGATCATTATTTATATCATCTTCCAATGAAAGATTTCAACAATTTTTAATATAAAAAAAAGCTTAGAATTAAGGTTATTTTGTTCTTATTTTAATTGTAATTTAGAGTATTACAAGTTGAAGTAAGAAAGTATACAGTCTGATTTTGTGGATGATATTGCTAGGTGGAGATTATTGTTAAGTCTATTAATAAATGGGATGATAATAAGTATTTTGTTTACGAGACCAGTCATTGTAACATCAGCTAGGATTGAAACTATAGAAGTTCCCAATGCCACTCCATTGATTATTTTGTTGAATTCTTCAATAACAATTTGGCACCATAACTATACATATGTTTAAAAGATGTTTTTATTTAAGTATATAAATGACAAGTATTTTGAATGCTACATGAATTATCGTGTTTGAGTTAAATTCAGATCACAGATCTGGGTGAGTTGTTGGCTTTGTGTGTTTTCACTGTACTATATATTCTGTGAGAGTTACATTTTTAGCAGAAATCAGTTATTGAGGTTGTACTCATGACACAATTTTCGAAAAATTTCTTCAAATGTAAATCGATCCTATCCAGGAGAGGACAAAAATGAGGTCCGTTCAAAACTATATATATATATATATATACACATATATACATATTTGTTTGTTACCGCTCTAGCGGTCACAATTATTGCTTAATCGTTATCAAATTCGATATTTAATCATTTTATGTAAAAAGAAAGATCAAGTTCGTTAATGGCTGAAATCGGACCAGTGGGAGGGGGGAGGTTTAGAGGGGGGATTTTTGAAAATTCGAAATATCTCTGTTATTATGCGTCAGATCGAAAAATTGTATAGAATCAATCTTATTGCAAATTAAATTCACTTTAAATATTGTTCTATACATATTTTGAATTGGTATTAACCCTTTCCTTGCACAAAGCCACTATAGTGGCTTTGCACAAGGAAAGGGTTAAGTGTGTGTGGTCGGCTATATTCGGGACTTTCTGCCGAAAGCTAGTTCAGCCATTTCCGTAACTGTTCGTCCCTCGTGAATTGTTTTAGAGATTCGTTTCTTCTACTGTTATTAGTAGGCAGATTTTTCTATTGTGAAATTTGACGTGGGAAATCTGCTTAGTTTACGGAGCCCCTGCGTGACATTTTTATTTTATTTTATATTATAGATTCATGGAAAATGAATTCTTATCCATGCAAGTATAATATTTTACCGATTTGTTTATGTTATGATGGAATTAATTCTTTTATCTCTTATAAAAACAAATTATCCAAATTCTTTACTGTCATTGCCCTTGGTAATTTATCCCTCTTACAAAGCTTTTTTTTTTTTGTTAATTTTCTTAGTTTTTTTGTCATACAATTTAAAGATAATGGGATTTCATAGGAGATTATTCAAAACCTCTTTACTTTAATGCTGTGGAGGCTTGGTGCAGTTCTTAGGCAAGAAGAGGTCTCAGAGAATATGGAAAAGCATTTTAGGTGTTAACAAAACCCCTAAAGGAAATTAGTAGGAAAACTGCCAAAACATTAACTATTGTATAATGCAGCACAGTTTTATCTTTCCTCCTGGTTTCTACAAGAACTGAAATTCCATTGAAGCATTAATGCTTTAGTTGAGTTATTGTCACTTATACTATTGTTCTTTCTTACTGTTGTTAAATTGATTTTATTTTTATTTTTAGGTATTGCCCAAATTGTAAAAAGCATCAAAGGGCGACTAAAACATTCGACCTTTGGAAATTGCCACAAGTACTTATTATTCACCTGAAAAGATTTTCGTATACTAGGTGTGGTGACAAAATAGATGCGTTAGTTGAATTTCCAATTAATGAATTAAATTTATTTAAATATGTCATCAATACTGACCAACAACACTTATCTTATGATTTGATTGGTGTTATCAACCATTATGGAACTATGGCAGGAGGTCACTGTAAGTTTATTTTATCTCAGTTGCTAAAATGTAAATAATTTATTTATTTTCTATTACCTTTTTGCTTATTCAGTTATCAAATTAAGTTTTAAAATATTAAATTGGATTGGGAAATATTTAATACGTTTGCTGCTGCAGTCTATATATGATTAACTTCACCACTAACTACATCGGTCCCCGGCGTCCGATGCATCTCCTAACGTTAAAATCTGTATCGAACCATGGGGACCGATATATTTTTCGAAGGTACTGCTATCTCTTGACAATTCTTGTGAACAAAATGAATGAATTAGCAGAGCCATCAATCCTCCAAACCTAGAACTAGCACTAACAAAGCCAGGAGTGGTCCCCAGCGTCCAATATCGTCTACAACTAATGTACATTTTTTGTCACATTGTCAGCTGTTATTTTCAATAAGCTCTCTAAACTTGTATTATTGCCTATCATTTCTAAATTTGAATGAAAGAAAATAATAAAACGTTAGAAATCATATTTGTTTATTGAACACAATTTTTTTGCCATTACATTTTTTTTTTTTTAATTTGGAGCTATTTGATAAAATTAAGCTTTATGATAAGTATTAAAATGTGGTAAACAAAATCCGTGTTGGCCTTCACAATCTTGACAATAACTCATCACTTTTTTAACCTGCTTATTTGCATTAAAACTGCTGTGGGTCTTTCTTAGTTCTTTGTAGCATTCTCGGCACTGCTTTCGGGGTTTTCTGCCTTTGCCTGTTGGCTTTATGAAATTATGAACTCGTCTGAGTAGTCGAGGTGATGGTATTCGGCGCCGAGTGGCCAGTTCATCGGCCAGAATAGACCGAAAATTTGTGATGGGCATTGTCGTTTCTTTAATCATGTTGAACTTTATCCATGAGTTTACTACAGAGGTACTGAAAATGATCTCAAACATTAATTTACGATACCATTTGTATCCCTTTTGTAGAATGGTATGGTATGAGGACATTTGGTCACTTAATTCGACACCATTTTTTGCTTTATTGTGTTCAATGATACATTGGGGTTTCAATATATTCCAACCATGCCGTGACTTCTTGCCAGTATCGCTGAGATAATTTCCGTGCTCTGGATTTGTAGTGAGCATCAAAACAGGACGCTTGTCTTGCCCTTTTACAATTTTTAGGGGACCTTTCTGTTGACCCATAATGTGTCCTCGCTTCATTTTCGTCTTAATTTGGTCGGGGATACCTTTCCGATTTTGCCATAATGTACCACAATATATTATTATTTGTTCATATAATGTAAGACCAAGAGGATGACTTGAGTAAAAATTCTCTGCAAATAAAAATCTACCTTCTTTTTCATCGATGCAAGGCAATAAATTGTGAACAATTCCTTGTGAATGGCTTGCATTTGTATTAGTCATGTTCTTCCCTGTGTAAACCACAACGTTATAAGTATACCCTTCCAGAGTACATAGTTTATAAATCTTTATACCATATTTATGGGACTTGTTTGGTATATACTGACGAAATATTAGACGACCTCGGAATGGAACCATTGTATCATCGATAACTAAATTTCTACCAGGATTTAGGTTCCTTTGAAAATTGTGTTGGATAATGCTGAGAACATTATGAATTTTGTAAATTCGATCTTCTTTATTTAGTTCTGGGTAATTATTATCACAGAAATGTAAATTTCTTAAAATGGAAAAAAAAATCAATCACGAGACATTATATTAGCAATAAAATCATTCTTGAACTGTGAATTTTTCGATCAATATAAATTAATAGTAGGAACATTATTCAATCCCATGACAAGTAAGTAATATTGAAAAAAAAAATTCATTATCTCATCTTTATTAGTATCGACCCACTGGATACACCTTGTCTTCCCTCCAGGAGGTGTCTCGGCTCATTTTAGATCAGCGTATCTGTTTGTTTCATCAACTAAAACTCCTAAAATATCTGAAGTAATAATTCTTTCAAATATAGAGAGGGGCGTCTCTTTTTCTGATGCATCAAATGTAATATGAGACTTTTCACAAAAATATGGAAATTCAGGAGAACTTACTTCAATCGGTTTCCAATTGTTGTTATTTTGGTCTGATGTAGGAAGATGATCTGCTCCATCCGAAATAAATTCAGGGGCTTCTTCCAACTCTTCTAGATCAGTAGTTGTACTAGAATATGAGGGTAAATAGTTCTTGTCTTCAAAACTATCATCACTTGAAATAACATCACACTCACTTTCACAGCTGTCTGCAAGAGATGTAGATAGTACTAACTCTACTAATTTCCGACCACGAGACATACTGTGTGCAACATACAGGTAAATGAGCGAATGAGGGGCATGGAAGGTAAAACAGATTCAAGTCAGTTCATGTTTGATCAAGTTGTGACAGGAATTAGCATCGGGCGCCGGGGGTTGGTGCCGTACGTAATTTGAGTTTCTCTATTTCTAGACGGTTACGGTCCCGTTTAGTATTTTTCTAGATTAGCTAAAGCTATAGTGTCTAAGAATTAATTACATCCAATTCCCGGTAAAATATCTCTCATTATAAGCTTGCTACAGCGTTCATTTTTTTTGGAAGTAGACTGAAGGAGAGGGGCCTGTCCTGATAAACTTGATGACGATCGAACCCCAGGGACCGATACAGCAGCAAACGTTTTAATTTTTGGTTACTGTATAAAATACATTCAGTATATTTAGTTCTAAAACTTTTACAATAAATTAACTACTATGTTAGCGCAGCCTGTGGGTAGCAATTTCCCCCAATAAATACGTGTGTGTGTGTGTGTGTGTGTGTGTATACAGCAAATATTCAATTATTTTTTTATAAGTAAATTATAGTTTTCATGTTGAATCTTTAAGCAGGGAATAAATTTTATTGTAACATTTAGTGAGATGGAAAACAATGAAATGTGTTGACTGGTTGTACTTTTTGAATCAATTAAGATATCATCTCTAGATGATATTCTCTAAAATCACTATTGGTTTCCTAAATCTCCCTATTATCCTAAGTATAGTGGATTTCTAGTTTCTTTTAAAAGTATAACATTTGAACCAATTACTATTTTAGGTGAATAATCCATATTGAGAATGATAGTGGTGGACTAACATGTTTAAACCTTCATCTTATGAATTTTTACTTATATTTTATTACACTATTTTGATGTTAATAAAACCTCGCATGACTTTTCTTTCCTTTTTAATTTCAGATACAGCCTATTGCCTTAATAAAGATAGCCAATCCTGGTTTTATTTTGACGATAATTCAGTATCTCCTATAAATACTGAAGAAATAATGGTAATATATATTCATCTATTCTATCTATATGAAATTTCTCAAATGCAATTTTTATGTTCCTCTAGTATGTGAGAATTATACGACAAGAAAAGAACACGTCTGTTATCTTAGAGAAGCAAATAGAAACCAGCCTTTGAGAGGGAAAAGGGCCAGTATAAACTAATGCTAATATAGAGTGACCCATATCTGGAGTCATTGAACAGTTGCAGTTACTAAAATAATTTTGGGTACTTGAACTAGTTCATAGCTTTTTCTCATAGATGGCATTACTAGTGGGGTTTTCAATTTGATCGAGTGACTCCTTCTCCACTTAATCCTACTGTAATTGGGCTTTGTTATTAGTATAAATCATTCGCTTGAAGCGTAAATAACTTATCGTTTTACTTTTAGGAAATACAGAGTAGAATAGAGTCTCACTAATCTGATCTAATCATGGCCAGACCTTGTTGGATTACTGATAAGTTCAGATGTGCTAAACGGATGGTAAGCTCTACAAAGAATGGTTTTATGATGAGTTCGTTCCCTCTGTCCGACGATTTTCTAAAGAAAATGATTTGCCTCCCCATGCTATCCATTTGATTGATAACAGCCCATCTCAACCCAGCTCTTAGTAGTTAGGTGATGTACAAATTACGGTAAAGTTTTTATAGCTTAATGTCACTCCTCTTCTGCAGCCAATGGACCAGTACGTACTGCAAACATTAAAACTGATTTACAGAAAAAAAAAAAAAATGTTAAGAATTCTGATCCAAGATGATAGTATTCTTGTAGTTGAAAAAATAAAAAATCCGTCATGCAGGGGCTGTGTAAACTAAGCAGATTTCCCATGTGAAGTTTAGCAATAGAGAAATCTGCATACTGGTAATAAATGTATATAACAATATTTATAGTAAATTTAATTTGCAATAAGATTGGTTCTATACAAATTTTCGATCCGATGCATAATAACGGAGATATTTCGAATTTTCGAAAAAAAAAAAAACCCCTCCCTCTAGTCCGATTTCAACCATTAACGAACTTGATCTGTCTTTTTACGTAAAATGATTAAATATCGTGTTTCGTAATGATCAAACAAAAATTGCGACCACTAGAGCGTTAACAGACATATATATATATATAATTTTGAACGGACCTCATTTTCGTCATCTCCTGGATAGGATCAATGGACATTTGAAGAAATTTTTCGAAAATCGTGTCATGAGTATGACCTCAATAGCTGATTTCCCTTAAGGGAAATCTGCTAAAAACAAATGTGAAGGATCTTGTTTATTGGGTCACTGAGGCATGGCAGAATACTTTAAACATCACTTCGAGAAAGCTGCGGACATCTCTTGAATTTTAGGACAACCCAGTTGAAAATTAAGAGGAAAATCTACAATTGGTAAAGACAGTCCCTGGATGTGAAGACACCAGTGAACAGACGTAGATGAGTGGATGAGAGCAGACGGTGCAAGTTTGGAGAACCTAACTGTTGAATTAATTGCTGCTGTTACTCAAAACGAAACTGTTAATTATTTTCATGTACTTTGTTTTAATTCTTTTACAATTTTTATACTTAGACTAATTTTTTGGCCATATTCAGATTAAGCGAACACCGCAAGATTTGGTTGGATCTTTGAGAATTGACTTTTCAACAGACAGCAAACTCCTGAAAGCCATGGGAATGATCCAGAAGGGAAATTGCGTCCCATGAATTGAACCAAGAGATGTAGAAAGGTGGTTTTTCATCTGTGAACAGCTGCTTGAGCAACAAAAAAGGAAGGTATTTTTGCTGAGAATTGTGTCTTGAGATAAAAAGTGGACCCATTACGACAATCCCAAATAAAGAAATTCATGGGTTAAGCCTGGCCAACCATCAACAGCAAAAACAAATATCCACAGAAACAAGCTCATGCTCTGTATTTATTTGGTGGAAACGCCTGGGTCATTCCCATAGCCTTCTCCTTCTGGGATGAATATACATTTTCATTGGTACTCTCTTTCTATATTATCAGGACAATGCAATCTCCCCCTTTTAATGAAATAAAAACAAATGCTTTGGTATTTCAATAACTTAACTTTTTAACTTGACTCTGTTGAACAACTATTAGTTTAGTTATTAGTTTTGTTAATAATAAAAATGATTATTTCATTCATACTGTTTCTGTTTCAGAGCCCTGCCGCATACGTTCTGTTCTATCTCCGAAATGAGAACGTAAGTCCAGTGGATTCACCAATGGATATTGATTAATACTAGCTCTATCAACACTCCTATTTATATTCCTTGAATTGACAATGTGATAATTTGTGATATATTTAAGTCTAAACAATTTTTTGTAGAAATATAATTAACATGTAAATATATTTATTTAATTAAATCCATGCAAATGTCACGCTTTCTGAGAAAAATATGAGTGAAATACTCCAATTTTAAAATATTTCTTGAAATATTTGTGATGTTTTAACAAAAAAGAATATTTAAACCCTGCAGATAATGCTGTGATTGCTCATTTTTTTTTAAATAATAAGATACATAATCATTTGGTAATGTTAAGAAAAATAATTTATAATTATAGATATATTTTTAACATACGTAATATTCCATTTTAGTTTTGGATGCAGCTAATGAACAGTTAGTAAATGTATCATTAACATAAACATTAACCAGTTCCACTATTTACTGGGTCCATTCCTCTATTTTGCCATTAATAGTTCTGTGTTTAAAAATATTCCTTTATACCAATGGGATGCGTATAAAGTAATACTTGTCTAGTAAATTCATTATTTAAGTAATGAATGATTTTACTTTTCCTCCATGATTTTCCATTTGTTATTAATGGAATCATTCAAAGATTATTTGTTGTCTCGTGGAAGACTGAAATATAATAACACAGATAGCCTTTATTTTTTTGAGATTTTTATAAAATTAATTTCAAGGTTTACTAGTTTAAACATTTTGTGACTTCTTTTAGAAAATTATATTTCTATTAATAGGAAAAACTGTTTCCAAGCTGGCTAATAGGCTCCAGTTATGTTAATTTATTTATTTATATCCAAATTTTGGCTTAAAATCACCTTTGAGGTATGAAACATTTTTTTCTCATTCCATGAGATTCGTAGCCATACCTTTTCTTTTTAAGCCATATCTTGCGTTTTCTTTTTAACAACTCCAATGAATGTTTTATACTTACATATATTCTTTTTAACTCTCATGATATAGAAACAGAAGTATTCTGTTCAGGGAAATATTATTTTAATCTAGCTATGTTCCACAAATGTGGATGGGATTTTATGTAAGGATTCATGGCAAATTTACATTTTTTATAGTTCAATTGAAATAAGAATTCTGGAGATAATTTCTGTAGCGACACTCATAATAAATTAGCTGAAGAACTTTGTTTTACTAAATATATATATATATATATATATATATATATATATACATATATATATATATATATATTAGATGATGCATTTATAAAACATATTTCATAAATTTACTGTATCATCTTGTTTATAATTCAATAATATCAGTTATCAGTGGTATGCATTTTTGCTTTGATTAATTATTATCAGTGTGTGTGTGATTTCTTATGTTACTTATTTCATTCTCCTCTTATGAATGTTTAAGTAATTGTAATATGTTTTCTTGTATATAGTTTAGTCAATTTAATTTAAGGTTATATAAAATGAATGTTTTTTTCCCCCTTATTTATTGTTTTGTATTTTTTGTTCAATTTAATGTAAAAAAGTTCCTCTTTTTGCGAATTTGGAGCTTGTATTAGTTAATTCCTACTACCTCTTTGGTCACAACTTACATTTTATTTGACCATCAAACTTTAGTGTAATGAACGTTATTTTGTTTCACCAAATATCATCTGGTCATTTACAAAGAGAATAAATGTGCCTTCGTTTTTTTTTTGTGTCAGTATATTAAGTCCCTTCCTCCATTGGAATAGACAATATATATAATATAAAAAATTGAATTTGACTCCAGATACAGACAGAGTATTCAGAGTAATACTATTAACATTTTAGGAGTCCATTCTAAGCATCACTTACATGAGAAATGTTATATAAATCAGTTCTCAGTTAATCTTAAAGATATATTTAATTTTATAACTTCTTAAAATGTACTTTATTATGAAAGATATTCAATTATTTCTTGAGCCCTTAAAGGTTGAATAAACAAATTAAAAAGCAGCTTTATAATAAATTGAATGGCTTAAATTGCAATTAGTAATTATGAGATACACATAAAACTGTATATAAATAAAAAATGAAATTTAAATAAATTTCAATAACTTAATGAACATATATGGTAACATCTCAGTGTGTGTGATATTTATCCAAAATGCGTATATTACATTTTCTTATATATATATATATACACACACATATATATACACACACACACACACACACACACATATACACATGTATCCATTCGAAAGATGGACTTATGACCAATTTCAAATACGATGTTGAAGTATGTCAAATTCATCAAAATTTATCTGCGACTTTCTAACTCAAACTTTAAACAAACAAGTACCACAATTGAATGTTTATTAACAAAAAAAAATGAAGAAATAGAAAAAGCTGAAAAGTAAAGTGAAACTGCTGTGGTAGGGATAACAAAGTTACAATACCTAGGGACTCCATGGATTAGTCTCAAAACAGTATTATAGGTACACATGTTAACCATGAATCATGTTTAAATGCATTATTAAAAGTATATTAGCCTGTAAATGCAGGAGACACATGGATATAGTTTGTGACTTCAAAGTATGTTTTTTTTTCTTTTTATTTCTATACATTCTGATATTACAGGGTATTTCTTTTTCTTTCAGGATTAATAGAGGTCTTTCTGCCAATTTTTTTATTTGTGATTAGTTTTGATGTACTAGTCATAACAATTTTAGGAAGTCCTTTTATTTATCTGTAAAATATTATAGTGGTAATTCCAGACAAACTACTATTTATTAACATTCATTATTCATAGCACCCTTGTTAGTAGTGCTTCACGTCTTATGAAATGGCTTGATGATTGGACTGCCTCGAAAGAGCAAGCTTTATTTATTTTTTTTTGCAAGACATTCATAAATTGTCAGAGAGGAGACATGAATAGCAATTGACAATATTTCAAATAAAATGTTTTATTATTGTCACACAATAAAAGTTTTATTTTATATTTAAAAAAAAAAATCAAGTAAATATTTGCCAGTAAATTTGAATTTACACGTAAAGTTTCTGGTTAATCTGAATATTAATTATCATCTTATATTATTATTTGTTTATTATGTCATGACATAGACTGTATCGAAGATGATAATTAATATTTTTTTGGGGATGCTAAAGATTTCAAATTTACCAGATATTTAAATTTGTTAATGAACATGGAAAAAATGATTGAATTAAATAAGTTTTCCTAAATTTCAAGTATCATAATAAAGTTTTACTTATTGATTATACTTCGAGATAAAACTCTTTATGCCTATACATAGAGACCAAGTCACATTAATCTTTTGCTAGTAAAAATTCATTTAGAATTTCAAAAACTCATATTTCAAAGATGGAAGTCAGACTGGTTGAAGAATACTAAATCAAATTGCGAAAAATTTAAAAAATGACTGTGCCCTGGGATATTGCAAGCAGAAAAATTTGAAAAGAGGAGGTTGTTCTTGCTCATATTCGATTTGGACACACCAAATTAACCCACAGTTATTTATTGATAGGCCTCTTCCCACCTACAATATATATATATATATATATATATATATATAAATATTTTTTCCTGTGCAGCCTGCCAACAATTTTTAAAATCCTGGTCTAGAGGTAGTGAGGGTCCAAGGTTCAATGCAAGTTGCATCTGGAAGAACACTCTTGGTTGTTAGCCCGAACTGGCTTCACTCTTTGCTTTCTCTCTTCATAATTTTCAACCACGAAAGCTTCTTCATCACTCATAGGCAGCAGGAAGGGTAAAAAATGAAGCCTACATCATCAACAAGAATCCTGTTTGCCATTTTGCTAACAAAGCCATCGATACAAAGTCCAGATCTGGCATATTTAAATCCCAATGCTCTAAATTCTTAAGGGTGAGATTTTTGTCAATGTATATTTTTATCACTATCTGTTTTCCCCACGTGTTAACCTACGATAATTGAAAAGCTATTTTAAATATAATGATGTATAGATAATTTTCGATTTAAAATTAATACCAATTTATCTGCACAAATAATTCTCAATTTTCCTTATTAATTAACAATCTGATGATAATTAAAGTTACCAAGCAAAAATTTGATTATTCATGAATTATTTAATTTGATTAATGATATTTTAAGTGGTTCATAAAATCCACTTCTTAAGTGCCTAGAGTTAGAATTTCTTAATAATTTTTTAACTATGAGCATAAGCAATGAACTTGTTTGGTCACATTAAGTGAACCTTATTTTTTGTCTATAATAACATTTATTAGCTCTAGGACACTATAAAATACATTAATCCACTAAGGGATCAAAATTGATGTAATAATAATAATAATTGTTTATTAAAATTGTTCTATTTTCACAATATATATATACAAAATTATAACCTCTGTCTGCACATTGATTTTTTTTCTCAAAACTCCATGATACAAATAACTCATTTGTTATTTATTTTCAATAGAAATTTACACTATAAGAACATTCCCATTATTCAATTTTTTGGATATATTATTTAAACAAAGTCATGCTATATTTGTGCAACCTGTGAGAGCAGAAGTTGTGGGGAATCAAACTCTTATTTCCTCTGATATGTTATCGTTATTGAAATAATTATGTACTTCCTATTACTATTAAACTTTACTTTATAATGCCATACCATAAGACATTGTGCTTTTAGGCTCAATATGATGGTTTAAATTGTAATTCAGGTTGCAGGAAGGGGAAAGATCTCTTCCCTTCATCTCACTTTTTCAATAAAATTTATTTTTACACTAACGCTGTTATTTATTTCCACAAAGTATATAAATTATTAAAACATTCGAAGTGTTTTAAGGTTTTGAATAAATAATTAAAGTAAAACAATGTTGATAACCCAAGCAGGAGCAAAAGTTATAGGGAGGCAAGCAAAGTCAATTGTGTTAACTTATTTCCTCTGAAATGTTGGAGCTGTTGGAAATCACACTTACTCTTATGCATATAATGTTGTGTATATAACTATGCAAAGCACCTTTCAGGCCTAAAGTTTTAAAATTTATCTTTAAACAGGGAATATTTTTGTTATAGGTTTAATTTATTTGGGCAGGGCATTAATGAGCTTCACTTCTGAAACTGAAATAACTTTCACAAAATATTTATTTTTGTGTTTAGGAGTTTGAAACATATCCTTGTATCTTTTTTTTTTTTTTTTTTTTTTATGTTATAATTATATTTTTTTTCATGAACAAGTTAAATCTTCTAATATTAAAATATTTGTGTAATATAACATAAGGAAGAGATTAATAAGTAAAAGGAAAAGAGGAGCCAGTGGAATAAAATGTAGTCTGCCAACTCAAAATTTATTTAATCACAATCTAGGAAAGAAATACAGTCAGCTTTGGGCAGATTATACATATTCTTATCTCTAGCAGGTATAATTATTTCTTTAGAACATTCTGATAACATAAGAAACTGAGTGTTGGTTAATTTTTTATTGTAGTATTTGACAGAATGGTATGGCAAGAAGCCACCATTACAAGCACACTCCACACAAGCCATTGACCAATATCTACCAATACCTTGGATTATCCATTCTCTAACAGTATCTAATGACTCTGTGTATGCTTGTGTTAACAGGCTTCCAGGAATAATACATTTTATATAAGAAGCAATCCATGCAACCTGCAATTAAAAAGAAAATTAAAATAAATTATTTTATGTATCTACTACAAAAAAGTCAGATAGCAAAATGATATTTTAATATATGAATTTCAGATAACTATACTAGGAAAAGATTCTATACGACAACATAACAACTTTTAAATAATTCAATGTTTTTGAATATGTAAGAAATTATTAAAATAAATAGTTTTGCTAACTTTGATTTTAATTACAATTTTCTGGATATATTCAGTAATCCTTATTCTGAGTGATAGCTAATTAATACTTCACTGTGTCATCATGGAATATGTTTTCTTTTCTGTTAAACATATAAAAGTATTTGCACTTTGAACATTTATATGAAAAATATGTACCAAGTGCAATTAAACAACAGACTTGCAGAGGATCAGAAACTAGGACATAGTGACATGAACCATATCTATGAGTCCGAGTTGGATTATTTATTAGGTCTGTATTTCTAGTGCTTCTGTTCCTCCAAATTAATTTCACCTCTTTTGTAATAATAGATGTCTACAGTTTTCCGAGTTAATGAATAATTTTAATGGGTTTCCTGATTGTTCTCCCTTGATAGTCATGGTGAACCTCATTCTGAGATGAGGTACCCTGCCAGTACAAAGTCTAGCAATAAAACAATGGTAGAAAACTCCATGACTCGATCGACACTGGAAGATCTTGATAATCATGAAATGGAAAGTATATTTCAGAGTGAGAGAGGACGTTGGAAAAGGGAAGAGTAAAAAGAAGAAACCTGTTGTGTAGACTTGCATTCTTAAAAAAAGAGCAAACCACTTCTGACACGGTTGATCAGCTGGAGCATGCTCTCCATAAACATAAACTAAAATTTGATAGCTTTCAGCAGCACTTTTCTTTATGTTAAAGTAATGAAAAAGAACTCCCCACAAAAACACTTTATACGGTATGAAGTTAGACATATTTGATTAAGTAAAACGATTAATTATTTATGCTCCAACTAAATGACATACTCTAAAAACAACGCCCAATGACAGTAGGATTAAGCAGAGGAGTGGGCTAAACCATCTATTGGAAAACCCCACAAGTAGTAGCACCAGATATGAAAAAAACACTACAAACTAAGTCAAGTACCCAATAGTAAAACTGTTAGAGCAATTTGAAATAGAGAATACGAAGGTGGTTTCTAATCAAACCTGGCACAAAGTTGACTAGGCCGACTATGCCATCTAATTCGAGTACAAAGAATACTCATACCAAAATCTCATTGGGCCCCTTGTTATACCTTGCTGTTGCAGCCAGGCCAGACATAACATTCGCAATAAACTGGTTAAGACAATTCAATAACAACTACTGAGTTGAAACATTGGCTTGCTGCAAAGAGAGTACCTAAAGGAAACATCAAATCCAGCTTAGTATTCTCACAGAAGGAAACTAGATGAGTTGGGGATAGTACCCTGTTGATCAAAGATCAGACACCAACTATACTTTTGTTATGTTGAATGGCGCTATGAGCAGGGAAGCCAAGAAACCTATTATCCAGCACCAATGTGGATTATACGGCTGAAACTCAAGTTTCAAAGGAAACCATGCACCTTAACAGTTTTCTTTCTTAATAGAATGAAAAATGATTCATTTGAAGAGCAAAGAAATGGCAGCTGATGTCCTCACTAAGCACTAACACATCTGCTCCAAGATGATGGGGATCAACTGACTTCAATCAACCAGCTTGTAGAGGAAGTATTGAAGAAGCTGATCCATTGGCATAATAATGGATGAAAACAAAAGAAAGTCTAACATTATCCATTTTGTAAAAATAATAAAAGTTCTTGAGAAATATTATGTGAAGTCCATTTTCACTACTGACACAAAAGTAAGCCAGATGGAGCAAAGTGCAAACGATAACCTAGAGTAAAAAAAACCCCCAGGGATATAAAGCATTCCATCTTTGTGAAGAAAAGAATACATTGGACAAACAGGCAGATTCATATATAAAAGATTTCCTTCACGCCTGTGAAGAGATTAAAAAGATTTATTAAAATATATATATATATATATATATATATATATATATATATATAAACAAAATATTAAAAAGAAATAAAAGACATTACACCTAGATTTTTTGGAAATTAATTATTCTAGTGAAAACTACTGTATATTGTCACAAAAAATAGAGCTTTTGGTTTTAAACAGAAAATAATGCATTATTTATGAATTAAAAGATTCACTTACAGCTTGGCAATATATTTCCCTGTCCTCGGCACTTGATTTATTCAGTCTGTTTATTAAAATTAACATTGCTGATACAATATCCTCTTTAGGAGGAGCTGATGGGTTTCTCATGAACTGTATTCCAATTATAAAAAATTTAGTGAAGTATCGGAGGTGAACTTCACTGACTTTTTCCAGGTCATTGTGGAGCTCTAGATATAACAAACTTGAATTATTTAAAATATTCTTTAAGAATGGCTTAACACACAATAGGATACCTGATTAAAGAAAATGTATTACAAAATGTGGATCATTAAACACTGGATTGCAGAAATCAAAGAAGGCAAATGAATCATAATACAATATTAGAAATAATTAAAAAAGAAGACGGCTCACAAAAATATTCACTAAGAAATACGTAGACATGACGCATAGTGAAGTGTGATCTGTAGATTGTCACGAAGCCTGATATAAGGCAAATGTATAACAGAATAGTTAGTATATTTGTTCTATACTAGTTTCTAATCTATTCTCGATAGTCTCTTGACTTGTAACTTGGACTCGTGAAACATTTTCTAACTTCTCTGTAGAAAAATGCGTCATAGTTTTCTTACACTTTTTGTGTAGTGTATGTGTATATATGTGTGTGTGTATATGCATGTGTGTGTGTATATATATATATATATATATATATAAAATTGTAACCTCTGTCTGTACATTAATTTTTTTCGCGAAATTTCACGATAACTTTTCGTTTCACATGTCATAGACACCATATCTGCATTTTGTTTCTTTCGTGTATGTCTGTTTGTTTGTTTGTTACCTTTTCACGCATAAATGGCTGAACCGAATTTTATGAAACTTGGTATGTATATTACTACTAACCCAACTTAGACTTTAGGCTATATTAATTTTCTCTGAGACGAACAGGAGTGGGGGTTATAAGGGAAGCCTGAAATTAAAAATAGGGATATTTCGTTTTCTATTGGTTTTTCGGCAAATATGCACATAACAAAAGTTGTTTATTTTGTTATTTAGAGTAACTTTTGTCATAAACACTTTCATCGTATTCCGAAGTTTAAATGAGTTATACGCTAATGACTATAGCGGGAGTCAACAATATTATTTGGCACAAAAGGCTCAACCGAACTAAGTAAATCTCGGTATGTGTATTAGCACTGACGCCTTAATTATCATAAGCTATACCAACAATTCTAGGGACGGGCAGGAGTGGGGGTTGTAAGGGAGGCCTTAAATTAAAAATAGCAGTATTTCGTTTTCTACTGGTTTTTCTGCAAATATGCACATGACAAAAGTTGTTTATTTTGTTATTTAATGTAAGATTTGTTATATTCACTTTTGTCGTATAACAAAGTATAAACGAGATTTACACTAAATACTAAAGCGGGAGCCAACAATTTTGTTGTGCACTAACGATTGAACCGAAATTAACAAGACTCGGTATGTGAATTAGCATTAATTCTTCCATGATTATAAGCTATATTAAAATTTTTACGTCCGGGCGGGAGTGGGGGTTATGAGGGAGGCCTGAAATGAAAAATTATGATATTTCGTTTCCTATTAGATTTTCGGCAAACATGCACAAAAAAGTTGTTTATTTTATTATTTAGTGTAACTTTTGTTGCATTCACTATGTTCGTAAAATGAAGTAAACACGGGATATACGCTAAAACTATAGCGGGAGTCATTAATTTTATTAGTGCTTATTTAAGTGTTTTTAATTAATGAATATTATGACAAAAGATTTTATGTTTTAGTCACATATGATAACTCTATATATGATTCGGATTAGTGAGGTTATATATCTCCGTCGTCCCCTTCTCATTTATTTATTTCTCCTAGAAAATAACGTTGCTATTTATTTCCAATAGAAATGTAAACTATAAGAGCATTTCCGTTATTTAATTTGTCTAATGTATTATTTAAACAAAGTCATGCTGGATTGGCACAAAGAGTGATAGCGGAAGTTATGGGATCATACTCTTTGGTTCTGCTATTATATTATCTTATTTCCAATATCTTGATGTTATTGAAACAAATATGTACCATCATAACAATTAGACGTTAATGGTAATGTTATTATGAAAAAAGACAATATCCATTTAAATTTGATATGATTTTAAGTACTACTTATTTTGCAGGGAGGGCTACGTTCTCTTCCCCTCACCTATATTTTTAATATAAATGAAATTATTTTTAGGGTAATACTATTATTTAATTCCATCAGGTAGATAAATTATTAAAATAATACTTTGAATCAATATTTAAAGGAAAACTATGGAGATGCTGGAGCGGAAGGAGGCCGGAGCCTAAACAGTTAATTGAGTTACCTTATTTCCTGTGAAATGATTTCCACTGCGCTCTACTATTACGAATATAATCTAATTACAAAACTATGCTTAAACTATACGAGCTCGAATTGGTTTTTAACAGGAAATAAGTTTCATTATAGAGGATATTTAATTTTAATAAATGCTATCCACGAGTATGGTTTGAAGTATTCAAAAAGGTGAGTTAAAAAGTGGAGATAGATAGATCAGGAACACATTTTTATTTATTCTTCAAAATTAAAATTTCACATCTATACGTCGCCCGCCTGACCCTCACGGGAAACAATGATTAGGGGATTATTTTCATTTATTCTTGAATTACAATTTTTTTTTTCTGTAAGCCGCCTGCCTGACCCTCACGGGAAAACAATGCGCCCAGACGTGAAGTGTAGTAAACATTGAAGCCTTGATCAAAAAAAAAAAATACTATCATCATTCAGCCTCAAATGATTTCCCGACCGAAGCCGGGTACCTTAGTTAGTATATATATATATATATATATATATATATATATATATATATATATATAATATTTGTGGCAAGCAGGGCAACATATATTGTGCCAAGGTAAGGTAAAATAAAGCGATGAGTAGAATGAAGTAAGTCCTACAGGATAAAGCTGTGGTTTTGGGACACATTTTAATAAATACTTTTAACAGAGAAAGCCCTGAATGATCAACACCTGTTGGAAGAGATATTGTGAAGCTGTAGTTCCCTAGTAGAGTGAAGGAAGTCCTGGGGATATAACATGGACATACCTGCTAAGTTTGTGGGGAGATATACTATTACCAACATTTTTTTTCCATTTGGTAGATTACTACAAACTTGCAATTAAAAAAAAAACTTAATGAAATGAATATTTACCTATTAACCAACACATTATATATACATTTGCAGTATTATAAGTTTTTTTTTTAAAGCAAAAATCACCGAATATGATAGGTATAATAAACAAGGAATAGAAAAATGCACACACTCACACATATAACTTTCATATAATTATTTAATGTAGCAGCAGACTTAGCTATGCATAAAAGTTTCTTATTTACCTACTGAGCACAGGAGACCTACGAAATCTCCCTTAGGAGCAGGCAGCATTACTTACAAAGAACGCACTACTTTTTTTACTCTCCTCATCAAAACATGTAAAAACCATTTGAAGGAGTTTGCTGTCCATATCACTATTGCCATCTGTTGCCAGGCAGAATGGTGGCACTTTTAAGCAGTTAATTAATTTTTTCTGGCTGGTTTCAGCAAATGCAATGATCTGTATTTTTGTGTGCACAAAACTATATTTCTTTGGAATTTCACTTTTTCAAGGAGACTATCAATGTGGTCAGGACAGCTGAGTGACAAATTAGGTACTACAATTTTTCAAATTCTGGATGATATCTCCTCTTCCACTATGCCCGAAACTGATACTCATAAAACACAGATTAAAATTTGAACTCCATGCTATTATGCACTGAAATCCTCTAAAATACTCTGCTTCACACTTTGGCATATATTTTGCTTTCTTAAATAAGGGTTGCAACATGATTGCGGTATACAGTAACACAAAATTTTACCGAAAAACCATACAAGCAAAGCATGAGAAACAAACAAGCTTTGTTGTTTTTTCTGCACCCCATACAAAAATAAAATAAGCAGCTGGGTTATATTCCTTTTGTGGGGCTTATTATTATATAAACAATTAACGCGAATGCTAATGTTTTATATGAATGAATTAAATGGATAATTTTTTTTCCTCTTCAAAAGTTCATAAAAAATAACTATCAACTAAGTCCTACATAAAGACTTCATTGACTTACCATTGACGTTCATAATGCTCAGGTTTTAGTATTCACATAATAATTAAACCTGAACATTCCTTAAACAAAAGGTTAACAATAAGAATTTAAAAATTTTAATTCAAAATGGTATTGTATTGATTTTAAACAAATGTTATTTCAAAAAGGTTAGTTACCTTTGAATTTCTTTTCCAAAATTCTATAGAAATGAGACCATATTTCCATACCAATTAATGAGTCATTATAACATGAGCAAACATACAGTGCTTTACATATGTCCACAGCATTAATAGGATTATTTATCATATTTTTGATCAACTTTTCAATACACGCTCTAAAAAATATAATGCTTCAATAAAATGCAAGAGAAATATCTTGATAAAAGTAAAATAAATAAAAAATACTACCTCACATGGTTTTTGTCAAATGGCTTCACTAAGATAGCATTTTTAATCATATTGTATACTTCAATGGGAGTCCTTTCAGCATTAAATAGATCTTTAATATCAGCAGAAGAAGATACTGGAGAATTCAAGGAATTGCCAAGTGCTTGCAACCGCGCTCCTCTGCCCCTACCAGTCATAGTTGAATTTATCTGGAAAACAATATATTACTACATTAAAACATGTATACATTACTATATTAAAAGCTCTAGACATTATGAATTCATCTAAAGAAGTAGATGAATGTCCTGGAAGGTTAGGCTGCTCAAACACCTTGGTGCGGGAACACTAAGAGCAGGTTGTGGTCCACACATTATAAGTGTTTAGTCAACAAATAAAATTGATATTAGTGAATGTTTATTTTTAGATATTGGCAAGTGAAATACCTCGTAAAATATAAACTCTAAGTTCCCCATGAATTACAGTAAGCCAATAATACTTGGATGTAATGAAACAGGTAAACATTCAGAGCTATCTCCACTAGCATGGTCTTGGGGGCAAACTCGTGAACTAAATGTTTTCCATGGTGGGGATAGAATCTGCACCTCTTTTTACCCTCAGTATTTTAGGTTATTTTTTGGCATGACTTGGCTGATTTCATTTCAAGGATCTTTTTTTTAAAAACTATTCTTATTTAACGATTTTAACAAATTATGTAAGGGAATAAAAGTTAATTTTGTTATCTAAAACAAAAGTCATATATTTATTCTCTCTCCAATTCTTCTGTTACCCGTTCATTTAAATTATCCTGAAGGACCCCCTAGACCAGACAGTTGACATGGCCTTTCAATGTGAGAATGTGAAAGGAATTTTCAAAAATAGTTAGTTGCATTCTGACAATGCTCCTAGTCTCTCTGTTTAACAGAGTTCATATTCCTATTAATGTAGACTAGTAAAAAAGATATCAGTTTTGGAACTACTCAAATGAAGAGAGTCTGCAAAATAGCATTTAGTGGGAGAACATGTGTTAGCATGATGTACCTTACTGAACATGAAGTTGGTAACTGAACAGGTAAATAAAGTGGACAAAGTCCAGGCCTGGACTTATGTAAAACTATCCCACTCTGTGTTTTTTATATAGATCATACCCTACCAATAAGTCAAAGTTATAGAATTGTTCTATATAGCAAATGGAATATTAATTAAAAATATTTAGTATTTATGAGAGGATTATAAATACTGATTAAAGAATTCACTACTTATGAGTTACTAAATACCTTTATTTTTAATTTCAAAAACATTTAATTGCTTTTTATAACTTTTATTTGAGCTGGTTTATTAAGTATTAATTAAATACCATATCTATATTTCTTTAATGGTACTAATTTTTCCATATTTTCCAAATATACAATTAAAAATTCATTCAAAATTAGTAAAAAAAAAAATTGTTTTACAAGATTATTCATTGTTACATCAGGTCCAAAAATGGATAACAACCAGAAAAAATAACATTAAACGGTCATATTACTAAATGATCATAGTTAAAAATCTATTAGCTCATATATATATCGTATATACTTGATGCTATGCTAGAATGTCTTAATTAGGTTACTAGTGAGCTTCTAAACATAATAAAAATATAGAGATTATGCTGAAAAGATTATTATTAAACTTAGAAGTTTCTCAGGGATTCTTTCTATCACATAGCTATGGTGCTTATTTCAGGAGCCAAAAAAACAACTTACAGACAGCAGTCATTTTCACTATATATTACTTTCTGACGGAGCTAACAGTTTTATGCTGTTATTAAATTAATTTTTCAAAAATTAAGTTTCCGTGACATTTTTTTTGTTGGCAAAACCTGCAGAAATATTTAGTTACGATAGAAAAGATTAAATGCATACAGATCTTGGAGCCAATTTTGATGCAAGAAGCAATATCACTGGCTGGCTATCAAAACATTCTAGAAGGTAAGTAACTATCAGGGGGTTCAGGTTGGCCATGCGAGTTAAAGTGTTGGCCTTAATCTCACATGGTAAACCCAGGGGGGTGCCATTTGGTAGATGCGCAGATCGTAACGTTTTTGCTAGTTTAGTGCATGACGTAACTAGTTGCCACATTTAAGCTTTGTTTACATTGTGAACATTATTGTTTTTTAGTGAATTGTTTCATTTTCTATTGTTATAAATGTTTTTTTGGCAAAATGTCGAGTGATTGTGCTGTAGCAACATGTTCCAACAACCCTAGGAAATCAGGCAAATCTGTATCACCGGTTCCCATAAAACCCAGAAATTAAGAAACAGTGGGTAGTCGTGTGCAGACAAGGAGATTTGAAATTTAATCCTGATATTTCTCGTTTTTCAGAACATTTCAGCGATAGTGATTATGAAAGGAATTTACAAGTAGAATTGTTAGGCTACGTTCCTAATAGATTGAAATTAAAAGAAGAAGCTGTACCCTATCTAAATTTACTAGTGTTGTCCATAAGTAACCAAACATCTACTAGCTATACTTCTGACTCAAAAAGTGAAACATCTAGACAATAGTCTGGTGGCAAACTAGTGAACTAAATGTTTCTCATGGTGGGGATAGGATCTGCACCTCTTTTTACCCTCAGTATTTTTAGTTATTTTTTGGCCTGACTTCGCTGATTTCATTTCAAGGATCTTTATTTTCAAAAATAATTTTTTTTTTTTGGCAAAATGGTCTGACAGAAAAGTAGTATATATCAGTTATGAGACAAAACATTAAATGCATACAGATCTTGGAGCTAAGTTTGATGCAAGAAGCAATATCGCTGGCTGACTATCAAAACATTCTAGAAGGTAAGTAACTATCACCTACTACAACTGTAGTCAAATATAATAATACTGTTTTTTTACTGAAGGATTATATTTGTGATACCCGTGGCAATAACTTTAACAAAATAATGAATGACAAAGAAAGGTCCAACTGTTACCATACTAAGCAAGGACATAACATTTAGGTAACTGTTGAATTTAGCACTACACAATTAAAAAAAGTTATTTATATATATAAAAAACCAGTATTAAATATTTGAATCTAAAAAAATATAAATTTCGCCTGTTACTTACCTCAGTTAGAACAGTATGTACCATTAAAAGTTATTCAATCTAGCACATTCCTTCCTTATTACTTGTCATGACAAACATATTTCTGAAAATACACGAATCTTTAAAATATATGAATACTTCTTCAATAAATAACATAATAATGTTGAATGAGATACTTAATTTTAATGTAAATAAATATATTGCTTCTTTGGTATAACATGTATTCATTGGTGGAATAGACCAATAATAGTCATTCAACCCCTATTTCAGAAGAATTTAACATAATCCAAATATGGATAATTCAAAATAGAGAGTGAATATAAATTGAAAATCCTATCTTGTCGCAAATGTGATAAAGATTTAAAACCTAAGTCACGTTAATCTAACAGAAAATAAAGAGATTTAGAATCTCTTAGTCGTCAAAATGTTTTAAACTTATCTGATCATAATATTGGTACTTGACAAATTTAACTCCAAATTTTAAATGTAGTGTAGTATATCGATCAAATTAAATGTAACAATAATAATGAAAATTTGAATGTCTGAAAGTAGACACATAAAATGGAGGGGAGGGGCAAGTGAGAGCTCTTGAAGGACGTCAATAGAATGAGACAGACAAGATGGAATAGGAGAGAACCAAGGGCAATATAAAGGAAAACTACAGGGGGAAGGCTCTTCTTCCTTCTCTAGTTCCTCCTGTGGGGTTAAGTACCAGGTAACAACTAAATAAAAAAAAAGTAAAGTACCTGAGGTAAGTATGCTGGTATTGGTACAAAAAAAAATGCTACAGGTAAAGAGTATCTCAAAAATATTTAAGTACTTTTAACCATCCCTTTCACTGACAAACTATCATTCAAAATGTGAGTTTTATACTAAATAAATACAATTCAAATTTAGTATAATTTGCAGAGATTATCAAAATACTCAAGACTTGAATAGTGACAACAGCTAAGAATTAAAAGATACAGTGCTCATGGGGATAGCAAAAAAAAAAGGGAATTCAATTTTTCTACTGGACTTGTAAGCCTAATTAGGCTTTCATTAATTCATCAACTCACATTAAATCTAACGGTAAGTGTGGGATTTTAAAAATTGGAAGCGTAAATATTTTAAGCAAGATGAGAGGAACATTGGAGTCAAATGTGTGTGTATGGTGTTTGTGCTTCCAATAATAATGCAGCTGCTAAGAAAGCATAAGATACCCCAGATTTTTTTTGAAGTTAGAGTTGGCTAGGAAGGTAGGAGAGTAAGTTTAATTGAGCTACCAGGAGTTGGGTCACCATATCTCTCCAAGCCTAACTCCCCAAACATAATGACTTAAGTCAATAAATTGAAGAGGAAAAATAACTGTAAATAAATTTAACCTATCAAATAATATGTGTCTGTGTATATACACTCAACCGCAAAAAAAACCGGACACTTCATTTTTGTCGTATTAACAGCTAATTTTCAGCAATTTTCTTTATGTGGGTATTCTAGTTATTACAGAGAATTTAGAGTCTAAGTCCATTGAACTAATCCCTTCAGGATTAGTAAACAATTAGATAAAACTCAGATTAGATTTATTTGTCATGAAGTTGATCTATTCTAAACTGTAAGTAGTTTTTCACACATTTAAACATCTTTAATTATTAACCAAGCATTTTCTTTAATTAATGTTTTATTTTTATTTCGGTCCAGAATAATGGGTCTTTCAAACTTAGATGGAAGGCCGGAGCTTACATTACATTGCCGAAACACTTGGGGTAGCGAAGTCTACCATTCACTGTAATAAAAATGAAGAATAATTTTTTTTTTTAAATGTGTTAATTTATCTTTTTATTTTGTATTTTTGAGTAAATAATCAATAAAAATTATACACTTTTGGCAGATTTTGTTTAAATAACCTATAGATTAACCAATTATTTTAATTAAAAAGATTAATATACATATATATTAAGTATTTAACAAAATTATAAGACTAAATCTAAGTGTCCGGTTTTTTTTTGCGGTTGAGTGTATATTGATTAGTTACTGGTGGTGTATTACATTCTTCTAGACATCAATAAAATACATAATTAAATCACAATCACTCAGCTAATGAATATTTTATCACAAAATTTAAACTGCTCAAGAAATGAATGGAGTAACAGTATACTGTTGGTGGAATATTACTATCTCATTAAAATTGGAATCTAGGGTAATAGTATACAATTATTGACAAATTCTATTAATATACTTTAAAAACCATATTGTAGCACGTTGCAAAATATAGCACACTAAAAAGTATTTCCATAAAAAATTCACTTTCAATCTGGTGGAGTTTGTTATAATTATATTCATTGTAGATTGATTCAAAGAGAGTAAGTTTAATTCTAATCGTATAACTAGTAAACAGATAAAGAGAAAGTGTATTTCTAAAATATTTAAGCACCCCTTTCACTAACAAATTATCAAACAAAACTGTATATTTTAAGTTATATTCTGATTAAATACGATTCAAAATTAGCACATGTTCAAATTAAAAGATGCAGTGCTCATGGGTGATATCAGTACAAGTAAAATTGATTTGTCTACTAACAACCAATAGAACACATTTCAGTTCAATGTAAGGAAGATTATTAGAATAGTACATACATATATGTACAGTTACTTAAAAAAAAAGAATATGAAATTAAGGGTAAAATCTATTAAAATAAAGATTGGATTACACTATAATTACTATTAAATTAAAATAATAAATGAAAGCAAAACATGTTAGTCCATACTAACAATTTTTTTACATATGTGATAATTCTTAAATTTAAGTAAGGAATTTCTACCTATATAGTGTTCTTTTCATATCAGTTTTCCATAGCTTCATCCCCAAGCCCTTACTTACTGACTTCATTAAAATAACTTTGAATATTGCTACATAGAGATAGCAAAGCGCTGATTTCGCTGGATACAGCATTTATACTAACACACTACACTGAATTAATAAAAGAGGTCAGAGTAAAGGTAAAATCTGTCATCTAGTAAACGCCAATGACGTCATTGAGGAACAATTATTTTAAGGATATATTTTAATATTGAAGACCATTATTGTTCACTTTGTTTTCATAAGTATAATAAAAGGGTGTTTTTTAAAATTTGGTAATTCTGAGCTATTATCCGGTTAACTTCAATTCCCTCCATACTGTAATATTACATTAGTGTAGTGCTGAATATTAATATTCAGTCCTAATTATGTGTCGGAAAACGAAAATATATTAATAAACTTAATTTAGCAGTCGTCTGGCTCACTATCGGTATCTGGCTCATGAACGACGCGAGATAAATTTTGTAACACTAAAATTTCCAAAATACGCCATCGGTGGTTAAAACCGAGGGTGGGGGTTTTCTTGTTCTAACTTTAGTATAAAACAAGAGTACATCACATTTTTAGGGCGATTGGTCAGATCTACAATGGCGAGGACGAGCAACCTCGCGTCTTTCATGAGCCAGATACCGATAGTGCCAATCTGACCAATCGCCCTAAAAATGTGATGTACTCTTGTTTTATACTAAAGTTAGAACAAGAAAACCCCCACCCTCGGTTTTAACCACCGATGGCGTATTTTGGAAATTTTAGTGTTACAAAATTTATCTCGCGTCGTTCATGAGCCAGATACCGATAGTGAGCCAGACGACTACTAAATTAAGTTTATTAATATATTTTCGTTTTCCGACACATAATTAGGACTGAATATTAATATTCAGCACTACACTAATGTAATATTACAGTATGGAGGGAATTGAAGTTAACCGGATAATAGCTCAGAATTACCTAAAATTTTATTTTAGTAAAAAACATTCAATTTAATCAACAACCGGCACGAATGAAATTTACTTTCGGAGCAGAATTATGCATTACCTTTTCATTCGCAGTACCTAATAATGACCTATTCGGAATAATTTATTATACCAAAACCGTGGATAACAGTTAATGACTGTGGATAATACAAAATTAAAGTCTTCACTTTCATTTTGCAGGTTTTTATAAAATTGAAATCTCAGTTGAAAAGATTAATGAAGAATGATCAACTGACTAAAGTGGGATTTTGGTAAGCAAAGACAAATAAAAAGAAGGAATAATTAATAAATAAAGAAGCAGAAGATAAAATGTTCGACGAGCGAGGAATATTTCAAGAGCAGAAAATTTTATATGTACATTCCATTAGATTTACATGTACTTTCATAGTAACCAAATAAAACTTTAGTCAGTACCAAATAAAATTGCTATCATACATTACACAAAATCAATAGAATCACAGTGAGATGAACGAAAACAGAGCAAGTACATAGGAAGAGTCATACACAGCTTGGGGGTTCTATATAAGGCGTAGCAATAGATATGAGATTGTGCTTACAAAAAAAAAGTTTCAATATTTAATAAAGATTTTGTTTTTAAAAAAACTCATTCTTGCTTATTCCAATATGCTTGTATATTCGATTTTGATTAAAGCCTGACAACACGAAATATTAAACAAGTAACAACAAGCAGTTAAAGATGAATAGGTTAATTTTTAGTAATAAAGATTTACAGAGAACAAAGATATCAGCACTCTACAAATTTTCTACTAATCTCAGCAAGCTTACGATATTTTTTAGAAATAATATTTATTTTAAAAGTGGCGTTTGAAAATTTGATTTTAGAAGTACTGAGTGTTTGGAATTCAGAAGCTGAGATTAACATAAACATATTTAAGATTAAATCTTTTGGGGCCAATATATATATTGGCAAAGTTTTAAATGTTTACCTTTAGCTCTAGTAAAAAAAAAATCCGTTATCTTTCAATAAATTAGAAATTAGGGCAGATATTAATAAAACTCACTGTTTGTCATAATTACATGGATAAAACCAGGGGAATTTACTCCATCCCGTCATAACCACAATGATTTTAAAATGACTATTATATTAATAAATCACACGTTATTTTAAATGTTTTTATTCAAGAAAAAAGATTAAATTATATAACCTAAAAATTCAGATAATATTCAATCTATGAAATAGGATCCAGAAACGACGTATATATATATATATATATATATATATATATATATATATATATATATATATATATATATTGCTAACGCTCTAGCTGTTGTAATTCTTGTTTGATCGTTAACAAACGCGATATTTAAAAGTTTTATATCAAAATAAATATTAAGTTCGGTAATGGCTGAAATCGGACCAGTAATCGAAATACCTCGGATTATTGTTATACGTAGAATCGAATAAGTGTATAGAACCAATCTTATTGCAAATTCAATTATCTATAAAAGTTGTTATTTATGTTTTTTCATTTTCGTGATTATAAATCGAGAAATTTGCATTTTTTATTGTTTAGCCTTGTGTAAACCCCCCATCTTTAGCTATCGCACTTTAAAAATAAGAGAATATATCATGAAACGCCTTATTTCAAGCAAAAATACCAAATATTGTTTTGAACGGATCTTTATTAAACGAGATACGTGCAAATATTTAGTGTGATATTTTATTGACCTCTCACTTCTACTCATGTGTTTTAAGCAGATTTCCCTTAAGTTGATATTTAATCGTTTTGTCTAAAAAGAAAGATCAAGTTCCTTAATGGCTGAAATCGAATCAGTGCAAGGGGGGGGGGTTTAGAGGGGGGATTTTCGAAAATTCGAAATATTTCCCATTTCGAAATTCGAGAACCAATATTATTGCATATTAAATGTACCATACAAATTGTTATATACATTTATTCTCTATCTTGAAAATTAACCGAGATATTTGCATTTTTCAGTTTACAGCCTTCAGCAAACCCCCACTTCTACTCTATAACATAAACAATACTCTGTTATATAAAACACCACTTTATTAGAAGCTTAAATACCAAAACTTTTTTTCACGAGACATTTATTATACGAGATACATGCAGATTGTATGTTCTTTTGATCCCCCCCCCCCCCTCCCTTTCTTAAGTTATTGGGCCACTAAAATTTGAGTGATTGAGATAAAAGTTATTCTGATTCATTATAAATTACAGTACTAGATATACTCGTAGTAAATAGTTTTCAATAAAATTAATATTTTATATTCAGATATATTTCAGTAATTGTTTTTCTTTCCGGTGAAGAATATTTCTGTCTGAGCTTTGAGAGGTTGGCAGACCTATCTGTTTACAATTCAGAAGCTATCCGTTGGGAGATTATTAAAATTGACCGGCAGATTTTTCATTACCCTTTGATTTATTCACTTAATATTCACGGAGGCGTTAAGTGTGAAACCAGTACCGCAGCCAGTCAGGCTAAGGTATTGTTAACTAGACTCCCTTACAAAGCCATACAATTTCACAAGACAATCGCCAACATACGTTTTAACAAACAGTGCCTTAATAACAACGTCATCTCACGTTGTGCAACCTTACAGATTAAAACTAATCCTTACGCCGCAAAAAATACCAAAACTGAAACGTTGGACGAAGACAGCGATATGATCCTTGTACACCAAGAAAGACCGACTGAACCGTATTCGACTTATGCGAGAAAGTACAACGGATCATGACAACCAAACTCGATACAGTTCACTGAAAGATTGAAATACTCACTAACAAACAGATAACCCGCACTGGAAAACCCACCAAACTTTCACATTTTCATAATAGAGTAGTCAACCTCACAGGTACTTTGTTCACGGAAAACGAGACTAAATTATTGGAAAAAGGAATGAAGCACAACACACCCAATACCAACATAAGAGATACACTACACAGACACAATTGACGCAGAAAACGTTAGAGCCTGCTTACCAAAACACACGCAGGAGAAATGAGACATAAAATAGCAGACATACTAGACAACACTACCAAGAAACAAATAGGCAATACCACTGACTCAACTGGAAACAAAACGGCGAAAACCTTGAAAACCAAACTACGAACAAGCAAACTTATAGTAACTAATGCTGACAAAGGTAACGCAACAGCAATCATGACCAAACAAGTTTACATCGACCAAACCCTACATTTCATTGAGGACTCTAACTGCATTCGACAAAGGACAGACCCAACAGACGCTTACCAGAAACAAGTACGTGACGCACTGAAACGCTGCACTAACACGATAGGTAAGCAACACTACAAATACTTAAACATGAACCCAGGACCACCTATACTGAGAGCTCAGCCCAAAATACATAAAACTATCGCACCCATGAGACCAGTAGTCAACTACAGACCAGCACCCGCATATAAACTAGCAAAACATATTACATCTATACTAAGAGACACAGCGCATCTACGTAACACATGGACGATCAAGAACACTACATAACTTGTGAACAAACTCACATACGTACGCATAACAGAACGAAAAAGGCTAGTTTCATTTGACATAACCTATACCCATCTATATGCGTGCAAAGAAATCTTCGACATACTCACTACAAGACTCAGCGACTTATGCGAGGATGACTACATCAGGAAAATCACTAATCTGACAAAGACAGTGCTGAAACCGAATTACTTCCGCTTCAAAACCGACATTTAACATACCGAAAGACGGACTTGGAATGGGAAATCCTACTTCTTCTCTACTTACGGAGATATACATTCAACGCATTGAAGATACACACATACACAGCATAACAAAATACTTCAGATTTGTAGATGACACTTTTTGCATAACCAAAACAGACGACATTAACAAATTATTAACAGACCTCAACAAACTCCAGCCCTACATGCGTTACACCATGGAGACAGAAAATAACAGAACACTTAACTTTCTCGACCTCACAATTAGTAGACACACCGACAGACTGGAATACGGAATATGTAGAAAACCCATGTCCACAGAAACAACTTTACACGCCACTTCAAATCACCAAACTCAACATAAACTCTCTGCATTTCGACACATGCTACATAGACTGAATACAATACTGCTCTCAAAGGACAACTATGACAAAGATTTAAAGACAATATACGAAATAGCGTACGGTAACGGTTACAAACGATACAACATTGACACATTATTCAAGAAATTAACCAGTAATACAAAACGAGACACACACACCTTATTGAATATTAACCGAGATATTTTCATTTTTTAGTTTTCAGCCTTGTAGCCGCTTACTTTTACTCATGTCATGTATATTATATATTCAAATAAATTTATTTGAAGTTTGAATGCCGTCATTCAGTAGGGTTTTTACGTTCTTGACTTAATGTTGTTTGATCTATACCATACTCGACATGTAACCGTAATAGCTAAAATCGGCCTTGGAGGAGAGGGGGGGGGGTAATTGAAAATACTAAAAATCGGTTATTACGAGTAGGACCGAAACTGTTTTAGCAGATTTCCCTTAAGGGGAATCAGCTATTGAGGTCGTGCTCATGACGCAATTTTCGAAATTTTTCTTAAAATGTCCGTCCATCCTACCCAGTAGATGACGAAAATGAGGTTCATTCAAAACTGTAAATATATATATATATATTGTCTGTTACCACTCTAGCGGTCGCAATTATTGTTTAATCGTTACAGAATTCGATATTTATTCGTTTTATGTTAGAAGAAAGATAAAGTTCGTTAACGGCTGAAATCGGACCAGGGGGAGGGGGGGGGTTTAGAGGGGGGAGAATTTTGAAAATTCGAAATATCTCCGTTACTATACGTCGGACCGAAAAATTGTATAGAACCAATCTTACTGAAAATGTCTATAAATGTTGTTATGTACATTTCTTTACTATCTTGATTATTAACTGAGATATTTGCATTTTTTAGTTTTCAGTCTTCAGTAAAGCCCCACTCCTACTCATCTCATTTTAACAATGTTCTATTATGTTATGAAGCACTTTATTTGAAGCTTAAATACCAAATATTGTTCTCATTGAACTTTTAAGTTTTTAAATAAATGCAAATACGTGGCGCACGCGGGAAATCTGCTTAGTTAACGCAGCCCCTGCGTGACGGACTTTTTTTATTCAGATAAAGAGAATATATTGTGAGATGAGTGCAGCAGTGTGTCTTTCCAGGGCGTGGGAAATATATTTTGTTTAAGCAACCCCCGTCACGGACTTATTTGTGCACCCCCCCTCAAAAAACTGCTTATTTGTGCACCTCCCCCTCAAAAAACTGCTTATTTGTGCATTCCCCCCCCTCAAAAAACTGCTACTTCTACTGATCTCGCTTTATGAATAAGCTAGGATATCATGAAATGTCTTATTCGAATCTTAAATGCCTAATATTTTTTTCACTGGACCTTTTATTATGTGAGATGTGAAGACTACATCATTTTAATTCGATCAATAGCATTCTCGATATTTAACAGTTTCGTCCCAAACTAAAGATAACATATAATAAGTTGTCCATTTGGTAATGAATGAAATAGGTGGAAGAGGGGAAACATCGAAATATCTTTTTTATTCATCTTGTGGAAAATTCGATTTTGTAGAACTATTTTCTGTACATTGTAACTCGCATATTAACCGAGTTATTTGTATACAGCCATCAGTGGTCCTCTACTTCTACTCTTCCTAGTTTTACTTACTTTGAATAACTGAGTCACTAAACATCTCATTTCCAGCTCTAATTTCAATTCCCGGGACTCAGGTTAGCCATGTTAGTTAAAGCGTTGGTCTTAATCTCACACGGTAAATCGAGAGAGGCGTGTTCGATTCCCGCCTGGGCAATAGGACTTTATTTAGTGGTGATCTCAGTAAATAAAATTGTTAGTCCAAGCCTGGCTAAAAAAGGGTGATAACTTGTAGAGGACCCATTCCAATTAGCCAGTAGCACAAAGTGGACGTAAATAACAATTGCAGTTCCCGTTTATATATGCTTCTTACTAGAAATAGGGAATAAATGGCGAGATGAGTCCTTCAGCCTGTTATTCCCAACATGTGGAAAATCTGCTTATTTTAAACAGCCTCTGTGTGACGGACTTATTTTTGTACAAGAGTTACCGACATTCAAAGATACTTCTTTTCGTAGATAGTTGAAATTCAATTCCAGCACTGGGGAGCTGCCAGTTGTTGAAAAGTTCGTCATGTAGGGGCTGCGTAAACTAAGCTGAATTCCCAAACGTTGGAATTGCACGCGACTGATCTGAACTCAACACATACTCTCTATTTCCAAAAAAAGTCCGTCACGCAGGGGCTGCGTAAACTAAGTAGATTTCCTATGTGAAGTTTAGCAATAGAGAAATCTGCATACTGGTAACACAACACCACCATAAGTAAATACAAACGGTAATGAGAAATCTTTCAGTTAATTTTAATAAACTCCCAACTGAAACGGCTTCTGGATTGTAAGAATAATTTATATTTTAATAACTCAAATTTTAGTAGTCCAAGAACTAAAGAAGGGGGGGGGGCGGATGAACAGAACGTATTTGCATAAATCTCACAAAGTAAAGAAGGTTAGGTAAGGTTAGAAACGACAGGTTAGGTTAGAAGCTTCCGCCAGACTTTCGAAAACGGCCGAACTAACCCGAACAACACCCAACCACACGCAGAATACAAATGCAAATATCTCGGTTAATATTCAAGATAGAGAATAAGTGTATATAACAATGTTTCTGGTAAATTTAATTTGCAATAAGATTGGTTCTATACAATTTTTCGATCCAATGCATAATAACGGAGATATTTCGAATTTTTGAAAATCCTCCCCTCTAACCCCCCCCCCTCCCTCTGGTACGATTTCAGCCATTAACGAACTTGATCTGCCTTTTTACATAAAACGGTTAAATATCGAGTTTCGTAACGATCAAACAAAAATTGCGACCGCTAGAGCGTTAACAGACAAATATATATATATATATATATATATATATATATATATATATATATATATATATATATATATGTATATATGTATGTATAATTTTGAACGGACCTCATTTTCGTCATCTCCTGTGTAGGATCGATGGACATTTGAAGAAATTTTTCGAAACTCGCGTCATGAGTACGACCTCAATAGCTGATTTCCCTTAAGGGAAATCTGCTAAAACTCTGATGAGTTGCAGTAGGCGGCCAATAAAATGTTAATTGAAGACTTCATCGCATGTATCTTGCATAATAAACGCCGATTGAAAACAATATTTGGTATTTATGCTTCAAAAAAGATGTTTCATGATATCTTCGCTTATTTTTAAAGTTCGATGAATAGATTAAGTTATTAGATCAAATAAACATTTTCCAAACCAGAACGAAAAATTTTATTTTATGATGTCATCACACAACGAATTTGCATGTATTTCGCATAATCAAATACTTTCTTGAAAACAATATTTGGCATTTAAACTTAGAATAAATTAATAAAATTCATGACATAAGAGCTTATTGCTATTCTGATATGAGTAGCAGTGGGGGTTTACTGAAGGCAGAAAATTAAAAACTGCATATATCTCGGTTAATATTCATGATACCGAATCAGTGTCCATAACATTTATAGACAATTAAATTTGAAAAAAAAGATTACTTCTATACAAGTTTTGAATGAGTTGAAAAGGCGTTTTACTCGCTTATTATTTCAAAAAGCGCGTTCAGTTATAATAAAATACATAGAACAATTGTAGCAACAACAACACTTCAACAACGTTGCCGAAAATGTGGCCCGCTCAAAATTATCTGTCTGTATCTATATATATATATATATATATATATATATATATATATATATATATATTATTACTGAATAACGCCCTTCTAGAATGTTACTGAAGTATTAGGTAAAATCCTTGAAAAATAGTTTGAAATCAAAATTAATGAGTGTAATAAAACATTTTTTATTGTCAATTACTATTTTATTGCTGCCATTGATTCTGTTATTATAGACAATAATCTATTTCTTAAAGAGTATATAAAAGTATGAAGGCGTACGTTGGAATAATATCTATAACTGTTAAATCGGAAGTAATATTGAGATATAATAGAAATAAAATCCCTGTGATAATTTACCTGTGAGCAGGTCACACAGAATTGGTTGAACATCCTTTATTCCAGATTAGGTTTCTTCTCCACGATAAGGTGATAGATAAGATGTTTTGGATACACAGTGTCATAGCACAGAGGTATTATATTAGATAAGGGCATTATGAAAATTGCCGGTTTAGCCATGGTGGAAGAACTAGGCTGCTAACTGTTATCTATCTAATCTCTTAACGATAATTTACCCTAGAAATTGAGGATTACAGAACTTATTGAACCTATTCTTAATCTATTTGTTTACGTATTCTACATATATTAGAATTTGGACATTACTGTGTTTTAAATGGATTTACGGGCTTTTAGAAATAAATTTAATCAAGTAAAAGGATTTTTTTTAATTAAATAGAAATGTTATTATTAAAATAATTAGCGAGCATTGATTCAAGAACTATTCAAAATAAGTGATACAGTATAACAAATGTTTACGGTAGAAATAAAACAAATTGTGGTAGAGCAACAATATATGCTAATAATACTATTTTTTTTTCTTTTAGCCGATGTCCCTTATGGGAAATCAGCTACTGAGGTCGTACTCATGACGCGACTTTCGAAAATTTTCTTCAAATGTCCATGGATTATCCATCGTCAGCTCACGCTCAAGCGGTCGCAATTTTTGTTTGATCGTTACCAAACTCGATATTTAATCGTTTTATGTATAAAGAAAGATGAAGTTCGTTAATGGCTGAAATCGGACCGTTGGGAGGGGGGGGGTTTAGAGGGGGGATTGTTGAAAATATCTCCTTTATTGTACGTCGGACCAAAAAATTGTATAGAACACATCTTATTATAAATTAAATTTGCTATAAATATTGTTATATACGTTTATTATTTATCTTGAATAATAACCGAGATATTTGAATTTTTCAGTATTCAGTACCCCCACTTCTACTCATGTTACATAAAGAATACTCTTATATAAAACCACATTATTCGAAGCTTAAATACCAAATATTGTTTTGAAGTGACTCCCCCCCCCCTGTCTAAAGTTCTTAGACTACTAAAGTTTGATTGATTGAGGTAAAACTTATTCCGATTCATTATTAATTACAGTACTAGATAGGGTGAATAGTTTTCAATAAAATTAATATCATATTCTGATATATTTCAGTAATTGTTTTTTTTTTCCACTGAGAGATTAACATTTCAGACGCTTCCCGTCGCGTAAGGAAAGACTTCTAATTACCGTTTGTATTCATTCTCTTAATATTCACGGTGGTGTTGTGTTACCAGTACGCAGATTTATCCATTATTGAACTTCATAAGAGAAATCTGCTTAGTTTTCGCGGGCCCTGCTCGATGGACTTTTTATTGTATATACAGGTTACAGCTGGTAATTGATAACGCGAACAGGTAAACCTGATTTTCACGGAACCAACAAGGGAATAAGAGGGTGAGCGGTTTCCTTCTACATCAGGTCATTCAAGAAATTTCATTCACACCAATAATGGCATGTGATGAGAAAATTTCCACTTGAAGCCAAAGTTGTTAGATAGCCGTCCCTGAGTAGCATGTAGCCTGCATAAGCTGACTAATGATAGGCATTAGCCAATAACAATATGCAGACTGCAACATGAATCTAGCATTCAGTCTTGCATGTTGTAATTGGGCATTTAGACAAGGGGCTATAGTAATAAAATATCACATTAATATTATTACACACATATATATATATATATATATATATATATATATATATATATAATATATTTTGTAATTCGATTATTACTGGGTATTTTTTATACCTCTTGAACACAAGAGATAAGAATTTATAGAAGCACTATTTCTCCTTCATTCACTTTATTATAACTCTACCTTATTCACGTTATTTACTTGAACGCCTCATCAGGAGTGTAATATCCTTACTAAATTAACTGTTACCTTAAATCGATACATAGTTACAATCTATACAGTTATAATATACCATTACAATCGATGTTAGTATTATAAAAATAAAAATGAAGTTACATTTTTTTCGGGAACAATGTATGAAGCAAGTAATTCGCGTAGAAATATTGATATGATCAACAATTCTTTACAATATCACCTAGCAGGTACCTCACCTGGAATAATAAATTCAAATCTATGTTAATATTTTGTCCTTAATAATTCAAATCTATGCATAATGCACAGGAGACGGGGAAATATGACAATATGGGGGACAGTGAAGTCTTACATAAAAAATGAATTTTATTATTAACAAATCCACATCAACGACGGGTATAGACCCCAAACACTGGGACGGGTAAATGTAAAAATATTGTGCAAAATAAAGCCTTGCCAAAAAAATACCATCACCATTCATCCTCAAATGAATCATGATCTAAGGACTACGCCTTTTGGTGCAATCATTGTGTTCTTACAGAAGCTCCTGTGTTCATATTATTATTATACTCACCGAAAACCATAAGATTCTTACTTCCTTGTCTTCAAAACCGGATTTTCTAGGCCTCTCTCTTCCCCTATGTCCAAATACCTTACCTTCAATTATATGTGTGATGAAGTCGTTGTGCCCAAGAAGTATATATATTCATATATTTGTTCAATTTAATCATCCTAACATAACTTCATTATGTAAAATGCATCATATCAAGGATCGTTTACACATCCTTACAACGAAAGGCTCTTAACAACCGATGGCAATACATTTTACAGAAGCTAAAACCTTAGGAAAATTAAAACTGCTCACAAATAATATATTAATTTGAACTACTTAACAACAATTTTTGGAGACATTGTATTAGACTGAACCTCTGCATGGTATTGAAATGAATAGGAACACAAAAACATATCTATCTTTATAGAATTTAAATATTAAATCTGTATCACATATTATAATAATATTCGACATATGCAGAAACAGACTGAGTAATGAGCAGTGAACTTAAAAATGTCCCTTCTACTCATTTTCAAATTTAACGTTAAATACTTGTCTATGTATGTATGTGTGTGTGTGTGTGTGTGTGTGTGTGTGTGTATGTGTGTATATATATATATATAAATATATATATATATAAAAAATTGTAACCTCTGTCTGTACATTGATTTTTTTGGCGAAATTTCAAGATAACTTTTCGTTTCACATGTCATAGACACCATAACTGCATTTTGTTTCTTTCGTGACTGTTTGTTTGTTTATTTGTTTGTTTGTTACCTTTTCACGCATAAACGGCTGAACCGAATTTTATGAAACTTGGTATGTATATTACTACTACCAACTTAGACTTTAGACTATACTAATATCCTCTGAGACGAACAGGAGTGGGGGTTATAAGGGAAGTCTGAAATTAAAAGTAGCGATATTTCGTTTCCTATTGGTTTTTCGGCAAATATGAACATTTTAAAAGTTGTTTATTTTGTTATTTAGAGTAACTTTTGTGATATTCATTTTTGTCTTTTAACAAAGTATAAACGAGATATACACTATAAACTAAAGCGGGAGTCAACTATTTTATTGGGCGCTAACGATTGAACCGAACTTAACAAAACTCGGTATGTCAATTAGCATTAATTCTTCCATGATTATAACCTATATTAAAATGTTTAGGTTAGAACGGGAGTGGGAGTTATAAGGGAGGCCTGAAATAAAAATTCGCGATAATTCATTGTCTATTTGTTTTTCGACAAACATGCACATAACAAAAGTTGTTTTTGGTTATTTAGATTAACTTTTGTTTTATACATTTCTCCAGGAACAATGTGTGGAGCAAGTAATTTGCGTAGAAATATTGATATGCTCAACAATTCATTCCTATTTGAACTATCAGGTACCTCAGCTGGAAAAATTAATTCAAATTAATGTTAATATTTTGTCCTTAATAGCTGAAATCTATGCATAATGCACAGGAGACGGGAAATATGACAATTTGGAGGACAGTGAAGACTTACATAAAAAATTAATTTTATTATTAACAAATGCCAACAACGGTTATTAACCCTAAACACTGCGACGGGTAAATGTCAAAATATTGTGCAAAGTAAAGCCTTGCCAAAAAAATACCATCACCATTCAGCCTCAAATGAATTCCCGGGCGAAGCCGGGTATCTGAACTAGTATATATATATATATATATATATATATATATATATATATATATATATAAATAAATATTTAAATTTAAAAATGTGTTGAAGAGACGTTTTGAAGCTGACAAACTTGAATTTTGGTATGTTACTTCTGTGCAAACCTCTATATGATATTAATTCTTCCTTCGATCTAAAAACGAAGGAGGCCTATGATATTTGCAGCTAATATGTAAAAACATTAATCATTATTTTACACTGATATGTACACATTTTTGAGAATGCTAAAATTAAAATTTGAATGTTAAACCAAGCGTCACTCCACAAATCTACTTTATAAAACGCTAGAATCTTGGGAAGGAATTGTCCATATTTATACAAATTTTACTTTGGGATCTAAACTGTTCCTAATCAATGTTTTATTCATTTATTTGGGAGAATATTGTAATAAATTAAGAATGCTAGACAAAAAATAACTTGAGTGTCAAGTTAAAATTTTCAAAATTAATTACATTGTTTACCTCTGTTGGGTAAGAATTAGGTCCAAAGGTACGCATTATGACTTTAATTTGAAACTTAATATTTCCTACAAAGTTTTTGTTCTCTATGTTACATACTTACCCATTAAAAGAACCAGTAAAACGTTTGGTGTTTTTCCTCTCATAAAATGTGCTTTGGTAAACCACTGTGTGTACTCCTACGGCTAATCGGAACGGGCCATGTGCAGGTTTCTAGCCAGGATGAGACTAAGGGTTTTATTTAATGAGTTGGTCACTAAATAAATTCCTATTGACCAGGAGGGAATCGAACTCGCCTCTCTAGCTTTACCGTGTGAGATTAAGACGAACGCCTTAACTCTCATAGCTAACCTGAGCATCGAATTTATATAAATATACTAATAATTTATTTAACGCATGTGTAGCTATGCACTAGTTTTGTTTTGTTTTTTTCAATAAAAAGATATGATAAATGCTTAGCTTTCTCTACGAGGTCCTTCTTATCTAATGGATGTAACTTGAAAAATAATCCAACTGCAATTAATCCATTCAAACTGATAAATTCTGGTCTTATCGCAGTAGAAGGAAGCTTGTCCAAACATAAACACATTGTTTATAGTTTTCACCACTAATCCGTACTTGTTTAGATAATAAGACGAATATTTACATATTCAATAACTGTGTCTAGTGAACTAGCCTCAAATCTTTAATATGACTCTTGCTCACCTTAAATGGTGCTGGGATGACACGCTAATGCTCTAAATTTCACCGAGTGTTCTCTATTTCTCTCGTAATAAGAAGTCTACGTAAAAAGGAATTGAAATTTAAGCTGGACTTGAGATGTTTAATGATGTTCAATGAGCTATTCATAGTGAAAATCGGATAAGTAGAAGTGGGAGGGGGGTTACTAAAGCCTGACTCGAACGGAAATACAAGTAATTCGGTCTACATTTGAGTTAGAGGAAATATATGCCGAACTAAAATTGTAGTGAATTACTTTGCTAATAAATTTGCTTTTATAACATTTTTCGACCGGACCTTTAATATGGAGATAAACGTGATTATGCATTTTATTCCTTTAAACTCCGACCTTCCCTGTTCCTAATTCGTCCTGCTAGAAATACGATCCTTAGTTTTGCGTGAAACGGTTAATTGTTGAGTATGGTATCAAATTAACATTACTGAGCCTAGAACGTAAATGTTAATTGATGACATCACATCAATATTAAGCCATATTTTGGCATATTTTTAAAGTGAGATTACCAGAAGTGAGAGTTACTTTAAGGGGTAAAAAAAATTGAAATAATTCGCTTCTTTTTTTTTTTCAATTTACGAAAAAAGTGGGTAGATCAACATTTGTGGAGAATTAATGGAGTGAGATAAAAACAAATATGTTCTGTTGACCACCCCCCTCCCCCTTCTTTTGTTCTTGGTTTATTAAAATCTGAGAGATTGATATAGAAATTATTCCGATTCATTTCAAATTACTCCACTAGCTTTAGTATATAGTTTTCAATAAAATTAATATTTTATATTCAGATGTATATCAATTGTACATCTCTCCGGTCTAGAATAATTCTATCTATTCAGCGCTGCTAAGTTCGCTGCCCTGTTTGTTTACAATTCAGACGCTTTCCGTTTTAGATATTATTAACTTGTAAATTGACTGAATGATTTCTTATTACCGTTTGTATTTATTCCCTTAACATTCACGGTGGTGTTACCAGTATGTAAACCTTCCCGTTGGAAATCTGCTTAGTTTACGCAGTCTCGGCGTGACGGACTTTTTGTACTCTAGCCTGTGATAAAAGGACTTACGACTAAAAGAGTGGAGATACCACCACCGGCCCAAATCTCTAGAGAGTATAGCTCGTCAATCTAAACCTAGTATTAAATTAAGTTTTACTTGGGGTGTTATGGTTTTACTGGTAGAATCGTCGGACTCTTATTTAAGTATCACCAGAAATATTTATATTCTAATAATATTCTTTTAAGCTAATGGCGATTCAGCAAACCAATTGTAAATAATTTAACAAATGCGTTGAAAATAGATAACCACCTGTTAAAATAAAATCAATCTGAAGAAAGGTAGAGGATAAAAAGAAAGAAGTAATTGTAAATTTTATATTTTTTATTAACAATAATATTATGAATGCAATATCAAAGTTTCATACATTTCCAGACCTTAAATTTACTTACATTACTTTAGGACTTACATATAGACTTTAGGCTATATTAATATTCTCTAAGACGAACAGGAGTGGGGGTTATAAGGGAAGCCTGACATTAAAAATAGCGATATTTCGTTTCCTATTGCTTTTTCGGCAAATATGAACATCACAAAAGTTGTTTATTTTGTTATTTAGAGTAACTTTGGTTATATAAACTTTTTTCGTATACCGAATTATAAAGGAGATATAATCTAAAACCTATAGCGGAAGTGAACAATTTTATTTGGCTCAAAAGACTCAACCGAACTAAATAAAACTCGGTATGTGTATTAGCACCAACGCCTTCATTATAATAAGCCATACCAACATTTCTAGGGACGGGCAGGAGTGGGGGTTGTAAGGGAGTCCTGAAATTAAAAATAGCGATATTTCGTTTCCTATTGGTTTTCGGCAAATATGCTCATAACAAAAGATTTAGCGGGAGCTAACAATTTTATTGGGCACTAACGATTGAACCGAACTTAACAAAACTCGGTGTGTCAATGAGCATTATTTCTTCCATGATTATAAGCTATATTAAAATTTTTAGGTTCGAACGGGATTGGGGGTTATAAGGGAGAAATAAAAATTCGTGATATTTCATTGTCTATTTGTTTTTTGATAAACGTGCACATAACAAAAGTTGGTTACGTAGTTATTTAGAGTAACTTTTGTTTTATACATTTTTTCGGGAACAATGTATGAAGCAAGTAATTTGCGTAAATATTGATATGCTCAACAATTCTTTACAATATCAACTACCAGGTACCTCACCTGGAAAAATTAATTCAAATCTATGTTAATATTTTGTCCTTAATAATTCAAATCTAAGCTTAATGCACAGGAGACGGGAAATATGACAATATGGAGGACAGTGAAATATTACATAAAAAATGAATTTTATTATTAACGAATACAGCAACGACGGGTATAAATCCTAAACACTAGGACGGGTAAATGTCAACATATTGTTCAAAGTAAAGCCTTGCCAAAAAAGTACCATCACCATTCAGCCTCAAATGAATTCCCGGGCGAAGTCGGGTATCTGAGCTAGTATATATATATATATATATATATATATAATATATATATATACAGAGATAGAAAAAAAAAAGAGATTGCTTACATACTTGTAGTTCAAAATTCGAAATGATTACTTCTGGCTTCTGTCGCCTCCTTAAATCATTATATTCCGATGGGAACAATATTTAATTCAAACACACACACACACATATGTATATATATATACATACATAAACGAATATAATAAAGTATAATCCTTATACGGGGAGGGGAGGTATTTCGAAAATTCTTAATATCTCTGTTGTTATGTCTCGGATCGAAAAATTGTATAGTACCAATCTTATGGCAAATGCAATGTTTTATAAATGTTGTTATGTACGTATTTTCACTATCTTGCTTATTACCGAGATATTTGCATTTTATAGTTTTCGGCCATGTCATACTAACAATAAGATGTTATATTATGAAGCACATTTTTGAAGCATAAATACCAAATATTGTACTCTGCATAATATTAAAAAACAGTAGAGGACTTGGCCTTCTTATTGATCCTTATAAATATTGTTCTCATTGAAGTTTTACTTTTTGAGATAAATGTGAATTCGTGGACACGTGGGGTATCTGATGAAGCTGATTACTTTACGCGACCCCTGTGTGACATACTTTTTTTACTTTGAGTCTAGAGAGTTTTGCTCGAATATAGGTAAATGTTTCTTGCCCGGTGCCTTGGGTGAGTCTCACCTTCCAGGAATCTTCTAGTTCACTCTCCGTCGTCTGTTCCTTTGTGATTTCGATTTCTTTGTTCAGTCTTCTTTCTAGGCGTAATGACGGTCTTCCAAAGATTGCTCAATCTCTAGCTATCTTCTATGCTAATATTGTTTAAGCATATCACTATCTCTATTGATTCTTGTACTATTTTTTTCTAGTATTGATCAAATTTAGCCAGGATCTTGACGATCAAATTTGTTGTGATGGCTGATTTGCCTAAAATGTTCTGTGAGCCTTCTGTCTGAAGTTTCTTCACACTCTTGATGCGGTCTAACCCTGGTTTTCATCAACCTGGCCAATGTATTCCGATCTACGGGATCAAGCTCTACTGTATATTCTTGCCAAATATCTCGGTAATAAGCAAGATAGTGAAAATACGTACATAACAACATTTATAAAACATTGCATTTGCCATAACATTGGTACTATACAATTTTTCGATCCGAGTCATAACAAGGGAGATATTAAGAATCGAAGGGTTTGCTGCAAAAAGGAGGTAGCTCCACTTCATAGCTGTTGGGAGTTATAAACACTTTCTTGTGCCAAAAAAAAAAACCTCTTCTATTTGGCACAAAAAGGATGCAGCTTCAATCGTTATGATGTTATTTTCGTTATAATGATGTTATTTTCGTATTTTATGTTATTCGTTTTGATGATGTTATTTTCTGTTTGTAAAACCAATAATTTTGCTGTACTTTATTTTCAGTTTTCTTTGAATAAAAAATACATAATAATAGTACATTCTATTTATTTCTACACCTTTTTCTAAGACATAACATTCCTCATATTGCATTCTTTTGGGCAAAAAAGAGGTAGCTCCAAGGATCATCCACGTACCACCAACATTTGGATGATATTTTTTGAATGAAAATACTGTTTTAATATGTAAACACCATAATTGAAAGTAAGCAACAACAATATTTTTACATAACTTAAAATTTGAATTTTTTAAACGTTTTTTTTGGTTTCCCAAAAACTGGAAAAATTGGAGCTACCTCCTTTTTGCAGCAAACCCTTCAATTTTCGAAATTCCTCCCTTCCCCGATAAGGATTATACGTTATTATTTTCTTAACCTCGTCAGACTGGAATCAGGTCGTTGCCCGATAGCTATTCTTGTTTTAAAGAAAATAATTAATTTTTGTTTAAAAACATTATCCCTCCCAGGACATCGGTCAGACTGAACAAAGAAATCGAAACCACAAAGGAACAGACGACGGAGAGTGTACTAGAAGATTCCTGGAAGGTGAGACTCCCCCACGGCACCTGACAAGAAACATTTACCTATATTCCAACACAACTCTCCAGACTCAGAGTAAAAAAAGTCCGTCGCAGGGACTGCGTAAACTAAGCAGATTTCCCACGCGTGCCACGAATTTGAATTTATCTGTAAAAGTTCAATGAGAACAATAATTATTATTTATGTTTCAAAAATGTGCTTCTTAATATAACATCTTATTGTTAATATGACATGGCCGAAAGCTATAAAATGCAAACATCTCCCTTAATAAGCAAGATAGTGAAAATACGTACATAACAACATTTATAGAACATTACATTTGCAATAAGATTGGTCCTATACAATTTTTCGATTCAAGACATAATAACAGAGATACTATACCTCCACTTTCACTGGTTGGATTCAGCCATTAACAAACTTGATATTTTTTTTTTTCAACTAAATATTTAGTTTGGTATAGATTAAACCAAAATTTTGACTGCTAGAGAGGTAACAGATAAATATATATGTATGTGTGTGTGCGTATATATCTATATCTATATATAAAATTGTAACCTCTATCTGTACATTGATTTTTTTTCGAAATTTGACGATAACTTTTCGTTTCACATGTCATAGACACTCATAACTGCATTTTGTTTCTTTCGTGTCTGTTTGTTACCTTTTCACGCATAAACGGCTGAACCGAATTTTATGAAACTTATTATGTATATTACTACTAACCCAACTTAGACTTTAGGCTATATTAATATACTCTGAGATGAACAGGAGTGGGGGTTATAAGGGAAGCCTGAAATTAAAAATAGCGATATTTCGTTTCCTATTTGTTTTTCGGCAAATATGCACATAACAAAAGTTTTTTATTTTGATACGTAGAGTAACTTTTGCTATATGCACTTTCGCCATATACCGAAGTATAAATGCGTTATACACTAAAACGTATAGCGGGAGTCAACAATTTTATTTGGCACAAAACACTCAACCGAACTAAATAAAAATCAATATGTATATTAGTTTCAACTCCTTCTTTATAATAAGCCATACCAACATTTTTAGGGAAGAGCAGGAGTGGAGGTTGTAAGGGAGGCCTGAAATTAAAACTAGCGGTATTTCGTTTTCAATTGGGTTTTCGGCAAACATGCACATAACAAAGATTGTTTATTTTGTTCTTTATAGTAACTTTTATTATATTTTTTTTGTCGTATAACAAAGTATAAACGAGATATACACTTAAAACTAAAGCGGGAGCCAACAATATTATTGGGCACAAACTATTGATCCGAACTTAACTAAATTCGGTATGTGAATTAGCATTAATTCTTCCATGATTATAACCTATATTACCATATTTAGGTTCGAACGGAAGTGAGGGTTATAAGAGAGGCCTGAAATTAAAAATAGCAATATTTCGTTTCGTATTGCTTTTTCGGCAAATACGCACATAAAAAAATTATTTATTTTATTGTTTAGAGTAACATTTGTTATATACATTTTTGTCGTATACCGAAGTATAAATGAGTTATAAGCTAAAAACTATAGCGGGAGTCAATAATTGTTTGGGCAGAAAAAACTTATCCGAACTAAACAAAATTGGTATGTGAACTACCACAAACTCCTCCATGATAATAAGCTGTACCAACATTTCTAGGGACAATCAGGAGTGGGAGTTGCAAGGAAGGCCTGAAGTTAAAAATAGCGATATTTCGTTTCCTATTGGTTTTTCGGCAAATGTGCACAGGATAAAAGTTGTTTATTTTGTTATGTAGAGTAACTTTGGTTGTATTCATTATTGTCGTTTAACAAAGTATAAAAGAGATATACACTAAAACCTAAAGAGGCAGCCAACAATTTTATTGGGCACTAACGATTGAACCGAACTTAACATAGCTCTATATGTAAATTAGCATTAATTGTTCCATGATTATAAGCTATATTAAAAGTTTTAGGTGGGGGTTATATTTTATTAGGGCGGGAGTGGGGGTTATTGCGGTATTGACGTACCTAAAACAGCTGTCACCATTGGGTTTTGTACCGCAGCAAAGGAAAGGAACTTTAATTCATACATGGTTTAGAAGATAGAATACTTTCTACGATTATGAATTATATGGTCCATTAAGTTATAAAAAAAAAAACTACATGCACAGGAGATCGGAAATATATAAATATTGAGGACAGTGAACTCTTATATAACAAATACTTTTATTATTAAGAAATCCACAGCAACGACGGGTATAAATTCTAAACACTGGAACGGAACGGGGAAATGTCAAAATATAGTGGAAAGTAAAGCCTCGCCACAAAATATTATCTTCATTCAGCCTCAACTGAATTCCCGGGTGAACCGGGTAACTTAGCTAGTATATATATACATATATATATATATATATATATATGTATATATATATATATATACTAGCTCAGATACCCGGCTTCGCTCGGGAATTCATTTGAGGCTGAATGGTGATGGTATATTTTTGGCAAGGCTTTACTTTGCACAATATTTTGACATTTACCCGTTCCAGTGTTTAGGGTTAATACCCGTTGTTGGCATTTGTTAATAATAAAATTATTTTTTTATGTAAGACTTCACTGTCCTGCATATTGTCATATTCCCCGTCTCCTGTGCATTATGCATAGATTTGAATTATTAAGGAGAAAATATTGACATACATTTGAATTCATTTTTTCAGGTGAGGTACCTGGTAGTTCATATTGAAAAGAAGTGTTGAGCAAATTTCTCTAAACGAAACCCCAATAGGAAATCATTATTATTAATTTCAGGCCTCCCTTATAACCCCCACTCTTGCCCGTCCCTAGAAATGTTAGTATGGCTTATTATAAGGAAGGCGTTAGTGCTAACTCACATACCGAGTTTGGTTTAGTTCGGTTGAGTTTTTTGGGCCAAATAAAATTGTTGACTTCCGCAGTAGTTTTTAACGAATAACTCATTTATGCTTAGGTATACGACAAAAGTTTATATAACAAAAGTTACTTTAAATAACAAAATAAACAACTTTTGTTATGTGCATAATTGATGAAAAGCCAATAGGAAGCGAAATATCGCTATTTTTAATTTCAGCCCTTCCTCATAACCCCCACTCCTGCCCGTCCCTAGAAATGTTAGTATAGCTTATTATAATGAAGGCGTTAGTACTAATTCACATACCGAGTTTGGTTTAATTCGGTTGAGTCTTAAGTGCCAAATAAAATTGTGGACTCCCGCTTTAGTTTATAGCGTATAACTCATTTATGCTTCCGTATACGGCAAAAGTGGATATAACAAAAGTTACTCTAAATAACAAAATAAACAACGTTTGTTATGTGCATATTTGCTGAAAAAGCAAGAGGAAACGAAATATCGCTATTTTTAATTTCAGGCCACCCTTATAACCCCCACTCCTGCCCGTCCCTAGAAATGATAGTATGGCTTATTATAAGGAAATCGTTAGTATTAATTCACATAGCGAGTTTGGTTAAGTTCGGTTGAGTTTTTTGCGCCAAATAAAATTGTGAACTCCCGCTATAGTTTTTAGCGTATAACTCATTTATACTTCCGTATACGGCAAAAGTGAATATAACAAAAGTTACTCTAAATTACAAAATAAACAACTTTTGTTATGTGCATATTTGCTGAAAAAGCAATAGGAAACGAAATATCGCTATTTTTAATTTCAGGCCTCCCTTATAACCCCCATTTCTGTTCGTCTTCGAGAATATTAATATAGCCTAAAGTCTAAGTTGGGCTAGTAGTAATATACATACCAAGTTTCATAAAATTCGGTTCAGCCGTTTATGCGTGAAAATGTAACAAACAAACAAACAGACACGAAAGAAACAAAATGCAGTTATGGTGTCTATGACATGTGAAACGAAAAGTTACCGAGAAATTTTGCGAAAAAAATCAATGTACAGACAGAGGTTACAATTTTATATATATATAGATATATATATATATATATATATATATATATTTGTATAAAATTTTGAACGGACCCCATCTACTAGGTAGGATCGATGGACATTTGAAAAAATATTCGAAAATCCCGTCATGAGTACGACCTCAATAGCTCATTTCCCTTCAGGGAAATCTGCTAAAATACAAAAATTCTCCTAATTGCAATAAAAAATTGCAAATAATAATAAAAAACAACATTTTTAGTTTTAAGTTCCTATTTTGTTATTAGCAGGGAAGCCTATTGAGGTTGACTCATGGCGCGATTTTCGAAAATTTTCTTCAAATGTCCATCGATCCTACCTCGTAGATGACGAAAATGAGGTCCGTTCAAAATTTATATATATATATATATATATATATATATATATATCGCTGTTGGTTTTATCGATGCCAAACGCGATATTTAGAAGTTTTATGTAAAAATGAAGATCAAGTTCGTTAATGGCTAAAATTGGACCAGAGGGGGGGGGTTTAGATGGGAGGAATTTTGAAAATTACGAATATCTCCGTTATTATGCGTCGAATCGAAAACTCGATAGAACCAATTTTATTGCAAATGTAATGTAACATAGAAATGTTGTTATGTACATTTTTTCACATGCTTTGTTTGAAATGAGCTATGTAGCGAAAAGTCTGTACTTCACTAAAATATAAAAGAACTCATTTTTATGTTTATTCCGTGAAGTTATTTATTTACTCAGCTAGGGTACATGTGAATGAAACAACTGCAATGTGCTGTGTTTTGGAGGACAATTCGTGAGTAATCTCAATTCTTTTTTGCCTTAACGCCCCAATAACGGCATTTCTCGGCGAATGATCTGACACGTACACACACACACACACACACACACATATATATATATATATATATATATATATATATATATATATATATATGGTAATTCAAATAAAGGGTTAGCCTACAACAACGGTTACACACGGCACACGATTGACAAAATACTCAAGAAACTAACCAGTAACGCTAAACGACATGCAAACGCCCCAACAGAACCAATCACGAAACGCCACGCCGTTACCTACACAGGAACTGACACATACAAAATCACCAATGTACTCCGAAAAGAATGACTCCACGCTACCTTCAGAACCAACAACACACTACGACAAAAGCTGAGAAATGACATCGAGAACAAGGACGTCTACAATATGAATGGAGTATACAAAATCACGTGCAGCTGCAACAACACGTACATAGGAGAAACTGGGAGGAGACTGAAAACGCTATACACCGAACACATACGCTCATTCAGACTAATCAAACGAGACTCTAACTTCGCCTACCACTTGAACAATCAGTGCCACGACCCTACAAGTCTAGCCGACAGTATGAAACTTCTACACAGACAAACGAAAGGACGAAGATTGGACATACTCGAAAACATGGAGATTTACAAACAACGAACATTCAACGGAGACATTATCAACGAACAGCTCAACACCAGCTCAAACATGATATTCAGACCATTGAGACTACTTTTAACCGGAAACGCCAATTGACGGACACACGAAGGAGTATCAACAGACGAAGCGACGACTTATGTAGATCCAGATTCCATTTAATTATGTTAGTATATTTAATTATTCTTGATGTATACCAACAAAAACACTAGAAACGTAAACAACCTAACATGGATGAGGACATCGACCCACCTCACGAAAACAATTTACCTGAACACTAGCTAATACCCTTCGTTTGACAGATCTGAGGTAAGTAAACAGACTTTGACTAAACGTAAACAACCCAATAACGTAAACAACTACACGTAAACAAACTAATACAGTGACCAGACGCATAAAACCTACTGACCAACAGACATCTAACTCAGTACAACTTCTTGACGGGCTTGAAGATGGTGCCATCGCATCGAAAGCGCTTGCCAGCTGTACTCGACCATCAGCCAGTGACAACGGTCTCCACCGACGGGTATGACAACAATATATATATATATATATATACAGTAGAGCGTCGATAATCCGGACGTCAATAATCCGGAACGTCAAAAATCCGGACTTATTCCAGAGATAAAAAAAAAAAATATGGTTTGCGCCTTTTAGCGATACGCAATGCACACGAGACAAACCAAACTGAAGTTTCTGAAGCCCGGGAAAGAATTGAATTATCGTCTAGAAAAATATCAGGAAGGAGACTGCATGTAATTCCTAGAACCAAATTTTTCAGTATGTAAGTTCGTTAGACACAGTTCCGAGAAACCAAAACCGCTAAGCCGGCCTGCTTCCTTATAATGTTATTTCCTGTCTGTTTCCACTGAAATAAACCCCCAACCATTCATGTGAGTTTTTGTTTATTTGTGTATACATATACATATATGTATATGTATATGTAGTTCGATATTTTTTTTTGACATATGTATCTGTTTGTACAACTATTTTTTAGATAAATTTTAACTTCTAACGTTTATTTTAATATGAAGTACATATGTACATATTTTTAGTTACATATTAATTAATAAACTATATGCATAAATATATTTAACGATTTTTATGCTCCTTTCACCATATGTAGTATGAAATTGTTCTTAAAACGATGTTCAAAAATCCGGATATTTCGAAAATACGGATGTGGTCTGACATTAATTAGTCCGGATTATCGACGCTCTACTGTATATATATAGTGTTGTTGTTTTTTGGAGTTGGTGAAAAAATCTTAGTTCATTCCAATATTTCGAGAATATTTATTTTCTCTTATTTAGGGCAAGACTAAAGATACTTAAAAGCCATTGTACATCCCCGTTGTACCTTTGTTTACATTAGGAGTACCACTAATGTATAGGAGGGTACTCCTAATGTAAACAAAGGAACAACAGTGATGTACAATAGCTTTTAAGTATCTTTAGTCTTGCCCTGAAGAACAGAAAATAAATATTCTCGAAATATTGGAATGATCTAAGATTTTTTCACCAACACTGACCAAAACTCCAAAAAACAACACCATACATATATATATATATATATATATATATATATATATATATATATATATATATAGGGTGTCCCAACTTCTCGGATTTCAGATACGTCTTTTGAAGTGCATAAATGAGGAAGGACGCATTTTCGATCATTTGTAAACACTAGCTGTAAATATTGTAGTGCAAAGAAAAAGCTGTTTTTTTTCTTTTTCTTACATGAAGCTACGCAATTGGAAAACTTATTCCTTTTATAAATAATTACTACGTAATCAGCTTAAAATAAATTAATTCTAATAAAGTTTTTATTAGTCCCCTTGAAATATAAAATTTAATTAAACTTATAAAATAAAAAATCCCTTACTTTTTTACATACACGGATAATGTCTTGGCTGTTCAGTTAATACTGTAGAGAATGAAACGGAAATTGAACAAACATGATAAGATTTTGGGATGTGCTGTTTCCCGAGTAAACCACTATTTCAACTAGTATACAATACAAATACTCCCCAATTCTTTTTAGCAAACTTTTGTTAAACTTGAAAATAATTAACTGCTGGCTAGAAGTTGAAAGTAAAATTTTTGAATTTCATACTCCAAAAACATTTTTATACGCTGGAAGTCATAGCATAATTACCAATCATACATTGCAATTTTTTTTTTTTTAAATAGAAGAAATTGTAACTAAGGAATAGGGGAATTTATTTTTCGTAGTTCAACCCCACTCAGTTATTGCGTGTACGCTAGCCAGATCATCCTTTGTTATTTATACAAATCTTGTAACATATACTGATTCTGTTATTCTGTTTTACTACCAGTGATGTAGTATTTAGTGATCAGTTATGAAGTTAAAATTCTAAATTCATGAATCAAAATTACTTTTTTCTGCTAATAAATATGTCTTAAACGTAATTAGTTATTTAATTTCCTTTAATTTAACCTATAGTAAACAGGTTATTGGAAAATATATCTTTTGGCCTTCTAGTAAACCCTTTCGTGGTTAGAAATTATTATCTATTATTATTTAATTATTATTAAATAATAATATAATTATTAACTATTATTATTATTAATTATTTGTTCGAACAAAATAAAACTTAGTGTATCCACAACAAATAATATGAGATTTTTTGCTCAAAAAGACCTTGGTAACTATGTTTCCCTCAAATTTACGTTCAAGACCATTGGCCCTTTTTTTTATTTTATTTTATTTTTTTTTTTTTTATCAAACTATATTTTAACTGGATGGTGAATAATGAGTGGAAGATGACAATAAGTGTGCTGGGAATATTTTAAAAATAGACATTCTTGGTTTAAAGGGCTTGGAAGTGTACACAACATTACCATTTTCAAATTCAAACATTTTTTTACAGATGTCAGTGAATTATGATTAACATACTAATAATTACGTTGCTGATAATAATTCAAAGTGATATTTCAATGTCTGATTTGGCTACAAAGTAGTTTAATATGTGGATATGAGGAAAGAAAACAATACTTTTGAATAGTTGTACATTGTAATAACTTATCAACTAATTTCTGATTTTATGACAACTGGATTACTAATATTCTTAAAATAAGAATGATTTAAAATTTGATATAATATTTATGTTTTTTAAACTAAACTGTGATAAGTTAATAATTTTTGTTAGAATTTATTAATAATTTCATTTATGGCAAGAAAAGCTTATAGAATAATGCCTAAAGAAATAATGAATTAAATATTACTTCTTTAGTATTTTTTTTTCATAATTTTTTTTTTTTCCAATGCAACTGTTTAATTAAAATTAGTGGGTCGTCTGTACTCTCACTTAGCTTAGCTATGAAATTAATTTAATAGATAATGAGCTATATTTGATTCTCCTTTGTTTCATATTCTTGTTGGAGTGCAAATAAATATTGAATAAAAAAATGGCATTATAATAAAATAATGCTAACAATGCACCTAAAAAAACAGCTATTAAATTCCATGAATTCTGTTTTTAAACAATGCCAAAAGGAAGATAGATCTAAAGAAGAGCACATGTTCATTTTTTTTAAGGTCTCCTTTTTTAAATTAATTAATTAACTTTAATTTTTCTCCTATAAAATTCTACATTTTATTATTTTTGTACGCTCATTTTTAGTTATAATTAAGTTGAGCTACTTCTATGGTAGTGTTTTAACTAAAATGTTCACTGTTATTATTTATTTTCAACATTTGATGAGTTTTTTTCTTGTCAAGAATTGAAGAAGTAGGAATTAAAATATACATATGAATTGCTATATTAATACATACACTGAAATAAATTTCTTGAAATTATCTTGTTTTCAATATGTCTGTTTTCAAATCCTTTTATTTGTGAATACTAATCCCTGTAAGTGTACTGATGTGGTATGAAGACTTACTACATTTGTAATAACATGTAATCAATGTTCACCAAGTAGCTTAAAGACTAAATATTTTTGATTATCAACCATAAATGTTTTCATTTCTAAAATAATAGGAAACCCTTACTTTTATTATATGATTATAAAAATTCAGCATTCAAATTCATTACATTGTTTTGACCATAAATTTCTGAGTTAATTCTTTTGAAGTGATTTATTAAGATGTTATTAGGCATGAGAATTTGTAATGGAGCTAATAATTGTCTTCAGGTGGATTATAATAGTACAATAGGAACTGTATTCATAAATTAAGATATTTATTTCAGAAATAGTTGCAATTTTTAATATAGAAAATCATCAAGAATTTTAATTTCTATACATCTATATTGTGACATATTTATTTGTGTACACAGAAATGTGGATTTCTATCTTTCTTAGTGGTAAATTTCATTTTTTAAATTTACTAACAATGTGAATTTTGGAACCAGCGATTGAATTATTTTCAATAACAGAAAATCGAATTGTTTTCACATAGAAATTCACTGAATTTTGACTAGTTAGAATAAAATATGTTATAATAGAATAGAATAACGAAGAACACTTGAAACATTAGTTTAACGCATTTTAAGAACTTTGAATGGTAAGGAACTAGATTATAATTTGTTTTTACTTCTATATTGTGTAAGAGAAAGGTAAATATCAAGAGTTATAACCTGCATTTAGTCTGCTAGCAATGCATAACCCTACACTGTTTGTTTACATTCGTCCACTGCTATAGAGAGTGAAGTTAGATGAAAAACATTTCTTCAAACACTCAACTTACCAGTTTATTTTATTGATGGTATAGTTTTTCGAGCTTTGTTTTTGTAGATGTGTGATGATGAGGGTAGTAAGGTTGAGCTGGGGTGACATAGGGAGCGGGTGCGGGTGCCAGGGGTAGGAGTAGTGACGTAACGCTGGTTCTCTGAACAATTGGAGACAGGAGACTGGTGTAAGGAGGGAGAGCTGTCAGTATGCCGAGAGCCGGACACACACGCGGAGTCAGAGCGGGTCTACCGGCAAGTGCACACTATTTCCACCGGTCCACGTGTGAACTGACATAGATATTGATTAGTATAGCCTTGAACAAGTGATATTCAGCTGTAGCATCGATTGTCGCGAGTGGGGCAAGAGCAAGTGAAGTGCGTACTTGGGGCTGGAGTGTAGCCGTGCTATCGGAGGGCTGTGTGGAGTGGGGGAAGTGCAGCTGCCGTTCACATCACATATGCCTACAGATCCAGGGTAAATATGAACAGTCTTAGTTGAGAGTTTAGTTGGTGGAAAAGGGGGCTCCTGCAGTAGGACCGCCGACATTGGGACCGTAGCGCCCTCTCCCTTCCCCACTCACCCCCCTCTACCCCGTATTGATCGACGTTTCTGAGCAGTAGCCTACCACGCAAGCATGTACAAACTCTCCGTGAATATGTTGCTTAGTGCTGGTTTCTCTCTCTGTTATGTGCTTCACTAAATCGGGAACAGTGCTTTTATGTGCTTCAAGTGAGTTTTTGTGTGCCGGAGTGGCTGTGCTCTTGTCTCTATGAGAAGCCATGGAGGCGATCGTGGAAATGGCGGAGAATCAATCGTTAGGAGAGGGACTTGTGTCGGTGGAGACGGTCGATTCGGGGGGCCTAAGCACGCATGGCTTGATGTCGGGCCGCGGACTCGACATTTCCCGGCCTGTCGTCGCCAGGAGAGGAGTGCTTTGCGAGGACTTAGAAGTAGACGTCAAGGAGGAGAGTGGAGGAGAGCTGTCAGAGTGCGAAGAAAGCAAACAGCTTTCTGTAATTGTTCAACCTCAAGAGCAGGATGGTTCACAAGATTCCCGATTAGGTAGTTATGGAGAAATTTCCCCTTCCTCAGTCAGTGGAATTTCTGTCAGTGTGGCAGGTATGATACACGCGGTGATTTTCGTTCTTTACAACCTGAGCCCACTTATCAGACTCTGACTTCAGTAAATGGAAGAATGTCTCCCCCTGGTTTTAGTCCCGGGTCTTCTTATGCCACACTTACACCACTTCAACCATTACCCCCTATTTCTACAGTTTCAGATAAATTTGCTTATGGACACCCAGGAAATGTCAGTGGCTCTTTCACAGTTATGCAGAACAATGGACTAGGTTTGGGCATGGGTGTCAATTCTTATGGTTACGATAAATTACCTTCGATGGGAATGTCCCCACACCATTATTCACCGAATAACTTGTCAGGAATTGGGCTTTCTCAACAGCACTCACCACTCTCCCCACAAAGCACATATAGCCAGAATGGCCTTAACTCTCCTCCAAAAAGTATGTCCCCGAATGAATATGACTCCCCATATAATCAACGAGAATTGGTAAGAGGAGGATTAGGGGGCCAGAGCCCACAATTGAGTCCTCCTTCAGCCTCCTTACATTCACCCCCAAGTACACTGGTAGGAGGCTTCACAAGCTCAGGGACAATCCCGTCCCTCAACGGCCTTACGACTATAACACCTCATTCCCAAGCTCCTTCAGTGGTGGTGTCCCCCCACCATTCTCCGCCAACCCTTGTCCAAAGGGAAGCTGTTGTTGTCACTGCTCCTTCTCCTCCTAAACAGCAATCGACTATAGCATTGAAAACAGTGACACAACCTTCCTGTCCTTCAGTAGGCTCTACAAGCAATGAGCTGGAAGAAATCAACACCAAGGAGTTGGCCCAAAGGATTTCAGCAGAACTCAAACGCTACAGCATCCCACAAGCGATCTTCGCCCAGAGGGTCCTCTGCAGGTCCCAGGGCACGCTGTCGGACCTTCTCAGGAACCCAAAACCTTGGTCCAAGCTGAAGAGTGGGAGGGAAACATTTCGGAGGATGTGGAAATGGCTCCAGGAGCCAGAATTCCAAAGGATGTCTGCTCTAAGGCTAGCAGGTAAGAAATTTAAATTTCACACCCCCCACCCCATGCTCCTCCACGAGAGCGATGTAAACAGACTGGTATCCACGTGGCTACAGGGGCCTAACTTTATTGATTTGAACCATGTGGACTCTTACTACATCTCCCCACTTCTTACACGATGTAACTTCACTCTTTCATGGGATATGTCAAACCTGTCATCAACTGCTGAATTTATTAAACAGAATGGAAATGGACTTCATGAAATGCTAAAACTCATACTGAAAATACGTCGTACACATTCTTAGCACGGCGTACGTTCATTGCTGCACTTTTACTATCTGACATTTGCAGCTGTACAATAAGAATATATTTGTTTTACGTCCTATTTTAGGTAAATTACAAAATATATTTGGACGAACATAAGTCAAGGAATACTAAATCTCAGTTTATATTCTGCATAATTTTATAAGTTCTTGATCGAACTTATCGTCAATATTAAAATATTTTATACTAAACGCGATAAATATAAGTAACTACTTACCTTTTGTTACAAAAGTACATTATGTACTCACAATTTATGCAATTGCAGCAATGCAATCAAGTGAGACAAAGATATATATCAAATGGCTTATTTGAATCAGGTGGTTTAAGTCTTCTGCGACATATTATTCAAATTAAACAGTCTTTTGTTATTCTAAAGTATGTAGTTAGCATTTTGGTTTAAAGATGACAGTCTGATGATGGGTTTTTTGACGCTCATAATAAGTTTTTATTAGCAAAGTAATACCAATTGATATGGATTTGCTGACTTTCTGAAGTAAAATTTGTTGATATAAAATTGCATTTATGAATTTCTTTTATTTTTCATACAAGGATATCTTCACGAACCTGGAAATTATATGAATTTTTAAAGAAAACATTTCCTTGCATTGTATTTTTTTTTATTTTTCACACAGGCAATAATTTAGGTTGATTCATTTTATGTTTAGATGTATTTCATGGTATTATTCAGTTTCTTATATTGAAAGTGTATATTGTGACATATATTCACTTACAAATGAACAATGGTAATATAATGCAGGAAGACAAGAAGGTTCCACATATCTATGATGCCAAGTCTATAAGGTGTTTCTTTATTTGTAACTCTTCTAAGGTTTAGGGATACATAAAAAATGTTTTAGGCACTTTCAAAATGCTAATCTGTGTATGAATATATTAAAAAGAGATTGAACGTTTTTATATGATCATATTGTACAAAAGTATACGGTGGAGAGAATGTGTTGACGTCTCCATGGCAACAGGAAGTTTGTTTACAAAGGCCCCTAGCGGTATAGACACGCGACACCGGTGCACAGAAAAAGCAATATACTTTCTATAAAATGCCTATCATTTTTCTTTTATTATTATTGTTGTTGAAATTATAAATACGGCAATAAGAGAGACAATACAGAAATTATGCTTTCGTAAATATTAAATATTTTTTCGGTTTTTGAAGTTGTCCATGGTTCCGGAAATCCTCACACCTTTTTTTAAAGATTTTGTTCAGTTTTCTTGAGAAACGCCTATGGCATTATTACGTTTTAATTGGTATTTGTAGGAAAAATATTAATCTTGTGACTAAATATGTGTTTTTTAACATTTATTTTAGGTGAAAATAAAACTAATGGGATAAAGCATATTAGATTAAAATGAAATTATTTTTAGTTTCATTGGTATCTTATTAAGCTCAATTTATTTTATCATTTATAAATTATGTTTTTCGTAAAGAAAATGTGTTTTGTAAACTTTATTTTTAATATTTATTATTATTCAGAGATATATTTTTGTTCTTTAAAGGTCAATTATTTTCTTTCTGCTGATTTGGTAAAAAAAAAAAAAAAATTGCTCTCACCAATAATTATTAATAAACCCATTTCCCTGACATTCAAAGAAATTTTGTTTTCATACAAAATATGGCAGAGAAATCATTTCCTTATCTATTAATTTAACTTGCAGTAAACAATTCTATGAACTAGATATCAGAGTCCAAATAATATACCATTCAGCTAGAAAGCCTTTTCATTTTTTGTTACTGTTCCTTATCTCTGACCAGTTTCCAGCGTAAGCTCCTTAGCGGAACTTTACTAATATAAACAGATTACAGTACAAGTTGTTTATTTCAGGGAAGGATAAATGATGTTTATGTCACACTTAAAATGAAACTTAGGGAGGAATAAATATGTCAGGAAAAGCTGTTATAAGCTACATTTCTTGCCCAATTGGCTCATGAGGTATATGCTCACAAAACACACACACTCGTGGACACAGACATATATATATATATATATATATATATATATATATATGTGTGTGTGTGTGTGTGTGTGTGTGTGTACTTATACAGTCCTATAAATCTCTTCTAAGTACTCCTCGTATTTATGATATCTGCAGTTGTCATATCATCAATGCAAGCATATTAAAATCAAGTAGTGCTTATAAAGGGAAAGACGAAATTATTCAAAAGTATTTTCCTCAGTTCGGTTTAAAGACTGAAAGAGAAAGCTCTTCGTTGGCTCTGAATTGTGGTTGTCCACCAATTGTCTTTTGCTAATGACATAGTAGCTTATCGATCCTCGCAAGTTTCTTTTTAAAGTAAACTTCTTTCTCAAATCGATTCATAATATTAGATAATAAATGCTAATTATCTTGCCTATTTAACGAATTATTTTTCACAGATACTATTACTTCTTTTTTATTTTTGAACCCGGTATTATTTGGACGCAGTTAAATGACAAAAATACCATTTCTTAAAATTTGTTTATACACATGTTTGTATAAATGTAGTTCACAGATTTGCTGGGATCAGGGTATTTTAATTTTAAACAGGGAGTTTGGTTAACTCTAACGCTTTGTTCTATTTGATCAGGTTTTTAAACATATAAATTTGGAGGCATTTATGGGTTTTCTTGTGTAATGCCGGATGAGGGTATAGGAGGAAGTGCTTGTGCTGGTGGGGGAGAGGGATCCTGCTACAATGGTTTCAAGTGATCCTTATCCTGGTTTGACGTCAGGGGTATTGTCTCACCGTTCTTTTAACCCTCACCAAGCACTGCTCTTCCTAACTATAAGCCAACTATTTCCCTTATTACGCCTTCATTATTCCTACAAGTTTGTGATCTGAGAGTGCAGTTCTCATAAACTTCAAGATGCAACATGATTCACTTTAGTCTTCAATATATGAAAAACGGGGTTCCTTTTCTTTGTGGGGGTGGGAAGGATTTTTCATTCTGGCTATTATACAAATTTTGGGGTCTCTTTAAGAGTTCAGACCTGCTTTTTCGTTTGCAACATATTCCATTTTAAAGATATCAAAAATGAAAATATCCAAAATATTTCTGTATTATATATTTGAATTGAACATCATGTGATGTTACATTTTGTAAGACAGCAGACCAAATAAGTTGAGTACTTGGAGCATATTCTCCTATTGAGTATATTCGTACATAAAGATTTCCTCTATATGTGACATAACTAGAATTTTTATTTATTTTTCCAGTTTTCTCCTGACGAATTTATTAACTTAATTCTATATACGAGATTTATTAATTTTTATTTTATTTTTATTATGATTACTAGTTATTTTTGACTTTTTTAATACGATTAAATAATATGGTACAACCCCTAAGATTTTAAATTATTCAATTTTTTGTTTTTGGTTTTCTAGATTTTGTCTGTTTTATTACTATTATTTATCATTTTGCCGTTTTAAGTTGTTTTAAATTTATATAAAAGAAACTCTAAGGTTTGTCTGATTTTCTAATCGAAGTTAATCTGGATAAAGTCTTTAAACGCGTCAGACCATCCTATGAGCAATACCATCAAATTTGAACATCATGTCAGTCTGTCTGTCCGTTTGTCAATCATTCAAAAACCACTTGAAGATTTTGATGGACATATTTATGAGCAAACTTTGCCAATGTACAACATAGACAATAGAATCGAATTTTTAACTTGCAGTGACGGGAGGGGGGGGGGCTAATTCGATGTAAAAATTAATATTCCTCAAATATTGTTTTTTTCTCTCTAGAAAATGGAAAGAACGAATCTTGTTTAGAATAACGATTGCAATACTAAGTCTTTATTTACATGTGCGATTATTATTCTATTTTTGTATCATTACTTTCTTTAAGTAAGGATAAATTTCGTATTTTATCTCATCAGCTATTTCTATTATTACATCTTAATTATTCTATGAATTATATGATTTCTGGTAAGCACGTTTCGATAAAATGAATATATGTAAGAACAACAGAACAGCTTTCTGTTAATATACTGTATTTTTATGAAAAGTGATTTCCCATTTATAGAGTTTAATTCTGAAGTAATTTAGAAGAAACTGAAAAATTCCATGAAATACCTAAATTAATTAAGAATATTTCCTAAGTAAGATTTCCTTTTTATATTTTTCAATACGAAAAATGTATATAACCCTATTTATTTTGAGATCATTATATTTGTTCAGGAACAATAATATGTATGTATGAATATATCCTATTATTTTTCTTCACTGATTACCATATATTTCAGTATTTATATTTCAAAATTTGTTTGTTCTGATGTAGAAATATATAACATATCAGTTAAACATAATTATTTTGCTATTCATAAGGTATTTTTGGATTATTTTTCTTTCATATATATAACACGGTTCTATTTTATACATTTTTTAAAGTGAAGTTACATCGTATACTAAGAAACAAATCAAAGTTTCCCTTTACTTCTACTAATAATTGCCATTGAACATTATTGATTTTAATATTGGAGATGAAATTAGTCCTGCTTTATTCAGTCGCATATTTTGTCATTAATTGCATGTGAAACATTACTGTGGCTACATTTTATTAATGAATATATATTTATTATATTAGAATTTATAATATTGTTATATTTTTAGTAATGTTCATGATTATGTTTTATTATTTGTTTTCAGGAACACATATATTTTTCTTTGGGAAAACATGGTAAAACAGTCAATTAAGATTTAGCAGGTCCCCAAATTAATTTATTTTCAAATTGTTAAACGCTCTTACATCACATTATTTTGACAGCCTTATTATCCATCAACACCTTAAGAACAAAATAGTCTTAATATTAACAGTGTGAATTTGTCTATTTGATCTACATTATTTATAACAGTTACTTTATATTATTGATTATGATTTACATGAGCATTAGACTGTAGTTGAAAACATACTGCTCAATGCCGAGAGACTTTATTATGCAACAATTTATAAAGAAATTAATTTTGTGGGCCTTACATATCTTGATTGATCATAATAATCTTAGTAATCTGAACTTTACAAGTTTTGGGGTTAACTTGATATTGTTAATTTTCTCCAAGTTGAACTCCGTTAAATATTTATTATTACAAGTGATTTTGTATTTTTATTTCAGTTAAAACTATTAAGCGATTGTTTCATAATTTTTTTGTTAATATTTTTTTTTTTAAATTCTTTTTTTCCACATTTCGAAACAAAATTTTCTCAATACAAAGTTGAACATACAAATTTCAGGAAATCGGAAACATATATTACAGCCTGATATCTTAACAAACTTATGTTTTTATATTTTGGCTTAAAAAATTATTTATTTATTTTTTCATAATTTTATGAGTTCTAGAACGCCTCCGACGTGTACTCAATATATGTACGAGTGTATATATATATATATATATATATATATATATATATATATATATTTAAACGAATATTTATGGGTATATGTTTCATAATTGGGATAATACTAATAATTCCGGAATACCCGTTTAATTGGGAAAAAGTTTGGAAAAACAAGATATTTATAAATCATAATAATCGTCATTTAGTTATGATATAGTTTTTTTTTTATTACAAAGTGAATGGTTTATTAGCCAATATCTCCAATCCACTCTCATTTTTTAATGATTGCCTTAGAAATTCAAGTCATAAACGATTAATGTCTATAGATATTCATTGTCTTGTTTTATATAGGATATTACTTTTTGTTTTTAGTGAAATGGCTTTTTATATTGCTTTTATTGATAATATTTTATCAAGGATGTTTGTTATAATGTCTTATAAATTTCCATTGCAATTTGGTCTCAATTTGAGAAAGACTGTGATGAATGTTTAAATTTATGTATTTATCATATTTTTGTTAACCATTCTTTTTTATTCATAAATTTTATATACATAATTTTTTTTAATACGTTCTCTTAATTTAATCTACTACTATTTATTGTGAACTCTCAACACTTATCAAGTTTATTGAGCAGACAAGCGGTCATTGCATTTACGAATCGTTTTTGTGCTAATGGGTAATGTGGAGGCACGTAAAATAATTTTAAAAAGCAATACTCATAATTTAATGGATAGTATTATTTTTGTTTCTGTTATTTGAGGAATGCACGTAAGTAAAGGATAGATGTAAAGGTGTGACGAGGCTGATAGAAATCCAATGATAGGTTGAGGTTAGGGTGGCAAACCCTCGGAGAGGGCGAGGGATGGATATTTCGCGTTCCAATCTAACCACATATTCTCCAGTCGCCTAAACATGCTACTTTCGGCTTGAGCGGAGCAGGAGTACGCTTTATTCATCGAATGTATGTAACTAAAATTTACGGGCTATTAGAATTACTCACAAACGATACAGACACAAAAAATAATCCGAAGTTTAAATATTACATGAGTATTGAAAACAATTTTGATTTCCAAGTCCAGGAATGCTGATTATAAAAATAAATATCTACTTCCTGCCTATGTGATTTTTGTTTAAACTCTGTTAAACACTGTTACCTTTAAATTATTATATTATCGTAAATGGATCACACAGAATAACAACGCTTCGTATTTCCTTCAGAATACAAAAGTATAAATTTGATTCGGAGCTTTCATTGTTTTTTTTTGTTCCGGTTGAATTAAAAATTCCTCTAACAGCGTACTTAATCCGACCATTCTTCCGTTTCTACTGACAAAAAAATAATGAAAAATGTATTCGTATTCTACGCCATGAATTCCAAAAACCATTTTCAATAGATTGAGTTTTTAGACTCCACTTAATGAGGATGAGATATTATAGCTTAATTTAAATTTAACATAATCTTTGGTTAATTGAGAGACACTTTATGCCATAGATTTTTAATTGTATATTTCTTAGTACCGGTGGTAAAAAAATAAATTTCCTTTTCTGTAACATTTCATACTTATTCATTTGTTCGAAGTACTATAGGCCATCAGAGCTCTACCAAAAACTATTAAATAACAACTTAATGGACACTGATGATGTACATCGATTTTCTAAACTTTTTCATTTCGATGAAAGAAATAACTAACGTTTCGATAAAAAAAAAAAAGAAAATGTATTTCGGCATTTCATTACAAATAAGTTGTAAATTGTTCGTTATTGATCGGCTACATCTTTTTAATACTCTCTACTTAATAGGAGTTTACTAGAATGTCAGATTTCGGCTAAAATCTGTGTGTGCTGAGAAAATATATCATCTTCTTTAAGGGGAGCGTTTCTCTTTACTTTTGTTTTGAGAGGGATCAGTAATTTACAAATTTATTAGAATTTGAATTCCTTGCGTGTTGTTTATACTCATGTCTTTCTTCCTGGAAATATTAATATACTATTTTCTTTGTTCTTTGAGCTCTTAATTTATTCAGTCATATATTGGAAGGTAATTCAAATTATTAGGTTTTCCCATGATAGGGTCTGTGCGTGTCTTAGTTTTGAGCTCATTGTTTTGAGCCTCTTGTGCTTACGTTATTCCATGTTTTACGAGAATAGCCAGTAAAGAGAACACATCGCAATGATTTTATAAAAACACAAGAATCAGGCGTATAAGGACCAATATTTTAGAAACATATTTCTCAAAGCCAACGATAAATCTATTATATGTTTTTTAACATACAGTAAGTTGAAGTTTTTCAAAAAGTTCATAATTCTAGAGAAGAGAGTGAATGGTTTTCTAAGTATTTTAACAGATAAACGTTTTGTACCTGACAAATGGTTCTTTCAATACTTAAGCCCTTAATGGCTTTTCGTAAATTGTTGGTGCAGAAAAAGGAGGTGCTCTGACAGTCATTTGATGTTCTTGTTTTTCGCCCTCGCCAAACAAACGAGCTTTTTCTTTTTTTTCCCTATTGAGCTGTTACTGGCAAGGAATGTATGTGGCCCTAATAAATAATTTTTTTTTTTATTTTTATTTTTGATTCCATATTTTATATAATTTGACTTAACGTTTGCTAACTTCAAAGTTTGGTATCATATTTATTCTTTAACCTCTATATATGCTATTTGTTGCAATAATTATAATACGTACAATGATTCCCTTCGGGATTATTTACATTTTATGTGTACCTAATATTTTCTCTTGTTTTTATTTTTATGCGAAGTCCAATTTCATTTATCTTTATGGGGGAGGTACTTCATCAAGTATTTTAGAAATTCTATAAAGCCTGTTGAGAACTGAACTATGCAGTTGGTCCTAAAAGGTAGTAGTAAAAATTATTCCTACGTCTTTAAGAATCTCTATTTAATAGCAGGGGTTGTTAGGACGTCATTTTCCTGTACAGTTTATTATTCTGTAATAATTTATAATTTCCTGTAAAAACGAATCCTTTAAGTCTTCCGCAGTAAAATAAACGAGGTTTCCTATCAGAAAGATCCTAGAGTATATTCCATTTGACTGAGTTTTATAAGAGAACCAATATTTCTTTTTAAAGAAATTTTCACTCTCACTCGTATTGCTTAATTCGTAGATTTCGGTAATTAAAATTATTTCAGAACAACCGCATCGGAGGGGGGGGGGTACTTAAAAAGGGCATACATTTTCAAAATTTCAGTAGAAGGGGAACTGTCGGGACAATCACGGCAGGTCACTCTGTCTCCCAACCGTCATCTAATTCCCTACTGGATCTTGGGTAAAAAAAAAAAAAGTTATCACACTTATTTTATTGCCCCAGGAATTTGCGTGCGTCATGAGAAGTAAGAGAGTCAAAAAGTAAAATACATTTGATTACAATGTGTAATAGAATATTCAGCTACATCTGATGCCAGGAAGGTCTCCTAGTTGCCTTAGGTAGCCGGCCTCAGGTAGCCCAAGGTAATTTTAACACATTTTAACAGATTTCCCTCAAGGGAAATCAGCCATTGAGGTCGTAGATATGTTTTGTTTTATTTTGATAAGAAACTACGCTCCTAAGCCGGCGTCAATTGAACCCGAAACTGTTTGGGGTGTAAAAACTTTGTGAAAATTATTTGAGTTGTTATTTTTGTCGTTTTTCTATCTGTGGAAGTGAATTTACCATTTTATTATTGTCATAAATTTCCTTATTTTGGTAGGTGACTTTAAATTATTTTTATTTCGATGTCATTGGATGCTGATTACAACTTGGGGTTTTTATTCAAGTTTTTCAGCATGTGACTAAGTGTTCTTGAGTCTTTAGAGGCAGTTTTGTCCTGTTTTCTAAACGTTCAGGTCGTCTTTAAAAAAGTCTACTTTCATGAAATTAAAACTAATTCCTTGAATCACGCATTATCGTTTTAATTTAAATTAATTCTAATAATCAATAATTTTTAGAAAAAGAGTGGGTGAGTTACATTTTTCCTATTTGGCTAGGTAGAGAATGAATTAAGCTGTTGAGAATTGATAAAGGACAGGAGGGGAGCGGGAGGGGGCCTCAGCTGGAACTGTCCCCCCCCCTTTCCTTTTATTTTAAATTGCATTCAAACAAAGGGGAGCACAGCTGCCCCTTACCGCTGGAATAAATTTAAGGAGTCTTCCGTTCAATTTATATTTGCTGTCTTTGAATTGTACTGTAGCCCCGGGGAGTAGACTAGGGTAAAAATCAGCCTTGACCGCCGTTGGAATACTTATGAAGGAGTAGACTATTTCGCCTAAGGATTTTCTTAAAACGGGTAACTTAAGGTGAATTAGTTGCTCTCTCAAGAATCGGTCAAGGAACGTTTCCGATGCTAGAAGAATTAAGGGCGGGGGTGCAGCATTTACGACTTCTACATGATTAGAACTTAAAATATAACTGTTAAAAATGAGACATTATTTCCTAATTTGTATATATTTAATTATAAATTATAAGTGAAATCTTGTAATTAGATAAGTGAAATGTTCACTTCTTAAATAATAATTACCCCCTGAAAAAATATTATGTATTCTTTTTAATTTATGCATTCTTGAATGTGCTTATGAAAAGTTACAGCTATTCTTCGTATCGGAGGTTTGTTAAATTGGGCTATGAATACTAATACATTAACTTATTAACGTAAAATTGTAAATATTCATTATCGCTTTTACGAAGTCTTGTTACGTTATTAGTCGAACTACATACTTCAGGTAGCCAGTAGTTTAATTTTTAATTAGAGATTCTGTTTTTAGAAAATAAGGAAGTTAGCTCTGTGTCGATGATATCCTTTTAAATTAATATTTCTTATGAAAATTAAATTTAATAAACCTGAATGGAAAGTTGGTATTAAGGACCTTTCGCTGGGTGTTATAGGTATTAGGAAAATAATGACTTTGGCTGCAATGATTCCCTTTACAGAAATAGGGTTATATGGTAGTTTGGAAACCAGATAATACATTTAGGGCATAATACAAATCAACAGTTGATAATGCCATATTTTTCTATTTTATTAGATGCTATAAGTATTAAATAAAGATGCTTAAGTGTGATTACGTGACTATTACTTATTAACATCCACTTTATCAACTAATTATCATGATTTATTTACCAATTAACTTTAGTACCAACCTTTTCTTGAGTTCCTTACAACATAAATTCCCATTACCAATGTTGGAGTCGAACCCACAATGGTAATGACGGATAATCGCTTAAAAAGCCTTTTGTATCCGACAGTTGTATTACTGAAACTCAAGTTGATGTTATCACAAAAAATACAATTACGAAACTTTTCTCATCTTCCACATTGTCCCAAGTATTATTTTGTTAAATGTAGAATCGCTTATTTCTGTATTTATTTGTTCTGAATTATTTTGGGGACTAAAATCAGGCTACCCCATTTAAATGTATATTTTACTTATATTTCTTCTCATGTGTAAATAATAATAATTCGAATAATTCTGGAGCTGACTGTATGTAATTTGAGTTTTATTTTACTTTCTCGACGCGACCAAGGCCAGTGACTCCTTTCATTCCGGAATATCGATTCGCCTAGCTTAAAGTAGGCCATGAAGAGGAGCCCATAAAAGAGGAATAGCTCTTGGGCAAAACGGCCTCAGTTTTTACCTTTGTTTCTTACTGTACGAGAGCTGACCATCAAATCATATTATCCAAATTTTGCCCTTTCCTTTGTATAATTCACTTTATAAAACGAACATTGTTATGTAAACATGAGAGTTTTGATGACGTTTACATAATTGATAAATGGCTAGACATTTGCCCAATTTTCGGTTTGATCAAGACAGAGTGGAAAAATCGGTAAAGTATTGAGTGTAAACACTCAACATATGGAGGGTCCTATTCAATAGCATTTCAAAATGAAGCCTGTATTAGCACATTACAAAAGCGTGTGACCCACGCATGCACCCACGTACACACACGCGCGCGCGTGTATATATATATACAAAGTAAAAGACGATAAAAATAATATACCTAGTGGTTTGGGCAATTGAAGTTTTTCATCGAGAGGGATTAATGAAATGTTCAGATGAGTTTTATTGAAGTAGTTGGAGGTCAGGAGAATAATAAGGAGAAAGGGTATTGACTACCATTGATGGTTCGTAAAATTTGGTACAAATCTTGACATCCCAAGATAATAAATACTATGAAAATATAAATACAAGCTTTAAAACATGGGGAATAGGTCCGTTGTTTTTTAATTTACTAATAAATAAGTTTAGTCGAAACATTTTAGAGACATGGCAGAATTCCAAATCCTTGGTTATCTTATAAATTATTAATAATAAAGTTGAATGAAGACCCTAATATATTTTTCGTACAATATACTTATGACCACTGTGAGATCTTAAAATACATATATATTATAATATGAGGGGTCATCCCAAGCTCGAATTGAAGACGGTAACACGAGTTTTCGGGACGTAACTTTACATTTCTAGGCCATAAATGTCTTAAAAGTACATCTCCTTTCAAGAATGGAACAAAATGGGCGATTATACCATTGCTATTTAATTCATTTCTAAACGAACTAAGATTACAAATTTTCTATATCGAATACATGGCGGATAAGAAGACGAAATCCGAATGGGTTTCTCGGAATTTCTTAATAAGTAAATTTAGAAAAAAAAAGTCTGCGGGATTCTTGAAAAATTATATTCAGGAGAAAGCGATAAGCTCATAATATTGACTTTGTAAATACATGATAAAAAACAGCCGATCTTATATTTATGAAATTTAATATTTAGTGTATGCAATATTACATAAACTGTCACAGATGTCAGCATAATTTAACTATACATTACAACCGAAGCTTAATATCATAGGAAAAGTATTTAGGTATGAAGGGAAAACTATGTAAAAAATACTTATTCTTAATGAAATGTTCTCAGTCCATTGACTGATATAGTTCTTTCCTGAACGCATTTTTCTGTGTCATAATGGATTATTCTTATCATTAGCGAGTCTATACATTTTAGGTTCGGATGTAATCCATTCTAAGTATAGAGTTCTTCTTTATAATCCTATTTTCCTTATCTTGACTAGTTCAGAATACATGAAGAAATCATGTTTACCGCCATTATTCGGGGTGTGTAAGAAAATTAAAGTTGAATGCATTTGCATGTAGTTGCATTCATTTATACTCCGAAAAAAATGAATATTTATATGAATAAATGTTGGTACATTTACTATGCCATAAGTTTGTCGGATGTAACAAAGGCTTTTGTGAAAATAATAATGATTTGCGTTCTTCTTATTCACGAAATTTCAAAGGCATTTCACACTTTTCTCACATTTATCCGAAATACAGTATGTATGAGGTGAAGGTGAAATGACCGCAGTGAACGAAGGTTGCTCGAATTTGAGGGCACTCACCGCAGCTTTGTTCTAAAGGTTGGTGAGGCGAAGGGTTAGGAATGCCTCTCTTTTGGTTGGCTCTCTACCTTCAGTATACTTTATACGTAATATATCTATATACATATATACGTGTGTGTAGTCACTCTTTGTCATTCCTAACCGGTATCGGGGTTCGCTTGAAAATTGGATAATCCACATTCTTCTTTAGGGCCACCTTCAAAGCGGAGCTTGAATGCCTCGCATATTTATCCAGATGCGGGGACGGGGGAGGCGTTTTGGGGAGGAAGTTTTTAAAGAGTAATATTAAAAGGGCCCGGGCGGTAGGTCGAAGGCTTGGTATGCCCCCTCCGGCCACTTGATTGGCAGCCATAGATTAATTACTTTAGCTGAGGCAAAAACCGCAACCTGGAAATATTTTGTTATGAAATACCGGAGGGATGGAGCAAAACCGAGGTACCCCTCGATTCCCAGGAATCCCGCGAATACCACCATCCCCTTTCCAAGCTCTCGGAGCTTGTTATTTTTTACCTGCAAAAAACCAATAAGTCACAAATTAGGCTTCCTGATTTTTTTTTAGATTTTTTTTTTCAACCTTCTCCCTGGCGTTGCTTCCGAGGCAACGCGAACTCGATAAGGTAGATAGATGGAACTCATCTTTATCGATAAAAACAAAAAAAAATTCTTGGGTTCCGTCAACGCTGCTCTTAATATAGACAATAAAAATACAAGTTTGTTGTCAGAAATACTCCGGATATTTTTTTATGATCTAAAAAGGAAACAAATAAAGGACAAAGTTCAAACCATCGAATATAATATTATTTATGTTATTAATACTTTTGTAGGTGTAGGTTTATTAGAACTGACAACAATGGAAACTGTAATTCCTTTCAGCTTATCTTTTCATAGGAGATTAGAACGATAATCTTACGGTATACTATATTATTTGCCTTTATCTAATTTATTTTTTCCAGGGGCATCTCATTATTTTAATTTTTAGCTTCAAAATGCGCATTTTTCTATTCCATTAAATAGTATATGAAATTGTCAATAACTAAACTAAACAAAAAAACAAATTATTTTTGGTGCATTATAATTATTTTATTATAACAGCGGGAATTTGAAAAGATTATATCCAATTAGATAGAGAGAGGAGTGTGAGGTTGTGGAAAAGATGGATTCGGTCGTCTAAACCATCTCCCATTTTGAAATATAACAATCCCAGTTGCAGGAAATTTTGGTTACTAGGGGTTTTCATCAGTTCATCACAGGATAGGCTTTCCACAGGAAATGGTGGTAGTAATTTTAATAATATGAAAATGTTATGTGTTATTTATGTGTACGGGAGAACGCAATGGTGGACTATAAGGTACCTGACGGAACCATCGGAAAACAAAGGGAGAGTCACCTATTGAGGCTGTATTTATGATACGATCATGAAAAATGTTTTCAAATGTCCATCGATCCTACCTAGGAGATGACGAAAGCGAACTCAGTTCAAAATTATATATATACTTGTCTGTCACCGTTCTAGTTTACGGAGCAATTTTGGTTTGATCCATACTCGGTATATCAGCGTTTTATGTTTCAAGTCCGTTCAAAATGTCTCCGTAACTATAAGTCGCATTGAAAAATCGTATATAAACAATCTTGCTGTAAATTTAGTTTTCTATAAATGTTGTCTTATACAATTTTTCGCAATCTTGAATATTATTTTTTATGCATTTTTTCATTTTCCTAAATTGTCTCGAGTACTCCTTTTACTTTTAGCCATCGCATGTTAACGATATGCGAATATATCAAGAAACACTTCATTGAAAGCTTAAATACCAAATCCTGTTTTCAACAAATCTTTACTAGGTGTAATACATGAGAAAGAGTTGTTTTATGACGTCATCGATTCAAATTTTATTTATTTCCTCGATAATGGCTATTTGATTTTTACGACTCTTAAATATTTAACCGCCCATTCTAGACTAATGATCCTATTCATTAATGGCAGAAATCGGACGAGGAATAAGGAGGGGGTCAGAGGGGGGGGGGAGAAAATTCAAAATATCTTCGTTATTATAATTTGAAAAATGTTATAGAACCAATCTTATTAAACTATATGTTTTGTTCTATATATTTTTTCGTAACTCTAATATTAAACGAGTTATTCTTACTTGCTGGTTTTCTGTCTTCAGTAAGCCGCTTCTTCTACTCATCGGATTTTTATTTAGCATTAGAGAATATAATATAATATCTAATTTGCTTTAGACTATCATTAAAAAAATTACGAAAATTTACCATCGCAAAAAAGCGAAAGCGATGTATTTAATAGTTTGCACTGTGGCCAAAATTAGTTCTAAACAAATTCAAAGTATCGCATGAAGAGCATTCGATACTTTGCCACTTCCCCATAGAAAAAATAATTTAAATTATCCACAGACAAACTCGCGAAATATTTATTCGATATATTGAAATTTTACGTTTTTTGAAGAAGTTTTTTTTCGATAAATTGCAACCGCAGTTTGAAAAGATTGGAGAAGTTTCGATACTTTGCTACCATAAAGGCGTTAAGAATGCAATTGCAATAAAACGAAAAAAAAAAGCCATTTTTCGTTTTCGATAGTATGCATTTGGATCGACGATATGGTGAGGTGAGATTAGTAGTGAGACATACCGGCCAACAGGAAATCTGCTTAGTTTACGCAGACTTTCTTTTTATATCAATATGCTCGCGTTAGCTTTAATAGCAGCCCCACTTAAGCGGTTTATCTTTTTCTTTTTCTTATACAAAAGACTTTTTGAGCTTTGAAAAAAATAAAAGTCAAGCTCCTTGGAATAGAGGTATTGGAAGGAGGCTGGTAGGGCCTGCCTAAGGTAAATATGAAATTAATCATTTGGGCCGGTCGGGTGAGTGATGGATCTGGGGGCAATGAGGCGTGGACCCAGTCAATCTTGCATTCATGCCAACACCCCCCACCCCCTCCCACCCCCAAATACGGCCTCTTACTCTCTTTTAACTGCCTCTTCAATACTTTACGGCCCCTAAGATCTAGAAAAGGGCTCTGGCATGGCGCATGAGATTTAATTCCAATACTAATAAATTGATATGGTTTTAATATGAGACATTAGGCTCATATAAGATAAGTAGCCATTTGACCACTTCCAAATTTATTCAAAATTTGTAATAATTATATATTCCCCTCTTTAATATGAAAAAATACAAGTTATATAAATCTTAAATCCATCCCAAACATTCTTTGGAGGTATAAGTCCCCATTACTTTCGGAACTTTATTATTATTCGAGAAGAAAAATGAAATCCCACTAAAAATTAAAAGAAATTGTTGGAATTTTTTTTTATTCCTAAGATTGATTTTCATGGATTTGAGCTTTAAACTCTTAAACTCTTTAGCCACCCCTTAGTGAGACTCAAGGGGATTCGTGATGGATTTTTTTCTCAGTGAGTGGTCAACTCGACGTATAACCACTGTTAAGGAAGGAGGACTTAGAATGGATTGTCTCTTGCAGACTGACGGGAGACTTTGTCCCCGGGGGGATATTCTGTGTTGACGACCCTGTGTCAGCTTGTCTGTGGACGGGATCTAAGAGAGTCATTATAGTTAGTCATCTCGAGGAGCTCTCTCACTCTCTCGTTCTCTCACACACACACTTTCTCTCTCACACACACACTCTCACACACACACACACTCTCTCTCTCTCCCTTTCTCACGCTCTCTCTCACTCTCCCACTCTCTCTCTCTCTCTCTCTCTCTCTCTCTCTCTCTCTCACACACACACACACACACTCTCTCTCTCACACACACACTCTCACACACACACACACTCTCTCTCTCTCACTTTCTCACTCTCTCTCTCACTCTCCCACTCTCTCTCTCTCTCTCTCTCTCTCTCTCTCTCTCTCTCTCTCTCTCTCTCTCTCTCTCTCTCTCACACACACACACACACACACACACACTCTCTCTCTCTCTCTCTCTCTCTCTCTCTCTCTCTCTCACACACACACACACACTCTCTCTCTCTCTCACTCTCTCTCTCTCTCTCTCTCTCTCTCTCTCTCTCTCTCTCTCTCTCTCTCTCTCTCTCTCTCTCTCTCTCTCTCTCTCTCTCTCTCTCTCTCTCTCTCTCTCTCTCTCTCTCTCTCTCTCTCTCACTCTCTCTCTCTCTCTCTCCCTCTCTCTCCCCCCCCTCTCTCTCCCCCCCCCCTCTCTCTCTCACTCTCTCTCTCTCTCTCTCTCTCTCTCTCTCTGTCTCTCTCGTTCTCTCTCTCTCTCTCTCTCTCTCTCTCTCACACACACACACACACATCACAAACACACATATATATGTATATATATACTTCCATAGGCTAATGGATCCCAAAGCATATTTCTTTGATAGATTCAGTGGTAAATGGGCTGGACGATGGGAATGAACTGGCCTAATAAGGTAGAATGGCTTTGGTCTGTCTTCTCAAAGAGAATATCGATCCGCCCACCGGCCTGTATCTAACCCCTTCCTCAAACTACCACCCCTTCACAGTTACTCTCCCTTCGCTCCCTCATTCTCCTCTCTCTCTCGCACACTTTCACTCCCTTACTATTTAAACGTGCTTCTTACTCTCGTTGTAAAAAAAAATATAGCCTCTGGTTGAGTAAAATATCTGCGGTTACTGTATCATTAAGATCTCGGGACGGAAATTTAAAAATCAAATTCACCTTGCTTTTTGCCACATCTTTAAACCTAATTCACAATTGTCAAAATTACTTACATCCGACATTCAGCCTTTGTGAGTTACTCATACCAAATGTAATTTATTTTGTGTTTTATATTATAAAAAATATTATTTGATTCGGCTAAGATTAAAAAACATGAATAATAAATGTGCTTCACGCAGAGTGGCTAAACGAAGCTGACTTCTTGCATGCTGGAATCTCTTCTCACCATCTACTCTCTATATCTAACGAAGTAAGAAACTGTACTTACGGTAGGAAACGAATACCTTGGTTATTACTTGAGTTAGGGGAAATATATATACTTTAATAGTTATAGAAAGTTAAATCTGCAACAAGATTGGTTAAATAACACTTTTCTGTAATCGTTGAATAATGGTAACATTACTAAACTGAAATGAGTGAAGAAAGTGAAACATTTTGCAATAGAGTGAAGAAAGTGAATTGCCTTCTTAATTAGTAATAAGTATAAATTAAAAATAATTTGAAGTTGGAAATTAAATGCTTTTAAATGTTTCTTAACATTGTAAGAATTTATTTTAACAAAATAAATTGAAATGTGAATGAATTATTGGTGGAAATAATCAACATATTTTAAAATTTAAATATAATAATAATTACCTTCCTTGTTTATAACCTGCACTTGTTTATAACTGCACTACTTCACAATCATCACTAGTTGTTTTATAACTATGCTTATAACCTTTCACAACCATGCTTATAACCTACCAACAACATACCATAATCTTCACAACATCCTAATTTTGTTCATATTCTGGTTAGATCTGATCATGTATTACACGTATAACAGAAAAAATTTAATATTACACTCGTGACGAAAGTAGAATTTACAACTCTCGTGAAATTACCACACTCGCTTCGCTCGTTTGGGTAAACGTTTCACTCGAGTTGTAAAATGATCTACTTTCGTCACTTGTATAATAAATAACTATTTTTAATTCGAGGCATAATAACGGATATATTTTGAACTTTTGAATTCCCTTTCTAAATTTCACTCCTCTTGTCCAGTTTCAACCATAAACGAACTAGATCTGTCTGTTTGTTTGTTTGGTAAGGTTTTAGGGCGAAAAACTACCAGGTTATCATCACCCTGTAATATCTATAATTCATGTTTTGGTATCCTCATCCATACCACAATTTTAACAATATAAACAAGGATACAAAAAACTTGTAACTTAAATGTCTTTGTATAAATTCGTAATTTTCACAAAAATTAAACAATTTATCTAGTAGGGTGGGCCGAAATTTTTTTTTATTTTTTATTCTGAATGCTATACCGAAAAAAAGCTTGTCTCTATTATGTGTTATCAAAATGCACCAAAGAAAAAAAATATATACCTAACCCCCAGCTAGCGCAACACACTTGAAATTTCGAAATTTCACTAAAATCACAGGATTTTACATTTTCTTTGAAAGTAACCAAACAGCTAGATATTGAACTGCTAAAGTGAAAATCATTTATATTAGAGTTATAAAAACACAATGGGTTATTGAAAATATATATTTCTTTTAATTTTAGGTAGCGCAAATGCCTTCAATATAGTTAATTGATCACTTTTCGAGTGCTAACCGGCTGTAGTGTAGTGCAGCATCTAATTTTTTAAACCCAGTACCCATGTGTTTTTAGAAATATAATGTTGATGGAAAAATTACCTGTAGGGAAAAAAATAAATAGGCAATTTACATTTTCCAAATGAGTTTATTAATTACAAAATTTATCGTGAAATACAACTCAACATTTTATTGTGCTTCTCTTAGAATATTCCTTTAAATATTTGTAAGTTTGAAATCTTGTTTGCTGGAAAAACTTGGCATTGAAGCTCTTGATAGCAGCGTTGTTCGTATGAAACCATCTTAAATTATACTTTTTCAATTATTTATTGTATTTTTAAAACTCTACTGGAAAGGGCTATCACTATAGCAGCCCAATATGGAACTATTAAGATGCTTTAAAAAGAATTACAAAAACATATGATTTTAGTGAAATTTCGAAATTTCAAGTGTGTTGCGCAAACTGGGGGGTTAGGTATATATATATTTTTTCTTTATTGCATTATGCTAACACATAATAAAGACAAGTTTTTTTCGGTATAGCATTAAGAAAAAAAAATAAAAAAATTTTTCGGCCCACCCTATTATCTCGCTCTATGGGGTCATCTTCAAGGGCCACTGTTATATCATTGGAAATATGCCATTCGTTTCCAATATCTATATAATTATGGCATTCCATTAATATGTGATAGATAGTCAAGTCTGTGTTACACTTCCCACAAATCGGGGGAACTAGATCTATAAAAATTAAGTTAATTAATCTCGAGTTAACATAGTCAAACAAAGGTTGCGATCGCTAGAACGTTAAACGACACACATACACAGGATCGATTGACGTTTGAAGAAATGTTTCTGGAATCGTTTCATGAGCGCAATCTTAATAGCTGATTTTCCTTTAGGGAAATCTGTTAAACTAGAAGACAAAATTCGTCGAAATGTCCAAAGCCGACATCGATTTATAATGCTACTTACCTATGTAAATTTAAAATGAAGTGGGTTTTGACTTTCCGAAATGAATTTTAGTTATTATTAAACTACGCGACGTCGTTACATTCTGTAAAACGTTTTTATATAGCCTGAGTCAAATTTTCATTCTTGTTCATATTCTTGTTTTGAAATATTCTAGTCGCTATACATGTTTTCTGTGCTTATCTGTCACCTGCTTGGGCGAGCTATTCCTCATATCTCTTTAATAGCGTAATGCAGAGATAAAAGATAAAGCGTTATGTAGGTTGATCTCTGTAAATTTCTACTTTTCAATAACATTCTAAAAATTATACGAAATCAATTCTTATCTGAAATTTTCCTCCACCAACCCTTAAAATACTTACTCCTATATGTGTATGCTAATTTTCTTTTCATTATTTGTCCATGTTACTTTAAGCGTATTAGCTGTTTTTTTTTAGAATTTGATTATGTTTAATTTTATTAGTGACACGGCTTTCTAACTGCACTGGAGGTGAGGTATTGCCCCAGTAAACGCTATGCAGAAATAAGTGTATTCTGCGGTGGGCTTGATTGTTGTTTTCAAGTATCGGAAAGTCACGAAGCCCTTTAGGACAGATTTCTAAGCTTTTCCGGATTTTTCGAACTGCAGTGATTGGTCAAATTTTCATATTTGGCTATTTCACAGTGAAAACATGGTTTTAAAAAATATACTACTAATCAGCAGTCAGAATCTATGCTATTAGTGTGAAACCTTAATTATTAAACAATGGTGTGTCTCGAATAACAATTAGTTATCTTGAATAACAAGTTAATTCAGCATATTGCTTCACCAAAAATTTTTAAAGTTATCACTATTAGTACTCCAGACACGACAGTTGATTGACTGACAGACACTTCGGTGAAAATATAGATATTTCTGGTCATGAGGAGACTTAACGATACCGTTAGAAATATGCCAATTTGAGCTTGTAGCCATTTTTCTAGAATGTGTCTTTCCTAAACATTTCATGAGTGAGCGGGAGAAAATTCAGTTTACTGTAATGAATAAATACAAATAACGACAAGCAAAAATCAAATAAGGACAGTTGTGGGAACTTTTTATTTAACAAGATTGGTTATTGTTATTTTTCAGTAAAATTAGTATTAAAACATATTCTTGCTTTATTGTTTTCCCCGATTGTAGAGGTTTTTACTTTTGGAGGCATCTACCACGCTACTACTACTACCTTCCTTAGAGATGAATTCTTCCCAGCATACTGACCGGCCTCTTCATATATGGGTGTGTGTGTGTGTGTGTGTGTGTGAGAGAGAGAGAGAGAGAGAGAGAGAGGGAGAGAGAGAGGAGAGAGAGAGAGAGAAGAGAGAGAGGAGAGAGAGAGAGAGAGAGAGAGAGAGAGAGAGAGAGAGAGAGAGAGAGAGAGAGAGAGAGAGAGAGGAGAGAGAGAGAGAGAGAGAGAGAGAGAGAGAGAGAGAGGAGAGAGAGAGAAGAGAGAGGAGAGAGAGAGAGAGAGAGAGAGAGAGAGGAGAGAGAGAGGCGAGAGAGAGAGGGGAGAGAGCGAGAGAGAGAGAAGGAGAGAGAGAGAGGAGAGAGAGAGAGGAGAGAGAGAGAGGAGAGAGAGAGAGAGAGAGAGAGAGAGTGAGAGAGAGAGAGAGAGAGAGAGAGAGAGAGAGAAGAGAGAGAAGAGATGAGAGAAGAGTAGAGAGAGAGAGAGAGGAGAGAGAGAGAGAGAGAGAAGAGAGAGAGAAGAGAGAGAAGAGAAGAGAGAGAGAGAGAGAGAGAGAGAGAGAGAGAGAGAGAGAGAGAGAGAGAGAGAGAGAGAGAGAGAGAGAGAATAGAGAGAGAAGAGAAGAGAAGAGAGAGAGAGAGATAGAGAGATAGAGAGAGAGAAGAGAGGAGAGAGAGAGAGATTGAGAGAGAGAGAGAGATGCTTAGAGAGAGAGAGAGAGAGATAGAGAGAGAGATAGAGAGAGAGAGAGAGAGAGAGAGAGAGAGAGAGAGAGAGAGAGAGAGAGAGAGAAGAGAGAGTGCAGACGGAACCTAGGAGTTCAAAGTAGTCATCTTGATAGGGCTGTCAGAGAAACTCACTCTGCAAGGCTGCCGCCTAGAGCTTCCTTATCTACGGGGTAGGTCTTGGCGTCATGAGGACAACTTCCATAACTGATTCCTCCATACGATAATCCGTTTAACTTTGCTACAGATGTTGCAAGGATATTCATCTCTTATACACTATAATAAACTATACTACGTTGAGGGATATAGTACTAAACGAAGGGGTTCTTTTTAGCAGATTTCCCTTAAGGGAAATCAGCTACTGAGGTCGTACTCATGACGCGAATTTCGAAATTTTTCTTCAAATGTCCATCGATCCTACCCAGGAGATGACAAAAATGTGGTCCGTTCAAAACTGTATACCCCCCCCCCCCCGTCTTAAGGTTTTGGTCTACTAAAATTTAATTGAGATAACAATTATTCTGACTTATTATTAATTACAGTACTAGATAAAGTAAATAGTTCTCAATGAAATTAACATGTTATATTTTGATATATTTCAGTAATTGTTTTTCTTTCCGATGTGAGGCGGGCAGACCCGTTTGTTTACATTTCTAACCTAACGCTTCCTGTCAGCAGGTTATTGAAATTGAATGAAACATTTCTTATTTCCTTTTGGATTTATTTACGGTGGTTTGGTGTTACCAGTATGTAGATTTATCTATTACTAAACTTCACGAAGGAAATCTGCTTAGTTTACGCAGCCCCTGCGTGACGGACTTTTTATTACTTGTTCAGGTTTCTAGGCCGACGGAGAATAATGTGGCGCCTTTGGAATGGATGATGTTTGGCCTAGAGCGGAAAGTAGGTTGTTCGCCTTTTGGGTCAAGCAGTCCGGTGGAACATTATCGGTAGCCGGAGGGGGCGGACGTTTTCTGAAAATATCGAACCGGGGGAACCCGAGGGGGGGAGGGGGACATGACTGAGCCCAGCTGATTCTCTGGGCCAAGCCGGCTAGTCAAGGATTCCAAGTCGATAACTACCTGTTGGATTCCGTTGCTCCTTATCTCACTGGCTCCCCTTACTACCATCTCCCACTACATCTTTCTTCATACTCTTTCTACATATTAACCAGTACTCAGGCAATAATGGGTTCAACTTTATTACACAGATATTTTAGCAGATTTCCCTTAGGGGAAATCAGTTATTGAGGTTGTACTCATGACGCGATTTTCGATGGCGGGATTTTCGAAATATTTCATCAAATCTCCATCAATCCTACCCAGGAGATGGCGAAAATGAGGTCCGTTCAAAATTTTATATATATATATATATATATATATATATATATATATATATATCTGTTACCGCTTTAGCGTCGCAATGTTTGTTTGTTCGTTATCAAACTCCGTATTTAAACGTTTTAAGTAAAAAAAGTCCGTCACGTAAGGGGCTGCGTAAACTAAGCAGATTTCTCTCGTGAAGTTTAGTAATAGATAAATCTACATACTGGTAACTTACACCACCGTGAATAAATACAAACGGAAATAAGAAATGTTTCAGGCAATTTCAATAATGTCCCGACGTGAAGTGTTTGAAATGTAAACAAACAGGTCTGCCAGACTCACACCGGAATGAAAAACAATTACTGAAATATATCAGAATATAACATATTACTTTTATTGAGAACTATTTACTATATCTAGTACTGTAATTAATAATGAGTCAGAATAATTGTTATCTCAATCAATCAAATTTTAGTAGTCCAAGACCTTAAGACGGCGAGGGAGGGGGGGTCACAAGAACATATTTGCATGTATCTCGTATAATAAAGGTCTCTGGAATACAATATTTGGCATTTAAGCTTCGAATAATGTGGTTTATTATATAATAGAGTATTGTTTATGTAACATGAGTAGAAGCGGGGGTTTGCCGAGAGCTGAAAACTGAACAATGCGAATATCTCGGTTAATATTCAAGATAGAGAATAAATGTGTATAACAATAATTATAGTTAATTTTCAATAAGATTGGTTCTATGCAACAGATCAATATGGTAACAGATATATTTCGAAAATCCCCCCCTTTAAACCCCCCACCCCCCTCATCCGATTTCAGCTGTTAACGAACTCGATATTTCTTTTTTCATAAAACGACTAAATATCGAGTTTGGTAACGATTAAACACTATGTAATATATATATATGTATATATATATAGTTTTGAACAGACCTCATTTTCGTCATCTCCTGGGCAGGATCGATGGACATTTGAAGACATTTTTCGAAAATCGTGTCATGAGTACGACCTCAATAGCTGATTTCCCTTAAGGGAAATCTGCTAATTAAGATCAAGTTCCTTAATGGCTGAAATCGGGCGAGTGGAAGGTGGATTAAGAGGAGAGAATTACGTTAATTCCAAATGCCTCCGTTATTATACGTCAGAGCGAAAATTTGAATAGCGTCAATCTTATTGAAAATTTAATTTTCTATAAATGTTGTTATATTTGTTTTTCCATTATCTCGATTACCACCTGAGATATTTGCATTTTCTGTTTTTGAGCCTTTAGTAAACCCCCGGAGCACTCCTACTAATGTCATATTAACAATAGGCTCATCATGAATCAGTTAATTCGAAGCTGAAATACGAAATCCTGTATTGGTTGAAGTTCTGCTGTGCGAGATACATTAAAATACGTCATGAATTAAGATTTTCCACTCTCGACTTGAACGTTTTAATTTGAGCTATACCACACTCTAGATTTAACAGTTTCATTGAACTCTAATGTTCATATTCGTTAATTGCCGAAATCGAACCAGGTATAGAGGGAGATTTAGAGGGGGGGGGGTTCGAAAATTTAAAAAAATCTACTTTATCTTCAGAAATAGAGAATATATGGTGAAATGAGTTAAGGAGTGTGTCATAACAGCACGAGGGAAATATGCTTAGTTTACGTAGCCTGTGCGTGGAATTTTTTCGAACTACATATTCGATACTTTAGAATGTATATATCGTCTGCCATTTTCTAATGAAATAAATGATTTGGTGCGAAACATTCTGTATTTCTAATTTAATAAGAGAACAAGGGTGTGTACACACATCGGGCTTTTATTATCGGGGGTGGACCCTGTAGAGATCTTGGAAGGAAAAGCATTCATGAATGAGTGAATGACTTCGTGGAAGTGAAAGAAGATAAGTAGGGGTACTGGCATGGGAGCTCGTATGCATTAGCTAAACAACATATTTTATTCCCAATAAACTTCTTGATGTTTTAATGGAGTTTTACTTTCCGAAAGGAATTTGTGATACTATTTCTACCAGATTTACTTCCATGGAATAACTTAAGGATTCAGTGCTAATGATTTCCTACAGGTAATTTGTCATTATTCAATTCAGACCGAGAGGGAGATCCCTGTGGGTCGAAACCGGTTTTCCTGAATTGCAGCTGCATACTTTATAGGGTTCATACGGGTATACATAGCCCATAATGTAGAGATCTTCCCCTCCACCAAAAGTACACAAGAAAATTTTGTTCTTCTTCAAATTTTGGCGAAGCACCTATTTTAGAAAAAAAAAAACCATCACTCAAGGGCTGCGTTAACTAAGCAGATTTCCCACGTGCGTCACGTATTTGCATTTATCTAAAAACGTAAAAGTTCAATAAGAACAATGTTTAGTATTTAGGCTTTCAATAATGTGCTTCGTAATATAACCGCTTATTGTTGATATGAAATGAGTAGGAGTGGGGTTTTACTAAAGGCCGAAAACAAAAAAAATGAAAACATATCAAGATAGTGTAGTGGTTAATAATCAAGATAGTGGAAAAAGGTACATAGCAACATTTATAGAATATTACATATGCAATAAAATTGGCTCTATACAATATTTTGATCAGAGTCATAATAAGGGAGATATTCCCCCTCACCCACTTTCACGATTTCAGCCAATAACGAACTTGATTTGTCTTTCTACATAAAACGACTAAATATCGAGTTTGGGAATGATTAAACAAAAATTGCGACTGCTAGAGCGTTAACAGACATATAGTTTTGAACGGGCCTCATTTTCGTCATCTCCTGGGTAGGATCGACGGGCATTTGAAGAAATTTTTTTAAAAATCGCGTCATGAGTACGACCTCAATAGCTCATTTCCCTTAAGGGAAGTCTAATAAATATTGTAGTACATTACATTGTCAACAATAATGATATATACAATGTTTCAATATGACGCATAATTTCCCATTTCGCACACTTTAAGAGCTCAATGACGACATTATTTGTTGATATTGTTCTAGTTATATATTGAGGTCCACTTTATACACTTTTCGGGGAAAACCGATGTACATTTGAAGAAATTATTCAATAATCTCGTCATGAGTACAACCTCAATAGCTAATAAAACTAGATAAGCATCATGACAACATGAAAAAGAATTAACTAATTCATGTGCAAATTTTGAAGTCTTAACAAAAAATTAAACTAAAAGAAACATAAATAAATAAAATATGGATCTCGTTAAGGCCCCCCCCCCGTAAAATCTCGTTAAGGGGGTTCGGTCGAATCTTTCGAAAATATTTAAAAGGCGTAAACACTATTTCATTTTGGGTGGGCTGCCACGTGCGGGTGCCGACTGTGAGACATATAGTTTGGAGGGGACAGGGAGGCCCTAGCAGCAACAAAAACGCCGTGAGAGCAGCTGTCTTCTTGTTGCCGGAACTAGTATCGAATATCCAGATGGGCTACTCTAGTCACATCCTTCCCCTGTGAACCTACTACTTCCGCGGCTAGCGAGAAATGTCTCAGTTTTGTTGCATACGTTTGGCTTCGATGCACAAAGAACTAAGTTTACACGATCATGCTAATACTTCAAATGAGCAAATGAAAAAAAAATAAGCAGTGCGCCTTATTTTATTTGGAATAATTTTATTTATTTTGTCTTATTTTACTCCAAGGAATTTCCTCTTGATAATGCAGTTCGGGCATAAAATATATTTTAATTATATATTCCCCAGCCTTAAATTATTTTACTTTCGAGTAAATTTTTTATTTTGCTTTATTTTAAGCAAAGTAATTCCTCATTGACTACGCAATTCGGGCATAAAAACTTAATTTCAGTTATATATTTTCCGAATAACTCCCCATAAATTATTTACTTTCGAGTTACTTCATTAATTCGCTTTTATTAGTCATCATTAATAACAGGAACTTTATATATAAAAAGGGGCCGTCATTTTTGGGTAGGTTTCGTCGCTGACGCCGAAATTGTAATACAAAGCTTTTTTCCTTTCTAAGGGAAAGCAGCTACTGAAAAAAAGAATTATTTCAGTTATATATTCGCATGCCATAAATCATTTTACTTTCGAGTTATTTTATTTCTTTTACCTTATGTTATTTAATTTAATGTCATAACATATATTTCAGTTATATTCCCTAGCCATAAATTATTTTACTTTCGAGTTACTTTATTTCAATTACCTTATTTTACTTTGAGTAATTCCTCATTGAATATGAAATTCTTCCGTAAAATATATTTTAGTAATATATTCCCCAGCCATAAACTGTTTTACTTTCGAGTCATTTTATTTATTTTGCCTTATTTTACTTCTAGGTATTCCTCATTGAATATGCAATTCGGGCAAGAAAACTTCATTTCAGTTATATATTCCCCTGCCATACATTATTTTACTTTCGAGTTAGTTTATTTTATTTGGAGTAATTCCTCATTGAATATGAAATTCTGCCGGAAAATATGTTTTAGTTATATACCCCCCCCAGCTATAAACTGTTTTACTTTGTGTAATTTTATTAAGTTTACTTAATTATACTTCGGGTAATTTACTCATTGTATATGCAATTAGGACAAAAAATATATTTTAGTTATATATTCCCTAGCCATAAATTATTTTACTTTCGAGTTACTTTATTTCTTTTATCTTATTTTACCTCGGGAAATTCCTCATTGAATACGCAATTCGGGCATAAAAAAAATATTTCAGTTATATATTCTCCTGCCATAAATTATTTTACTTTCGAGTTACTTTATTTCTTTTACTTGGAGTAATTTTCTCATTTAATATGCAATTCGGGTATAAAATATATTTTAGTTATATATTACCCAGCCATAAATTATTTTACTTTCGAGTAATTTTATTTATTTAACTTCAAGTAATTCCTCATTGAATATGCAATTCGGCCATAAAAACTTTATTTCAGTTATGTATTCCCCTGCCATAAATTATTTTACTTTCGAGTTACTTTATTTCTTTTACTTGGAGTAATTTTCTCAATTAATATGCAATTCGGGTATAAAATATAATTTAGTTATATATTACCCAGCCATAAATTATTTTACTTTCGAGTAATTTTATTTATTTAACTTCTAGTAACTCCTCATTGAATATGCAATTCGGGCATAAAAACTTTATTTCAGTTATATATTCCCCTGGCATAAATTATTTTACTTTCGAGTTACTTTATTTCTTTTACTTGGAGTAATTTTCTCATTTAATATGCAATTCGGGTATAAAATATATTTTAGTTATATATTACCCAGCCATAAATTATTTTACTTTCGAGTAATTTTATTTATTTAACTTCAAGTAATTCCTCATTGAATATGCAATTCGGGCATAAAAACTTTATTTCAGTTATATATTCCCCTGGCATAAATTATTTTACTTTCGAGTTACTTTATTTCTTTTACTTGGAGTAATTTTCTCATTTAATATGCAATTCGGGTATAAAATATATTTTAGTTATATATTACCCAGCCATAAATTATTTTACTTTCGAGTAATTTTATTTATTTAACTTCAAGTAATTCCTCATTGAATATGCAATTCGGGCATAAAAAAATTATTTCAGTTATATATTCTCCTGCCATAAATTATTTTACTTTCGAGTTACTTTATTTCTTTTACTTGGAGTAATTTTCTCATTTAATATGCAATTCGGGTATAAAATATATTTTAGTTATGTATTACCCAGCCATAAATTATTTTACTTTCGAGTAATATTATTTATTTTACTAGAAATTCCTCATTGAATATGCAATTCGGGTATCAAAACTTTAATTCAGTTATATATTCCCTTGCTATATATTATTTTACTTTCAAGTTACTTTATTTCTTTTACTTGGAGTAATTTTCTCATTTAATATGCAATTCGGGTATAAAATATATTTTAGTTATGTATTACCCAGCCATAAATTATTTTACTTTCGAGTAATATTATTTATTTTACTAGAAATTCCTCATTGAATATGCAATTCGGGTATCAAAACTTTAATTCAGTTATATATTCCCTTGCTATATATTATTTTACTTTCAAGTTACTTTATTTCTATTAGTTTATTTCACTTCGAGTAGTTTCCTCATTGAATTTGGAATTCGGACATAAAATATATTTTTGTTTTTATTACCTAGTGATAAATTATTTTACTTTCGAGTCATTTTTTTATTTTGCTTTATTTTACTTCTAGTGATTCCTCATTGACTACGCAATTCGGTCATAAAAACATAATTTCAGTTATATATTTTTCGAATATCTCCCCATAAATTATTTACTTTCGAGTTACTTCATTAATTCACTTTTATTAGTCATCATTAATAACAGGAACTTTATATATAAAAAGGGGCCGTCATTTTTGGGTAGGTTTCGTCGCTGACGCCAAAATTGTAATACAAAGCTTTTTTCCTTTCTAAGGGAACAGAGGTTCTGCTCATTAAGCAATTAAAAAAAACAAAAACTAGTGCCTTCTATCTTGCGAAGTAAATGACAAAAATGATTTCTGTTCCTGTGTAGCAGTCACACATATATTGTTTTAATTAATTACTCCCATTTATACGTAATAGAATTGAAAATTTTCAACTTTAAGTCATCGGCGAACATCAATAGTGATCCTTCAACCCGAATAAAACTGGCCAAGCCCATTTTAAAAGCAATTTACTGGACGGACTTTGATAGCTTTTAGAAATTTTCTGGTGTCGAATTTTTCATTTTTAATTAAAAGACATTGCTCGGAGGTTTTAAAAAAAGGAATTGCTTTAAATCTTGCATGAGTTATTGACTTTGACACCTAAAAATACCACACATTTTTTCCCCAAGGTAAACTAAATAATATCACTTAGTCCATGGCTACTATTTTGTTTCCTAATATCTTCAGTTTTTTTCCCTTTTGGAGCAGAGATAGTCATGATTCTGTGGCACGGGTATATAATGAGTAATTTATATTGTTTAATTTGAATTTTTATCGACTCCAACTTTTTTTATTTTTCAGCTGGACCGGAATAAATATATGTCCGCTATATATTCGAGGTTGCCTAATATAATTTTTCTACGAATTACTGGTCTTATTTTAATTATTTATTTGATGCGTCAAGAAATTGAAACACCTTTCATATATTTAATCAGGAAATTACCTTCATATTTAATCAGGAAAATACATTTAGTGGATTATTTGTGTAAATGGGATATTTGAAAACTGCAAAATACTAACAAATCGTCCAATATAAGAGTTATACCTTAGATACATTTATAAAGAATTAGAGTCACAGAAAATTACTTGTGCCTTGAGCATGGATTGAATAATAATTTTTGATGAGATGGGCAGGAGATGCTTACGACTTTAAATTTTGCCTTTGTAACCCTCGTTTCATTTTTTTTGTGGTACGACTACTTCCATTAACGAACACGGGGCTTTAGTTTTACATGAAACGTTTAAATATCGGGTTTGGAAACGACCAAATAGGAATTGGAGCAACTCCAGCGCTGACTCACACACACACACAAACACATATTTTTTAAAATATTTTTTATTATGTTTACAAACATGTTGCCAAGAGTTTGGCCAATTACTGTTAGTATGGCTATTAATATAATATAACGTATTAAAAAATGTGCCAATAAAAATAATAATTTTCTAAATTACAAATTAACAGCATATGCATTGGTATGTAATATAATATAAATATTAATCCAAATAATTATAATACCTAATTCAATAAATCATAATTTGAGAAGAATCAAGAATTAAAGATGATTTAAGATGTCTAAATTTTGTTATCTACAATCCGTGTTTCTCTCGGAGTAAAGGCCCAAGAGGACTTATTTAATCAGGAAAATACATTCAGTGACATAATACGTCATTTTAACATTCCCATTAAGTGAAATCTACTATTGAAATTGACCTTATGAGGCGAATTTTCAATACTTCAAATGTCTTCAGGTCCTACGTAATACCTAGACAAATTAGTTAATACATATATATATATGTGTGTGTGTGTGTGTGTGTGTGTGTGTGTGTGTGTGTGTGTGTGTGTGTGTGTGTGTGTGAGTTTACATCACACTGGGTAAAATTCCTTGATAAATATATAGTGCCTCAAAGGGAATACCTATCTTTGGTAAGCATTCTGGATTACAACAATGAAAATAAAGTTAATGATGTTTTCTGTTTCTTATCAAAAGTTATAAATATAGATCAAATAATTGTCTAAATAAATATCAATTTTATGATTTATCAAATTAACATAATTCTTCTCTAAGATTTATAACAAACAGAATACTAATAATAAGTATTGTTGTATATAGTAAATAATGTGTAGTAATTATTGTTGTTTAAGCACCCCCATAAAAATAATAAAATTCTTTCTTTAATACTGTTAACTTTCGCAAACTTTTGATAAGAAACAGAAAACATCATTAACTTTATTTTCACTGTTGTAATCCAAAATGTTTACCAATGATAGGTATTCTCTTTGAGGCACTATATATTTATCAAGGAATTTTACCCTGTGTGATGTAAACACACACACACACACACACACACACACACACATACATAAATATATATATATATGAATGAATGAATATTTTATTGCTTTTAAAATTTAACAATTTCATAGCAAGGGTTCAGCCCATGTTCATGATTACATTTTTCTTTTATCTTTTCTTTATATAACCATCAACAATTAATTTAAAAATAACAAAAAATAAAAACTATATACAATAATTACTTTAGAAAAATCCATAAAACATTAATTTTATTTTAATAATTATATTGTTTGCATTCTTTTTCCTCTGACGTAAAGACTTTTAAGTATGAAAATATACATATATGCAGTTTATTTTATTCTTGTCCATAAGGTCAAACAGATTATCCATGGATTGTTGTGGAATGTTGAGACTTTTCAGGAGATGGTTTTTTTCTCTCTGCCAAAACGGGGCATTGAAGTATTGAAAATTCGCCTCATAAGGTCAACTTCAATAGTCGATTTCATTTAATGGAAATACTAAAAAATAACCCTAATAATTATTAAATAAGTTCTAAGGTTTTAGTGTATTTAGTTTAACGATGTGAATGTCGCACGGAGGGTAGTAGAACTGATTACTTATGAATAATGTAACGGACGTTAATATGGGTTTCGATGAAATTAGTAGTAGAGACAGATGTAGTCCGGCGAAGGGAACAGTTGAAGCCGGCAGGATCACATGCTCCTAACGGCAGTCATCTGTCGAATTATCCCCAACACATGGCATGCGTGTCCTTTATCAATAGTTGATATCCTTTATATCACAATATATGCCATATTACAACCTTTCGTATTCGCTCTCAACGAATACGGATATTCTCTTTCTCTTTCGTGGCCAGTGTTCTTAGATAGAGATGAAATAAGCTAACATCCTATTAGTCCTTAAGAGAAATCTGCTACAATTTATCTATCACTGAAGCTTTAACGCCCTAAATAAAGGACATTTCCTGCACATGAACGTTAGCAGAATCATGGAGGTGACAAGGACATGATTTTTTATTCACTAAGGAAATACAAGATAAGGCTTTTCCTTTAACTGAAAGTCAACATTTGATCACGAATTTGAATACAAGCAATTGTTTGGGGTGAAGAAAGTTAATTACCTTAAATTGTTTGATTTATTTGACAGCACTTCCAGCGTCCTAATTAATATTCCCTTCAACTGGAATTTAGCATTTAACGAACAATTTGATTCAAAGGATTTGTTTGGGGCGACAAAAAAAAAAAAAGAACAATTTATCTAGTTTGGATTATTGAATTATTTCTATATACTGAATTATTACTAATTCAGGTCTTCTCACTGGCCAGCACTTATATAGACTCTCAAATTAAATGGCATTTCCTTAAAACTGAAAGCCAACATTTGATCGAAAATTTGAATACAAGCAATTGTATGGGGTAAAAATAGTTAATTACCTTAAATAGTTTGAATTATTTGACAGCTAATTCCAACATGCTAAATAGAGGACATTTCCTTCTACTGAACGTTAGCGGAATCATGGGAGGCGACAGGGACATGATTTTTTCTTCACTAAGGATTTTTTCTAATATATGATACAGTAGAACCCCTGTTAACCGGGGTAATGATGGGCATGGGTGTTCACGGATAATAGAAAACCCCGGATAATCGAATTACAATATTTTATTGCTTTAATGTGATAGGTAAGAACGTTAATTAAAAAACAAAACTCTGTAGAATGCCAGATTTATTAACGATCAAACGTTTTCTGTACATTAAAAATACATGTGAGTATAAATATACATATGTAGGTTTTACTATATATTGAATTTTCATTTAGAGAAAAAAATCAGTGATCTTAGTTTGTTTTTTATTAAGCATCTCTTTTCTAATATCACTTCTCATTGTTCGAAGCAAGATAATTCTGCTATAATCGGCGTTCTCTTGTTCAAAATAGTTTAATAGAAGTTCGGTTGCCTCCAATGCTTGGTTGTGTTTAATTTTCTTTATTTCCGAAAAAATAAGCGAATCTTCGTCCTCATCGCTCATATTTCCATAATCAGACTGCAACGAAGTCGATGGCTCGTCTTTTCTGTGAAGATCTGCTATTTCGTTATCAGTCAGCTGTTCGAATCCCTCTTCGTCTATTTCACTTTCCAGCCATTTTTTCATGTCATCTCTATCAACATGGATGAAATCTGGGAGAGCTTTGGCGATTTCGAGAAATGATTCTGTTTCAACTTCTTCTGAGGATTCCTGAACAAAATCTTCTTGTTCCAATATTTTGCCCCATGAAAGTTTCAATGTTGTTGGGGATAAGTTTGCCCAAGCTTCACAAACTGAAAAGATGGCGTCTTTTATGTTCCACTTTTTTACGATTTCTTTTAATGAGTCAGTACTATTATTCTCCTCAAGCAGAAATCTCAGGAATATTTTTTTATACCTTCTCTTTAAACTGGATATTACTCCTTGATCCATTGGCTGGATCAGAGATGTGACATTTGGTGGAAGATAATGAACAAAAATTTGTCCATCTTCGGTTGTCAAAGTAGACTCAGCTGGATGAGAAGGAGCATTGTCGAGTAATAAAACAGCTCTAATTGGTAGACCTTTCTGTTTTAAGTGGTGACTTACGGAAGGTACGAATTTGTCTTTAAACCATGATGAAAAGATCGTCTGATTCATCCAAGCTTTAGGATGGTTATAATAGTCACACGGAAGACTTCTTATTTCAGTCCCTCTGAATGATCGAGGTTTTTTCGCTTTCCCTATAACAGTTAATTTTAATTTATGATCTCCTGATGCATTACAACATGTCATAATTGTAAGCCGTTCTTTGCTGGATTTGTGACCAGGTGCATATTTTTCGGAATGAGCTGCTAAGGTTTTTGAAGGAAGCATTTTCCAAAACAAACCCGATTCATCCGCATTATAAATTTGATCAGGAGTTAAATCAAATTTTTTGACCAAACAGTTAAAATTTTCAATAAATAACGTGGCAGCAACATTATCACCGCTAAGACTCTCCCCTTGAATTGCCAACTGCCTGATACCGTGTCTTTTTTTGAATTTGTGGAGCCATCCTTGAGAAGCGGAGAATGGCTCCTCAATTTTTAAATTTTCATGAAACCATAAAGCTTTCTCACTCACCATTGGCCCAGAAATGGGAACTCCCTCGGCACGTCTTTGAATGAACCATTGATAGACGGCTTCATCTACGTCTTTTAATGTAGAAGTCTTCATAGTTTTCCGAGGAAACGTTGTTTGGGCTGACGACGATACGAAGCCGGAAATGTCTTTTTTCTTCTTCAAAATATCACGAACGGTTTGTTCGCCGATTCCGAATTCGGTGGATAATTTTTTAACACTTTCACCTTTTTCTACACGGTTTATAATGGCTAACTTCTGTTCGAGTGTTAACACAACACGTTTTCTTTTTTGCGACATTTTAGATTGAATTTAAAGGGAGACTAAAGCACAACTGACAAAGAATTTTGTTTGTAGGCAAACAGCAGAAGGGGCAGTATGGGTTTCATAGAAAGACTTGAAAACATTACCGTTCCTAGAATATGAATCAAACCACTAGTCACCCGAAATGCCGAAACATCTCATTCATTAAATTGTACCAAGTTGCCGTGTTTTTCCATTCTTTTTATTTTTTATTATTTAAGAACAATACATAGTTAAAAATTATTGTAATCATTAGAAATATTCTTACGTATTCATTTATTTTAAATATAAATTACACAAATAAAATAAATGGTGTAAGAATTAAAAAACACTTTATAACAAAAAAAAAAAAAATAAATAAAATAAAAAGCTACTCTGAACCCCGGTTAACTGGAATCCCGGTTAATAGAGCCACGGATAATGGGGGTCCTACTGTATTATTATTCCAAGACATCCGCGGTTCTTGTCAATATTACAATCTAAGTCTTCGGGTATTAACCGTGTGCCAGACATAGCAGAAGTATGTCTAGTCAAACGTCAGCCAGAAACATGAAACAGGGTCAAGCTATATCTTGAAGTTATTGGTTTTGGTCATTCTTAGCATATCCATCTTCAGTCTGCCATAGAAGCAGAAAATCCGTGTCGCAGTCTCCTTAACCTATGAAATTTCATACGTGTTTGTTCCTAGAGATGAAATAAGCTAGCACTCAATTCTGAGTATCTCTCTTAGTAAGCACCTTATGTAACCAAGGCTTAATATTGTAGCTGCACTTGAGGTATTTACTAATATAACTACATACGAAAATTGCTAGAGCAAAGGTTTACATAACATTACATAGATGTGAATGAATAGGAATATATCTTTGCTACGAATTTATTTTTGATATTATACCAATTTCTGTTTCGTGGCATGTAATGGGATGGATAAAACAAAAGTTTTGTCTGTAATTTTTGTTTACCGTCATTTACTCCATATGTAAAAGTAGATTTTATTTTGGTTTATGGAATTTTAATATCTTTCAGAAAAGATTTTCGGAATCGGGGTAAATACATGGTAAATTAAGGCTGCGCATTATTTTACTTTTATAAATAAAACTGGGTTCTACATAATACTACAAAATGCAATCAGGATCTTACTTTTTTTTGTGTTTTTATTGAATTAATTTAATAATACCTGTATAGAATATTATTTTGAGAATTAATATGTTTCTTGTGAAATAAGGCACAAAGCTGGGATAACTGAAAATTCTTTCTTCCCTTTATACCCCAAAATGTGTTGGTAGTATTATATGAGTTTTTATTCCTTATTTATAACGTTTGACTGGAATATTGTTAATGAAAACAAGGTGTTGGTTACATATCAGTAGCTTTCCGAAGTTCGGTAATTCCTGAATGTGGAATTCATTGTGGTTTAATGCAAGTGGTTATAATCGGTAAGTGGATTGACGGCTGGACTATCATCTAAGCCTAGCTAGCCTCGGACGCCCACCCGTTGTAAGAAATTTGAGTACCTGCTTAAATGATGGAGAAGTAAACTCTTGTTATGTACAGCATTTATAGTTTTTAAACATACTAGAAAAGTGGGATATAGATAGAACACATTTTCTTGCAAAAAAAAAAAAAAACTAAAAATAAAAACGTATTTTCACAATTAAATTATACTAATCTTGCTTCCTAACTTTTTGTGGTAGAATACACCCTTAGAGTCTTTACAGGAACATGGTGTATTCGGAAGTAGATCAGATAGGTTGGGAACCTCATCTTTTGGAACACAATGAGATTAAATAACAATAAATGAAGGACTCACATAATAGCCAATAAATCATAGACACATCTAATTTTATTTTCAGAGATTAAGCGAGGAAGAGTAAAATATAAGAGTAGCTTATCGTAAATGGGTGGTAAAAGAAAGGTTTCCGAAAGTTGCAGTTGACAATTCGATCCGAATCAGCTGTTTGGCCGGGAGGTTGATGACGTTACAAAATCGATGACATCCCGGCACAATTGTTTGGGGATTGACTTTAGAGGGCAATGACCTTCATTCCTGCACAACCCCGTACGTTTGAAGCGGCAATATCTTATATTTATCTTTATTTGATTCTTGCAACCTATAATAAAGTTCATCTTTGTATATATTGACATACTATAAATTATTTTAACCAGGTTTACAACATTTAAGGAAATTTTAGCTCTTATTTGGTATGTAAAATTGGTGATTCTATAGGTTGGGGCAGATGATTGAAATAAATAGTGAAATGAATATTGAAAAACATCCGTTTCCTTTGGTCCACCCTGTATATTGTTCAAAGGAACTTTCATTCATTAGTGCAAAATATCTGAATAATATAACATAAGTACGGAAAGACATTGTTCTTTTATGTATTTTGCTCTTTGATTCGCCGCCTTTTGTTCGGCACAGATCAAACGTTGGCTATGCTTATGTTTGTTTTAGCACAGTCACTGAAACAATTAAGTCAACCGGTTTGTATGGAAGGCTTTATGGAATAATCTTGCGGCACCTCAAAGGTCGCTTGGTATTAATATTATTCAAATAAATCAACAAATAAATGTTTTGAGGACCGCCTTAAAACTCATGGACTTTCATGTAAATATAATTATTATTTTGTACTTGACATTCAGCAAATGAGCACAATCTTCGGGTACTAAACATCCTTAGGTAAATAAATTTTACTTTACGTTTTTTTCAAATTATTTTTAAGAACATCAGTGTGTGTCTCTCATTTAGCTGGATGTCTTATTTAAATCTCTGTCCAACGGGATCTAAAACGTCCCTCACGCAGGGGCTGCGTAAACTAAGCAGATTTCCCAAGTGCAGGAATGACACACTACTGGCCTCATCTCACCTTATATTCTCTATTTCAAAATAAAAATCCGAAGAGTACAAGTGGGCAAAATCTTAATTGATGGCGTCATCTCACAACGTATTTGCATGTATCTCATCTATAAAAGATCTGTTGTAAACAATATTGTGTACTTATGCTTGGAATAAGACGTTTCATGATATATTCGCTTTCTGTTAAAGTGCGAAAACTAGAAGTGGGGGGTTTACTGATGACTGGAAATTAAAAAATGGATAAATCTCGTTTAATATTCCAGACTGAGAAAAAGTATATAGAACAAAATATATATAAATTTAAATTTACCACAAGACCGGGTATATATAATTTTTTAATCAGACTCATATTTGGAATTTCCTATTTTTTACTCTCTAAACCCCTCCTCCTGTTCATGTTTGGCCTTTAAAGAATATTATCTTTAGTTTTACATGAAACGGCTTAAGTATTGAGTTTATTAACGATAAAATACAATTTACACCGGTAACAGATAAGTAAGTATAAATATAATGATAACGAGTCTTATTTTTTAGCATAAGGAAAGTCAGCTATTAAGGTTGTACTCACGACGCGAATTTCGTAAAATTTCTTCAAATGTCCATTGATCTTACCTGTTGACGAAAATGAGGTCCGATCAAAATTTTATATATGTATTTGTCTGTTACCTCTCTAGCGGTAGCAATTTTTATTTGATCGTTACCAAACTTGATATTTAATCATTTTATGTAAAAAGAAAGATCGAGTTCGTTAATGGCTGAAATAGGGGAATTTTGAAATGTCAGAATTGCGAAGAATTGTATAGAATCAATCTTTTTGAAAATTGAATTATCTATAATTGTTGTCCTATACATATTTTCTGTATAATGAATATTAACCGAGATATTAGGATTTTATAGTTTTCCACCTTCAGTAAACGCCCCTCCTACTCGTGTCCTATTAATAATGTTATATCATAAACCATTTCATTACAATGTTAAATATTGTTTTCATTGGAATTTTAATTTCTGACATATGTCCGAATAGGTTCTCTAGACCGCGTCCCTTCTTTTCTTCTTGGATTACTACAATTTGAGTGATTGAGGTAAAACTTATTCTGATTCGTTATACATTACAGCACTTGCTAAAGTAAAATTAATATGTTATATTTAGATATATTTCATTAATTGTTTTCTTTCCGGTCTAGAATATTTTTTTATAAAAGATAGATTTTCAGCCCTGCAAGGTTGGCTTAGCTGTTTTTTTACAATTCAGACTCGCTTTCCGTTGAGATTATTATCTTCCAAATTGACTGAAAGATTTCTCATTATCGTTTGTATTCGTTCGCTTAATATTCACGGCGGTGTTACAAAGTACTTAGAATTATATATTTTAAACCTTCGCATGGGAAATCTGCTTAGTTTACTTAGCCCCTCCGTGGTGGACTTTTTCGTCATCTCGACGGGTAGGAAAGATGGGCATTTGAGGACATTTTTCGAATTCGCGCCTTGAGTACAACGTCAACAGCTGATTTGAGACGTGTCTCTAGTTGGACTCAGGGAGTTGTAGGTGGCGCTATAAAATTATCAGATGTGTTTATAAGTACACGCTACTATTGCCGCTAGAGGCGGGGGAAAGGAAATAGTGGCAGCTGGAGAGGCGGGCTGACAGCTGGCGTTATGTGGGTACACCTGGCCCTGCCACGGCACGTACGAAAAAACATACGGCACTCCCCTACCTCCCCCTATTATACTAATTCAGGTCTTCTCACCTACTCAATACTGGCCAGCACTTATATAGACTCTCAAATTAAATGACATTACCTTAAAACTGAAAGTCAACATTTGATCGAAAATTTGAATACAAGCAATTGTTTGGGGTGAAAATAGTTAATTACCTTAACTAGTTTGAATTATTTGACAGCACTTCTAACGTACTAAATAAAAGACATTTCCTTCACCTGAACGTTAGCTGAACCATGGAGGTGACAAGGTCATGATTTTGTCTTCGCTAAGGATATTTTCTAATACAAGATATACTCCTAAGCGTCCACGGTCCTTGTCATTATTACAATCTGAGTCTACGGGTATTACCCGTGAGTCAGGAAGAGAGGGTGCTAGAAGTATGTCAAGCCAAACGTCGGCCAGAAACATGAACACAGGGACAAGCTATATCTTGTAGGTATTGGTTTCGGTCATTCTTAGAATCCCCATCTTCAGCCTGCCGTAGAAGCACAAAGTCCGTGTCGCAAAGTCACCTTAATCTATGAAATTTCTTATGCGATCGTTCATAGAGATGAAATAAGCTGACATTTTATTCTCGGTGTGTATCTTATTATGTAAACAAGGCTTAATATTGTTGCTGTATGTGAACTATTTACAAGTATATCTACTTTATGAAATTTGAAGAGCAAAGGTTTACATAAAGCTGGAATGCCATATTAAAACCTTTCGTGATAGCTGTGAATGAATAGGGATATAACTTTGCTACTAATATTTTTTTTATATAATACCAATTTCTTTTCTTGGCCTGTAATGGGATGGATAAAACAAAAGTTTTTTATGTAATTTTTGTTTATCGTCATTTACTCCCTTCATAAGTAGATTTTATTTTGGGTATGGTATTTTAATATCTTTTAGAAAAGATTTTCGGAATCGGGGTAAATCCATGGGAAATAAAGGCAGTGCATAATTTTACGTATGTATAAAACTGAGGTCTACATTATAGTACAAAATGCAATCAGGATCTTATTTTTTGTGGTTTCATTGAATTAATTTCAATTTAATACCTAGTGTTAAATACTTTTAATTCCTTATTTATAGCTTAGTCCTTATTGTTATATAATCCCCTACAGCTAAACGTTAGCATGATTATGAAATTGACAAGGGCATGCTGTTTTCTTCACCAAAGAAATACAAGATATTCTCTTTGATAATAATATTCATCTTGTAGGTATTGGTTTCGGTCATTCTTAGAATCACTGGCTTCATGCTTCCATAGCAGCAGAAAGTTGATGTCGGAGAGGCTGCTTAAGCTAAGCACTTTCTTACGTCGAGATGCAATAATCTAGCATTATATTCTTGATTTCTCTCTTAGTAAGGACCTTTTGTGAACCAGCCTTAATATTGTAGCTGTATGTGGACTATTTATAAATATAGTCTGTCGTACCAGCAAATGGGAAACCTGTTTAGTTTACGCAGCCCTGTGTACCGGACTTTTTTATCTTCCCGTTGGTACAATTGATGGACATTTGAAGATATTTTCAAATATTGTTTCTTGAATAAAACCTCAATAGCTGATTCCCCTCCGAACTTAAAAATTTCACATTTTCTAAAAGGGATGAAGGATATAGGAATAGAATCATTATTGTTTTTCATAAATAGCCTCAAAAATTAAGGCCTATCTAACTTTTTAATTCGATGCATAGGGTGAGAGATAACTACGATTTATTTATGACCACCACCCAAGGAGCATTTAAATAATGAACTTCATCCACATCAATCTAAAGTTAGTTAGGCTGGGCATTGTTGTCTACGACCAGTATCCTACTAAATATTGAAATCTTTAAATGAAGAAGGAAATACACTAATTATGCAGGTTTGGGGCGCCGGTCTACTACGTTGCCAAGCCTGTCTATAGTTATTTTTTAATTAAATGTATTATTTACAAATTATTTAATTTCATTATAAATGATTAATGTTGATTTAGTCAATAGTACGTGTACATACGTTTATAAGCCTAACAATTGATTTGTTGAATAAGTAGCTAGAAATTACTCTTCAACTCAGTCTCCAGAAGAATTTTAAAGGGATGGTCGAAGCTCGGGGTAGGGAGGAATTTTAAATAGGGTTGGGAGAACTTTATTCAGAGCATAAAAACTTTATTAAACCATAATATTGCATGGCTCCAGCCAGTGTATTACAGGTAGTGTACGTTGTTGTCAATAGCTACAGTTACAGTGTTTTGCATTTCCTGGCACACACTGGAAAATTTAAGTTAATCGAAATTATTTAGGTGTTCACTATTAGGACATTAGTTCCCATGAATTAAGGAAATATATCTTTAAAATTCACTGGATACTCAATCCGCACACCTTTAGTTCGGGCCGACGGTGAAACCACCCTCAAATATCATTTATTACACTCAGAAGTTTTAATTTTCTTTTCATAGATTCACTGATCCAGTTTTTTGTTTGTAATGTACAAAAAATAGGTTGCACCGAATTAAAATTTTCCTATAAAAGAGAAAAAACGAATCAAACAAAGATTCTTTACAAATGATATTTCATAAAGTGAGGGTTGAATATGGAATTATCTAAAGGTAAATTAGGTATTATCTAAATACAATTTTCTCAGATAATGCTTTCACTGAGAACCTTTACTTTTAACTTCTTCAACCTACAATTACTGATAACATACTTAATAGAGGGATTAAAATTGTTCTAAGAACCTCAAATCATTAGCGTTATTCTATATAAGCTATTTTTATCATTGTTGTCATAAAGATATTCAAATTCCTACATTTCTAAGAACAAAGCTCCATGAAACATATTAGACATTATTATTCATTAGTTATTTGAAATGAATAAGTATCAATGAATTTGTTAATCCGTTTATTTTTATAATTCTCTTTTAATCCGCTTAAAAGAGAGGGGAATTGAGTGTTATGTGAGCACAATACGATTAAGGATACGAATGTTTTTTGTTTTAATTTCTCAGGATAATCAGGGTGATTGTGACTTTAAGTATACAATTAACGTCATTTATAACTATCTAGGCTGGAGGTTTTCGCATAAAACAAATGGGTCTCTTCTTGAATAATAAGTTTATAAGTCGAATAAGAAAACCAAATAACTTGAAAAAAATGGTTTTGTGTTTTTTAAGAATTATTATTTTATTACGTTTATTATAACAGAACACCTTAACTTGATGGAATAAATAATTGTATAGCGTATTTACTTCTTAGAACTTTCATGCCTATATCCTAGAGAAATGTAGAGTTAAATATATCTTTTCCATCCGTTCTCAAAATTAAGCAATAGCAAATAGCACGTTTTCTATTGTTTAAACACCTACATAACCTTTATATTTAAGTAAACTGAAAACCAGAAATAGTATTTAGTTTCATCTGAGCTTATTAGGAGAATCGATGATCCAGAACGTAAGTATTTAGTTTATGGTGCTTAAGGTTAATGATTAGAGCTTGATTGTCAGTAGTTAACTCAATTGTTAAGTCTATATTATTACTACTCGTCATTTTGATTTAAATTAACACCTTACGTACATTTTTTCTGAAATGTTGAATGAAGTTTGATTTCCTTATTTTGTTGGCAATTGGAAAATGAGAACATTTGACTAATGGAGGGAGTTATTGAATGGTCTGATGTTATTTCATCTTTCAAGTAAGTTAAATAAATCGGTCTTGAGACAAAAATGTCATCGTGAGTTGATTAGAATGCAAGGGCCCTTGCTGAACGAATTTCTCCAGCGCCTATTGAAAATTTACCTCCATTTCTCTAAACCCCTTTGATTGAATACAAGGTTGTGAGATCTTCCGTGAAATACATCTTTTTTTCTGAATACAGATAGTATTTATTCTAATCACACATTTTTGCTGTACGTAATAAAACTGCAATAGATTAAAATTTTCATTCGCGCTCACTTTGCTTTATGCTTTTTGAATAAGCGTTGATAAATAAGGTATTCTAATTTCACACGTCCTGACAACAAAAGAGACTGTCTTTAGTGGTTCATTGAAGGAAACTGAATGGTTAAATAAATATGGGATAAACAGTGTATGAAATTACCTCATTTATGGGTCAAATGCATGAGTGTTCCTTTCATTTCTAACTTCTCTCACAGCGAGTGCTACAGCTTTGATTTCTCAAAATCTGATAACCTTCAAGGATTACGCATAGGTAAACAAATATAAAATTTAAATTATTAAGGCCAATTTTAAAATTGATTGTTATAGGATAGACAATCTTCAGGAGAGAATTATTTTTAAGTGATTAATCATCAAAACGATCTGTTATTTAAGCTAATCTAGTGATTATTTATACTTTTTTACGGAGTTCAGAGAAGTCATGAGGTTAAAGAAGCTTGTGCCAAAGCTCTAGTTGAAACATGGTCGTGGGTTCGGTCTAGGAAATTATATTGTCAAACAAATAACGTGTTGATAATTCGTCTCTATAAGCTTCATTTAAAGAAAGGAGTCTTAAGTCCTAATAATAACAAAGACCGCTGCTATAGAACACCTGTGTTTACATTTCTTCCTGAGAGGATATAAGTGCTCGAAAGAAATGAGTATTCATAAAAAATAAGATGCAACGTGTTGTTTTAGTATTTACAATATTGTATACGCGTTCATTACATTTTATTAATTAAAAAAAAAACCTAAAACGTTTACTTCACATGTTGTATTCTACTGTCAGTATTTGTGTTATCGTTTATTCAACTATCGAAATGTGGTTTGATTGATTTTGTGCACGATTCATTCCAGAAATCATGATTTTGTGAATGCACCATTTCATAATTAAAGGATTTATTTATTGGTCTAATTTATTTTTATTTGAATTAAAAAATTCATTACAAACCGCTAAACTACCCTCTTTTGGCACTCTTTAATTTCGGTTTGTCAAAGCAAGATATTGTTTTCTCTTTATTCCGCGTTAACTCTCTTACAGCTCCTTTAAAAAAAATCCACATGTTGACAATTCTTCTCTGAGCGAAGAATTACAGACATTTGATTTAAATTTTGGTTTGATATATATTTTTTGAATTTAATATAAATTTTCCATTCTGAATTTACCAAATCCACAAGCATTTAAGAGGAGACACCAATTAAAGATAGTGCTTTAGTACTAGTAGACTATTTTCTTCAATTAAAACTCATTACTCAGCATTGACATAAGTTTTCCGAAGGCATTTGTTTCCTTATTTAATATGTCAAGGACATTTCTCTAACATGATCAACAAAAAATTTAAAATGTCTACTATACATGATATTACGCTTATTTACGATATTCAAAATATATCTAAGCAAATTTTTGCAATTGTTTTAATACACTTTACTCCTAAATTAAAAAAAAAATGAATCTTACGAAGTAATAACCAGTATAAACGTTTTTGATTGTATAATTGTGATATCGATCCCACGTTGTGAGCATGAATCATTGCTTTAGTATTTCTTTATCTGAAGCCTGGGACTTTCCATGACAAACTTTTGAAATTTTGTCATTGGTGTGAATAATGGGGTACTGTATTATTAAATTAGAATTTAGAGCTCTGTCCTCTTTATATTTCTTAGAGGAGCTGTAAATAATGCTATTGATAGTTCCAACAGGCTCTTTTACGCCTTTTAGCTGCCTGAGGAGTTTTATCTTATAATTATGCTAAATCATTAACATTAAAGCTGAATATCCTGAACATTACTACTACTGATGAAACTGATAACATTCAACTCACATCACTATGTTTAAAAGTTATTCGTTTTTTGTTGGCTGAAATAGAAATACTGGGTTTCTCACAATTTGACGATCAAAGTAATTCAATCAAAAATTATTCCAATAATCATTTTTTGTCTTGTAGAGTCGAGAAATTTTATAATTATCGAAAGAAAAGAATCGACGGGGGGGGAATTGGGAGGGGCACAGTTGCGATATTTGACTAACTTTAACAAAATAGATCACTGAAATATTGATAGATATGTGCATTTATTCCAAATCAATCACTTTTATTTCATAAGTAACCATTTCGGCTTAAAATTGTATCACCTCTTTTGTCCCTCTATGTCGTCTGTTTAATGAATTATTCCATATTATGAATGTTGAAACAGTACAGAGGACAAACTACAGAAATAGATTCCAGGACTACAGGAAGTTGCATGGATCTCTGCTTACAATATGTTATTCTGTGCCGGTTCCTTCTTCCTAATTATATTTTTCGAAGGCAACTTCAATTTTATCTAAACCAAACACCTGTAGCTATTTAATGTTAAATATTTCGAAATTTATTTAATCAAATTAATCATATTTAGTAATCAAATAGTTTTATTGACCACGGTTATTTTACAATTTCGTTTGTTTTTCGTGTTTACATGAGACTTCCCACAAGTGGAAATCGCTTTTACTGCTTGACACCAAGTAAAATAAATAAATAACATCATTCTATAACAAAATGTATTAATTTCTTTGTACAAGTTAACGTAAACAAAACTATTCAACTACAGTATTATTAAAATACATCGTACATGTACGCTGATTAGCCAGTTGATTCACATGAGTCGAGTATAAATAGAATATCTTGTGTGATGTTTATAATTCTAGAGAATGCCTAGTCACTGGGACAAAATAATAATTTATTTCCCACGAAATAAAACAGCTAAAATGATAGATGAGTTACTTTTACATTTAATCTTGGATTTTATGCCACTCCTGGGAAAAAAATGTTTCTCTGTTTCTCACTGAGGGTTTACTAAAGGCTAGAAACCAAACACGAAATAAATAAATCGGTTGATTTTCCAGTTAGAGAAAACATGCCTAGACGAATAATTGCAATAATTATATTTGCTTCAAGGCTAATATAAAGAAATGTCGAATTCGATTCATAATAATATTTCCCACCTCTAACCTTCTCCGTTCTGATTTTAGCTATTAACGAACTTGATCATTAGCTTTACATAATACGTTCTAATATCTAGTTTGGCATCTATCAAACATAAATTGTGACTGCTGGAGCGTTAACAGGCAAATATACACACACACATATATACATACATACACAAACACACACACAAAAATATATATACCTATATATGAATTGACCTACCAAATATTTATTTGACCTCATATCGTTGTGTTTTATTTCGCCAAGAGTTTGCGTGAAAGCCGTTGAAGTAAGGCTTTAAGTACTACTTCTTTGCTTAGGCAAGTACGTAATCTGTCAAAGGCTGGTCAAACGGAGGTGCACCCCTGCTTGAATTCACCACATTTTATGCAGCCGAGTTTGATATTCCTCAAATAAGTCAATAAATCTTTTGACTCTGATATTTTATTCTCTTTCCCCCCTTTAATATGGAAGAGATAGGTCGGTGTTATGTGAAACTAATTATCGATGTAATATACAAATTTCTAAAATGTATCTATTGCCACATTAAGCTCAGTGGGCTTATGGATAGATTTCAGATTTGCAAATTAGAGCCATAGAGATCATCAACTGCGTTTACTATAATGAGGAGTTACTTTAAAGAGAAGAGGAAAAATGTTTAAAAAAAAAGCTCATAAATATCTTACATGAATATAAAAGTACACTTTAAAAAATAGTAAAACAAATATTTTTATTCATATGATGAAAAATAAAGAATGTTTTGAAGCTAATGAAAAAGAACCTCGGCACAGTACGACTTTTCCTTATTTAATAACTGTGACTAAATATAGCTTGTTGAATAGAAATTATAATTAAAAGTTATTTTTGAAAGTCTCCCTCTCACTTCTAATAAATGAAGAAGAACGATGTCATGTTCTTCAGGGATCAGTTGTGAATTAGCTATTATATTTCAACAACATTGTCCGGATGATTATTAATTACTGTTTTTACTATTCCAGTGATAGCCGTTATCAGCACAAGGAATGCTATAGGAGGCTTGATAGATCAGTATATTACGTGGTTCGTATCTTACAAATGGGCTAAGAGACCGGTATAATAAAAAGATTATTATTCTTCTTAACTAGGGTCGACATTTGTCATCCGGTCTTCCTTTTCCAAGCATGGCTTTGCTCGTCGTATTGTTTTAAGGCTCAGGATTCAAAATGGCCAACTTAACTTCATTAAAGTTTACGCTTTTCGATTACGTGGCTTTCCGACATGTTAGAAAAAACACAATAAAGGACATTTAAAGGAGTTGAGGATTTTCTGTTTTTCCTAAATATATATTGCTCTATAAAGTATAATACCTTTCTGATTCATGAAAAGGCACAACGAAACTTACGTGTATCGAAACACACACAGAATTGGTAAAATGTGCAAAGAACTAAGTGACGTTATAACATAATTCATTGTAATGTAAATCAAGTAAATACACGTAAAAAAAAAATCCAGAAGCCATTATTTGTCTATTGCTCCTAATTTAACTTCATAATGATATTATTAAAATGACTTTTTAAATGATTCAATGACAAGGAGATTCCTTCTTCTTTGCATGAATTTGCAAATATATTGATTTTTATATTTGTGGGAATAATATATTTTGTGGTTTGGAGTTATATACCATATAAAGAGGAAATAAAATTTGGACAGAACAACCACCCAGGCTGGGATTTCATTTTATCAAAAGGCTTTTATGAAGTGCCACATTTACTTGTTCTTGATACTGATCATTCCCTCGCGGAAATTCTGTTATGCATTCATTTTTTTCATTTTTGAGTTTTGAACCTTTAATCCATTTCAATATTTTATCCTGACCATAATAGTTTGTTTTGGCATTTTTGTGTTAAAGAATATTTATTTGTCGGGTAGGACATGCATTCTGGCGCACTCCAAGGGGTCTGGGGAAATAATCGTCACACTAAGCCACTAATTATTACGGTGAATAATTAAAGCAATACCCTCTGTAGTTGTATTTAATATATTAGTATTGACTGAAGGTGTATCCCATCCATTCAATTAATAAAAAATGAGTCAATACGCTTTACTTATTATAAATTATAAAAAATATAATCATAATCTCGTAAGTGTTAAATTTAAAAAGAGATTAAATAGATGCAGTAAGAGTTCGTTTTCCTAAAAATATTTTAATCTATCAACTTTATAAATTATCAAATCACGGTTATAAAAATATCCCACTAATTTTTTTCTTTTTGAAATTAACTAAATTTACTATATAATCCACTTTGGTAGTTTATCTAGATTGTTTCTGGTATAGCAATGTCTGGTTCACTGCAGTTCTTGTTTAGTTCAGTTGCTATTCGTGCAGATAACAGATGTGTTTTCATTTTACCGCTCTTAGTTTAAAGTTGATATTTATTTATTTTATTTCTTTTTTTTTTTAGTTGACTATGAGTCTCTATCAACGGAATCTGCATCAGAAAGTAAGCCAATTTACATTACATTTATATTAGGAATAACTATAGGTAATATAATGCGATGAGCCGCTTCTTTTTATTGTCGCCCTATATGTTAAAGTTAATTGCAAGGGAAAATTTAATTGATTTTTTTTATAGTATATTCTATTTTTTTTTAGTATTTTATTATTTCTGAAAATAAATTTCATAGAATGAGAAAATTATTTAATAAATATATTAAATCGATTTTTTTTCCTGTATTCTATACCAATTCAGCTTTCCTGACTATATTTTTCATAAGCTTTTCTAGCTTAGAGAAATTTAAGTAGTAAATTTTGTTTTTGTTTTTGTTGAAATAATCTTCTCGTATATCTTGACCCACTCTCTCTAACACACACATGCCATGCAGTCACAAATTTACAAAAATATTATTAAAATGACGTGGAAATCTAGTACTTATTCTAGATTTTTCTCGTCTTTGTAGAATGATTTTCTATCAATTTCCATTTATCAGACTCCTTAACATGGTTAATAGAGGAGCTGGGACGTTTAATAGCAACAGCACTAATTTCCTTTCGGTTTCCTATTGGCCCCACGGTATTATGTTCTGCACTAGATTTATGAGTAGTGACTAGGCCTCATTTGCACACAATTGCACTTCATACTGTTCTTTTGGTTGCCCACTAATTTTTATTCCTATGGAACTATATGCCCTATCAATGCTCTTTCACTATAGTATGGGCCTCAAAGAATTCTATCCATTAAAGGTGCGGCCTGGCTATACTAATGTAATCGAACTAAGTGTAGTATTCATTAGTTTAGAAAATAAACACAGGGCAACATACTCTTTTTAATGCCACTCACATTCGATAATTCTTTATTAGTAAGCCATTTGTTATAATTATCATTTCCAATATTCACTTAAAAGAAAGTTACTAAATAAGTTAAAATTATTAAGAATAAATATTTAAGTAAAGTTGGGGAATAAATAAAATATGATAACGTCGCTAGGGGGACTGATTATTTTTATATTTCTAATTGGGAGACTCATTACTTTTATACTTATAATTAGGGGAGAGATTATTTGAACACTTCTAATTGTAACTCTGATTATTTCAATATTTTTAATTGTGGTTCTAATTTCTTTTACACTTCTAATAGTGAGGCTGATTATTTTGTAGTTATAAGAGTAGGTAGTCTCGGATGACTTTAAATTAGGATTAAGATAATGATAATAGCTATGGTACTCATCCAGCACATGGCCTATCCTGACGATAAGGCTAGTTTTTCTGTGCTTTTAAGGGATTTGAATGACGTTATACGATTTAGGGGGTAGCGTGCGTGTAGAAGGAATAAGGTATACCACCAGACCCACTGGGGGGTGGTGTTATTCACGATTGTGAGAAAAAATCGAAACAATACCGCTTTCTTTCTTTATGAATTAGTTTTTATATGCCTACCCTAGAATTGTAACAACATTCTGTAAAAATGAGGTATATCAGGGAAAGGGTGTATTAAATATTTTTGTCCAATTTTTTTTTGTTCATTGAACAGAGGTTAAGTTTATTGCCATATATTATTCGATTATAAAACTGAACACGGAATGTTCTCAGGGAATGACGAATTGAAATTAAAAAAATACGACAACATTGAATTCGACCTGTTTGTGTACATGTAGAATATAACTATTGTTCGTTTCATTTATTTGAACCTAAGTAAACTATTCGTCATAAAGTGCGATTGCAAATGCAGTGTACATAGCATCAACGAATAAATCCTTTACTAAGAAATGTAGTTTTCATTGTATTAATTATAATAACTAACTTCGTGTTTCAAAACAATTAGTCGGTTCGTTTTCAGTCACAAATTTTGTGTAGTGCAGTTTAATTAGGTTTATATTAATGCTAGATTTCGATTATTTGAATAATTACTCCTTTATTACAAGTACGTAGTTCTACAGTTATTTAAATATAAAAAAGTGCATATGATATGATTTTTCTCGATGTAAAATCCCATTGCTTTTACCTTTAGTATGACATCCACATTTTTGTTTCTTCATCTGTTTTAGTAGCATTGTAATTCTAAATTATGTTTTTGTTGGGGCTCAGGTTAGCCATGCGAGTTAAAGCGTTGACCTTTATCTCGCATGGTAATCCTAGAGTGGCGAGTTCGATTTTTGCCTGGGCAAAGGAAATTATTTAGTGACAAAATTCATTAAATAACATCCTAAAATCCCACCCTGGCTAGAAAAGGGTGATAACCTGTAGATAACTTGTCCCAATTAGCCTAAGTTGCAAAAAGTGGACGTTAATTAATAATAATAATAATAAAGTTTAAGAACGCTGCTATAATTTTTCGACACATTTTAATTCACCACTTATTCAGTTTATTGTCGACAATAGTCGATTTACAACTATCCATTCTTTGATGTTCCTGTTTTGGCTGTGGTTTAGCAAAATCCACCTAAGGGAAATCAACTTTTCAGGTTGCAATCATGACGCAAATCAAGAAAATTTTGTTTAATAAAAACTAAAAATTATTTATTTATTTATTTGGTGAGCTCCCCAACTAGGCGATGTCGCTCAGTATCATTTATTTTCAATTCCTTAAGTTAAAATGTTAAAATAAAGGAATAAAGAAAAATGTTTTCAAAATTATTAAGACAATATAAAGTATAGCTATATATAAAGTAAAGCTAAGGAACCGTTAAAATAAAACTAAGGAATAAAATAAAGCTAAGGAACCGTTAAAATAAAACTATGTAAAACTATAATTTTTGCGACAAATCCTGGCTTGAGGATGATGAAAGTCTAAGGCACAAGTTTAAAAATGTATTATACAGCCTTGTTCACAAAAAACACAAATACAAATTAGTGGCATAATTTAAAAAGTCCGTCACGCAGGGGCTGCGTAAACTAAGCAGATTTCCCACGTGAAGTTTTAGAATAGAGAAATTTCACAATAGAGAGTCAAACAATTACGGGAACGGCCCGAACTAGCTCTTGACGGAAACTCGCGACTAGACCCGAAGTTAGCCGATCTCATCTCAGAAGCTGAAAACAGAAAAATGCAAATATCTCGGTTAATATTCAAGATACAGAATAAATGTAAATAACATCATTTATAGTAAATTAAATTCGTAATATGAATGGTTCTATATACTTTTTCGATCGGACGTATAGTAACGGGGATATTTTGAATTTTCGAAAATCCTCTCCTCTAAACCCCCCCTCCCACTGATCCGATTTCAGCTATTAACGAACTTGATCTTTATTTTTGCATAAAACGATTAAATATCGAGTTTGGTAACGATCAAACGAAAATTGCGACCGCTATTATATATATATATATATATATATATATATATAATTTTGAACGGACCTCATTTTCGTCATCTCCTGGGTAGGATCGATGGACATTTGAAGAAATTTTTCGGAACTCGCGTCATGAGTACGACCTCAACAGCTGATTTCCCTTGAGGGAAATCTGCTAAAAAATAAAAAGTAGAGTGATGAGTGGAGTAGGTGTGGTTTAAAGTTTGTTGTAAATGTCAATTGTCTTCAAGTGACTTAAGAGTGTGTTTATATGTGGGCTACTTTCTGTCAATAGCTCGTGTAAAATTAATTTCGTTATTTGACCTTAATCCGACTATGATGAACAGGGGTAAAAAAAAGAGTAATAATATAAAAACTATCTCTATTATTATGAGTTGGAACGAAAAGTCTAATGAATTAGTCGTCGTACTTACAACATCATTGTTTCTAAAAAAATCGTAATTGACAATAGATTTTCTTGTAAAACATCACTCGCTACTTCGTAAATACTATTTTAGTACAAATAAATTAAAGACTGTTTAATAGTTTATCCCAATCTCCTTTTAGTGGAGCATCTAATACTTATTTAATTATATATTCCGAGTTTTAATTAGCACAAAAAGAGTTTCTATACGTCAATTACTCCATCACACGTAATCAGATAAATTGTTTTGAAAAGTAACGCAATGGATTATACATACGTATTAGCCAGCAGTAAATTTCCCTATTTCTTTATTCTGTGTATTCAATAATTATAAATACAGTAACTCTTACAATTTTAAATTCGAACCTGGATGGATGTCATTATACTATTTTCTTTTATGAGTTTGAACGAAAAGTCGCACATAAATAATCTTGCCGCGAAAGTAATATATTAACAATATCTATATTTTTGACTAATTCACACATTAACCAATTTTTTTTCGTGTTTTTTTTCAGCTTTTAGTTTACCACCATTTCGGCGCATACAATTTTCAAGTTAGACTATTCACTGAGCATCTCATGTTTGTCGCAAATTTTACTGTTGCAATATGGAGGGTTTTTACTAAGGTTGTGATAGGGATGGGGTCATCATTAGACTATTACAAAACGAGAATAGTTTCTTTAGCCCCTACGAGGCAGACTTTTTCCGATTTCATGTTTCATACTGCAAGACTGCTTATGAATTAGCCGTTGTATTTATATCATCATTGTTTCTAAAAAAAAATCGTAATCGAAGATAGATTTTCTTGTAAAACACCACTCGCTAGTTTTTAAATACTATTTTAGTACAAATAAATTAATGACCGTTTAATAGTTTGTCTCAATTTCCTTTTACTGGAGCATCTAATACTTATTTAATTATTAACAATTGGACATTAAGAAACTTTTGAAGAATTAATATGTTTGAAAGTAATTATAGAGTGATGGGTGAATTAGGAGGTTCGAGCCGAGTGTGGATAAGCGTGTAAGGATGTGGGTGTACTGGCCACCACCTGGGCCCACATCGTGTCCCTACCCCCTAAACAATTCTATTGTTCTACCAACTTCCTTTACCACCTACAAGTGTAAGGTTGCTCTTCAATAAACCGACGGCTCCTCCAGTCTCTTTAAAAATATCATATAAAATCTATAACCGATGAAATTCAATTTTTCAATTTCAATTTTCCACTCAAATGGAGATCTAAATGTATGTTTACTGATTACTAGGTTCATTGCATCAGATTTGGTGATGGCATAGCTCTGCTGGTGATGGTAGAAGTAGAAATAATTAGAATTTTGTAAGTTCTAAAATGGACAGTGATGATATGTGATATGTGTGAAGATGCGTCAAAGTATATATATATATATATATATATATATATATATATATATATATATATATATATATATATGCGCGTACGCTCGTTTATACAAATGCTATACACATTGTGTTTGTTTAAGCCTATTAAACATAATATTTACTGGAGGCCAGAAAAAAATGGCTTTTATAACTTCTCATTAATACATTTAATAAGTTAACCCGATTTTGTTATTCGTTATATCGAGTGACACTCCACTCCTTAATCACATAATACGTTGTGCATGTATGTTTATACTTCACCTACATTAGTTATTGCCCTAAGTCAATTGGTTTATGGACGTTTAAAGCGCTGAAATTAATAAGCCAATTCCTTTGATTCTTTTAGCAGATTTCCCTTAAGGGAAATTAGCTATTGAGGTTGTACTCATGACGGAATTTTCGAAATTTTTCTTCAAATGTCCATCGATCCTAGTAGATGACGAAAATGAGGTCCGTTCAAAACTGTATATATATATATATATATATATATATATATATATATATATATATATATGTGTGTGTGTGTGTCTGTTACCGCTCTAGCGGTCGTAATTTTTGTTAACAAACTCGATATTTAGTCGTTTTATGTAAAAAGAAAGATCAAGTTCGTTAACGGATGAAATCGGACCAGTGGGAGGGGGGGTTTAGAGGGGAGGAAAATTCGAAATATCTCCGTTACTATACGTCGGATCAAAAAATAGCATAGAATTAATCTTATTGCAAATTAAATTTACTATAAATATTGATATATACATTTCTTCTTTATCTTGAATATTAACCGAGATATTTGCATTTTTATTAAATCTGGACGGCTAACGGACGAAGTGACTTTCCCGTCAAAAGCTAGTTCGGCCATTTCATTAACTGCTTGGCTCTCGTGAAATTTCTCTATTGTAAAACTTCACGTGGGAAATCTGCTTAGTTTACGCAGCCCCTGCGTGACGGACTTTTATTTAATGTTTGCATTAAGTACATTATTCTACTAATTTTGGAAGCACTTTAAGTGAAGTATGAACTTAAAAAGTGTATTATGTCTCTGTTCGGTTTATTTCTGAGTTAAATGCTCCAGTGGAGACGGGTAAATATTTATACAAGCCTCAAAGGAAGTGATCTCTAGGGGGGGATTCGCTATACTCTTTTAGTCATTCTGTTCAACCAAACCTCAATAACATCTAATAAGCTAATTTTTTTTATCTATAACGTAGTGAGGGTAATGATTAGACACATGCAACCGCGGACCATCAAGTTTGTATAGAAATGGATAATTTCTTATTTCTGGATAATGATGTCATCAGAAATTCACAGAGGTTGGAAAGGAAATCTGTCAACATTTTTATCATTGTTCCTATGTTTTTTTAGTATACTTCTTTCTTTCAAAACTCCCTTATATGTTTATTATAATTAGTTTCTAATAGTGCTAGAAATGACCATCCGATCTTTTGCTGCTAACCTCAATAAGGTCATATCCATATCACTAACCATTAGTATTGCTAGATTAATACATAGTCTTGAATAACTAATAGAGGCTTATGATGTTCAAGGTCTACAATTCCTACCATGTGTGTGCGTGATATATATATATATCAGTTGGGAATGTATGTATGGAATTTGAAAATCATTAGACTCCAGTCGACCACAGATTCGTATTAAGACTTTTACGTAGCAAATGATCATCTCATCTTCGACAAACGAAAACTATAAGCAGGGTTTTGTAGTCGTTTTAATGCGTTAATTATGGGAAACATCTTGTATATTTAGTGAATAATTGTTTCATATATGTGTTCATGTAAGGTAAAAGAAACAAAGCAACATTTAATTCATGCCATTACTAACACCTGGGAATGTCAAATCTGTTTCATACAGCCGCAGTCTGTTGGGAATAACCAGCTGCAAAACTCCTTCTCGAGAATAAGGCTTGCGAAAACCCAACACTCCCTTACAGAAATAACCTAAAATTCATTTCAAAAGCAAGGCTCTTCTGTCCAAACTGTTTCTACCTTGCCCCCAAAACGGCAGGGTCACTTAAGGGAAAAGAGACTTCCATTAGGGCGGAGGAGAGAAGAATGATGAACCACTCCTCTGTAATCTGTGATTGGGTGTCGCCCCCAATAACCAAGGCGGCTACCACCAACGAGTGTGACAATTAATTAACGTAATGGCTCCCATCAACCCTTTACGATATAATTTGGGAGGCATTAAAACAATTAAACCGCGGGCCGAGTTTGTATCAAAATATAACGAGGAGCTTTACCCTTTTATAAGTCTAATAAATTGGAGTTACTTGTCTCTCATGAGTACAGCAAACCGAAACCACTAAGCACTTTTAATATTTCATATCCATATTATCAAGTTTTTGTGCCTATTCATTTTCTATTCGGGACCTATATTTCATGTAATTAAGTGTTTATCGTTTTAGAGTGCAATTATTGCATTATAAATGTGCTTAAAGTAGTTACTTTTGCGTTTGGAACATTATAATATACAGGAACCTTCTTCTATATCCTGAATTACCTTTCCAACGTTGAATATACATTGGGAGCACATTGAATGTCCTAATATTATAGCAAATCATTTAGAGTTCTTTCTGATGTTGAGTTTTCTTTAAAAGTAGAAGTTTTTGCATTTTTAAAATCCTAAAACTTTTGATGTAGTCTATCTCTCTCTCGCTCTATCTATCTATCTCTATCTCTACCTATGGTTCTCCTGAAAATATTTTTTTCGTATTATAATTCATCTAATGTAATTTTAGATGAAAATTATAATAACATTTTTTTCTATATTTCATTATTCTATTGTAATTTGTAAAATAACTTTTTATTTTCTTGTGAGTCGTTTTTGGTTTTTGTGATTTCTTTCATTTGTTTTTTTATAGTGTTTTAATAAATTTTTGGATTGATAAAGTAGCATTGACTATTGATTGTCGAGACTAATCGTTTGCCTTTTTAGCGTGTGTAAACATTTTTATTAAACTCTTGTTATATTAATTACTCTAATATAGGCAGGTGAATACCGTAATCGGTTTCTAGATTTTTATGCCTTCAATCTTTGAGTTTGGTATTTTTGAGATACATATTTTCCAATGGTTGTGGTTTTTATTTTAGAGTACGAGCCTAGTGAAGAGTGAATGCTGAATGGGAGATAAGGTAGATGTAATTTAATAGCATCAATAAAACTTGTTGTTCTGGTAACGAGAGAGTAATAACGTTTGTATTTAAAAAGCTTGTCATTGAAACTTGAACTGTATATTATTTTATTCTTATAGCTTTTTGACATTTTTAGGTAAGGAATATATTTATGATGTTAACGTATTACATATACACTTATACTAAGCTATCATATATATAATTTATGCTTATTTTTTAAGACAGACAGGTGCCAAAATCCAATTCTATTTTGTTACGTGAATTTAAGGATAGCCTAAGATTTGTAAATATTTGTATGAAAAGAAGAAATTAATTAATTTAGTTAGCATTAATACTAATTATACATTTAAAATCCTTAATATGAATTTTTCTAGACGTTATAAAAGATAAAACAAGTTATGAAGGGGCAATTAAAATTTAAAGAAATGTATTACCACAAATGTACAATTGAACTATAACTCATTCCAGGGAATTCGGGATTTAACGGAAATTTCAGATTAAAATAGCTTAAAACTACTTGTTAAAATGTGAAAATTGTAAAGATGGCTTTTTTTTCATGAATTTACAAGTTATTCGGATTTATTTACTTCAGATTGGGAGCATATTATTATTCGATTCTGAGTTAATATAGTTGGCTCATACAGGGATAGCAGAAGGCATAATTAAGTCTAATAATAGGAATAAATCACCATATCGTGAAATTTTATTCGCCTCATACTTTTGGTGGAAGGACTTGTGATTATTATGTCGCCCCGCCTGTGTTCGTGAGTATGCTTCTTTCTTATCTAAGTAGCTCATAGAAAGTCTCACGATGATGAGGTTCCTCCAGGGGATCAGGCGAGTGTCAATAAACAAAGCTCAGTAAAAGACAAGTGCCATTCACTGGAGTTTTATTTAAGTCTAAATTAAGAAAATTCATAATTTTATCTTAATCCTTGTTTTTTGGCCAAATTAAATTATTTATTGCAGGTCATTTGTGGTATGGGTCAATTAAAGTATTTATTCTTCATTTTAAAGCATTTTATTTTATCTCCCCGGCATGATTCACCGTTTTAAGTCACTCCTTCTGTGATGTAGACTTTCTGGAAATAGGAAAGCTCTCTTCTGCATCCTACAAAGACCTTAGACCTTCGTAGCCAAGAGCTTATGTCAAACTGTCGTAGTAAAACTTGTTTAGCCCTAGTCCTACTTAGTGGCGAGACATTGCAGAAGTTGGGAGAGGACTTTCTTGATCCCAGAAGGTGGGAACCTCTGAAGAAGTTGCTTAAAACAGAGAAAAATAAAAGCTTAGTGAAATAAATGACTCAAAACATGTGATTTATAAATAAGAGTTCTATTTAATGGACTCTATGCCATAAGTAAGATAATTCCATTATTATTATTATATACGAATAATAAGTTAAGGTTTTGGCAATGAATTTCGATTACCTTTCGTTGAAACTCCGTTTCCCATAACGCCTGTTTATTTATCAGCTCTAAATATTTCGTGGTGCAATGAACCACTATGGGGCTTTAGGCTTCAACCTTACAAAGCGCTCTTCTACTTTTCATCAATAGAATATCCAATAAAACGAATATTTCTTCAATGAGCTGAGAACAATCTTCCGTCGGCTAAACATATAAGGCCGGTTCAGGAAAAAAAGACTCAGTGAAGGAGGGAATTCTATTCATGACCTTCACAACAAACGTCTAAAATTAAATAAATATTAATTTGAATGTTACCATTGATCCTGCTTTCTTTACTATCGCCGAATCGGGTTTTAGTTTTTATGAAATAAATTATTTCAATTCAATATAAATATTATAATCTCATATTTCATTCATTGACAACTACCCCCATTCATTGAAATCTCAACTCCCACTGGCCATTCATAACGCTGTGCATACATGCTTTTTTGACAGATACGTCGAAGGCTAATCAATTTTTAACGATACGGAAATATCAAATAATAGTCGTGTAATTTACCGCCAAAGGTCTTGTTATGCTTTATCAACATAAAACATGACCAAGATTAACGTTATACAAACACTCAATATTTGTTTCAACCAATCGCTGTTAGTAGTAACAGCTTTTCACATAATGTAGTGTATCTTTAGAAAATTGATAACAGAATTGTTGTTCTTCTGTAATACTTTTTTAAAATTATATTTTCCATCCGTATAAGAGGTCTTTGATAAACATTAAGACATTATTATTATCATAGTGCGATTAATGAGAAAAAGCTTAGTGGCTATCTCAGGGCTCTCTTATAATATATCAGAAGACGTAATCTGTAATTGGACGTCCATTCCCCTTGATATTCTCCGAGTATTGAATGGGTACCAACAAAAATATGAAATTACTTATTTTATAACAAATACCCATTTAAAAGTGGAATAGTATTGTCTCCTAATGCCGAAAAAAGATTGAAATACGTAGAGTTTACAGCCCGTCCACGTTGAGCTTGGTGAAATGATGGTCCATCATTTGACATTTAAATTAGTCTTCGTTAATATTCGCTAATACCTGCTTCTTTTTTATTAGCTGGTTACATTAAAATCCAACAAGAGTACAAAATTAGTAACAGAGAAACACACTTTTATATTAATTTTCTACAATCAATTATGTTATTTCAATTTTCTTTTACAATTTAAAAAAAACCTTCATCCATATAAATGTATTTCTCTCCTACATTTTCATCCTTTTATATAATTGAATATAAACCCCTAATAATTCTGGACTTGTATTCCTGGACCATTTCCTTTCATCCTCTTTAAAATGTTCTCTACAATCATTTATTCCAGTTAGGAGTTTACTGTACAACGTTTTAATTTTTTTCTAGCTAACCTTAGAACAATTTAATATTATAACGTGAACGAATAAATGATAACTTTGACGAATTTACTATCCAACATGTTTTAAGCGTATGTTTGAAGTGAACGTATTTTTTTAAGCACTGAATAGGTTTCATCAGCTGAATGCCAGTTAAAGTTGTTCTATGGCTTCTCTGCCTTGTACTAGTTTCACATATCCACTTTTAATTTTAGCAGGCTACTGTGACCGTCATTGACCAATGACTAGCACCCTATTGAGCCTTCAACGTTATCAAGAAATGAAATCATCATATTTTGTTTTTGGAGGGGTTGCAGTTAGTCAGAATACAGGAAGTCTTATCTTCACAAACTCGTTAAGTATATTTCTAGAGCACTCGTCCAAAGAAGTGATTGCAGTTGTAGGAACGATGGCTTCTTAATAAAAGTTTTATAAAAAGGTTCCCCAATGTAATCACAAATCGAATTGATCAAATTCTTTATAATTTTTAACGTCATGTTTTCAAAAGCGTTATCGTGAACATTCTTAGTTGCGACACTAGTTATTTAAACAATAAATTATGTACTTCAAATTCAAGTATAAATTTGAACTAAATACTTTATCTTATGTGGATTAACAAATTTTGCAATTGGTGGCTGATCTTTGAGCATGTTTACTGAGATAATATGCTCATATGTTAAAGTTTAGCGAGGTTATATTACTGTTTTCCATGTTAAATTATTTCATGTATATTTAATGTTCTTAAAAAACCTCTGCCATGCAAGGGCAGCGTAAAATAAGCAGATAAACGACGTCCTGTCGTGTATGATGCCACATAACTTTCTGTACCCTGTTTCTCACTTAGCCAGAAACATACATAAACATGACTTAAAATGATTTGTGATATAAATTTTGAATCGTTTGAGCGTTCTAGAACAGTAACGTTGGAAGTAAAGGGTAGTATATACTTTTATTTAAACAAAAATAAATCACATACGCCCTTAACAATATTATAGTTCAGGGCTAACCGCATTCAAGGCAGATACCTGAAGTTTGATTACTGAAGTCTATCTGTTCGAGTAACTGATGTATGTTTATAAACGCGCTGAAATATATTATCGTAATAATTAATGAGTTTACTTTATTTAGACATAAGGATAATTAAGGCACTACGTTTTACCAAGGAAATAAACGAATGTTATTTAATTGTATGGGATATTATTTTTAATACATTACTAGTAATTCTATGAAAAATAGACTTCGCTTTCATTTCTTTTTATGTAAATAATAAAACAAAAGTATGATTTTCCCGGTGAGTCTTAATTTTCCGTTATTTAATATCATTTTTTTTTCATTATTTCTGAGAGCTGTAGAATTAAAAAACACTCAGAAGTACATCCATAGCCCATCTTATTAAAAACAGGTTAAGACAAAGGACATCATATATAATCAAGTGTAACAAGAAAAATAAATCTCTTAAGTCCTCCGGGCCATTCCAGTAAAATTCTATGCATCTAGAATTAATAGTATAGAAAAAATCGTAGACGACTGATAGGCAGGCACCTGAACGAAAAAGAAATGAGCGTCTACGGTCTCCAGGAGAAAAACGAAACTAGCCATACAAGTCTAAATCTTAAACTTAAGTAGGAACAAAACAGCCATGTATTCTTTTCATGATTTCACTGACAATGGTATTTGAAAGTCAAAGTTGTTAGTTAATGTTTCTATCGGCCCAGTGAATCTTTCTATCTCCTTTCTCATCTATTTGTTAAAAATATGACACACTCCAATATAAATACTCTTTCATATTCCTCCCTGACTTTTAGACACAGCAATATATTAGTTGATGCAATACGAGTTATAGAGCGTGAACTGCAATAAACAATGTTAAATATAATTGTAGATTAGAAGCTAATGTTGGAGTAATTATTTTTTTGTAACCAGAGAGAATTGATCATTATCGAAGTAATTGCTTTTGATAATGCATTTTATTATTAAAAAGAGTTGATAAATATCACACCTAACAACCTTACCTTTTTAATTGCCATTCATTTTTCGCCATCTTTCAGTAGTTATGAAAACCTTGATTCTAGCAATTGATAGTAAATGAAATTTGTGCGTTTTTCAATAAAGTATTAATTTATGTAGTTTTCGAAGGTAACGCTATCTCTTGACAATTCTAGTGAACTAAATTAATGAATTAGCAGAGCCATCAGTCCTCCATCCCAGGAACTAGCACAAGCAAAGCCTGGAGCGGTCCCCGGCATCCGATGTCGTCTACAACTAATGTAAATTTTTTATCACATTGTCAGCTGTTATTTTCAATAAGCACTCAAAACTCGTAAGCTCTTCTAGGTCAGTAGTTGAACTAGAACATGAGGGCAAACAACTCTTGTCTCCAAAACTATCGTCACGAAGTCGTATCACTCTAACTTTCATTGCTGTCGGCGTGAGTTACAGATAGTGCTTACTCTACTAATTTCCGACAGAAAGACATATTATGTGCAACTCAACGGTAAATGAGCGAAGGGGGGGCATGGAAAGTAAAACAGATTCAAGTCAGTTCATTTTTGACCAAGTTCTGACTGGAATTACCATCGGGCGCCGGGTGGTGGTGGCGTATCCAACTCGAGTTTCTCTATTTCTAGGTGGTTACGGTCCCCGGCATCCTAGAGTATTTTCCTAGATTAACTAAATTTACAGGTTCTAAGAATAAATTAAATCCAATCCCCGTTAAAATATCTCTCATAATAAGCATGCTACAGCCTTCGATTTTTGGAGTAGACTGAAGGAGAGGGTCCTGACGTCCTGATAGACGTGATGACGATCGGACCCCGGGGACCGATACAGCAGCGAACGTGTTAAAACGTACAAAATTCATATAACCACCAATATAAGCTCTCCACCCCAAATAAGTTTTATTATTCAGTTCATTATAACGTTTTGGTCTTCGTGGCCATCTTCAGATAATTCTTATATTATAATCCTGACATTCTTTTCTTCTTTACGAGGAGCATTGTCAGCTCATTGTCAACCACACTAAAATTACTTAAAAAAGCCAAATTATTAGACTCGTGTCATATATCATGCAGATGGGAGTGTATATACAATTATAAAGGCCACTCTTTTTATTTTATTTTAGTGAGGTTGACAAAGAGCTGTAATATTTATTAAAATATGATTATACAGTTCGAAAATGTTTAATGTATCCATGGATAAAAGTAGTGTAGCTAGCACTATTTTTTACCCCTATATAGGATGTTTAGTCTATCTTAAAAGATAAGAGCTGAGGGATAGCTGGTAAGATAAGGGGTTAACCACTTGTCAGCAGCCAGCACCAAATAGCCTCGCTCGGTTCAAGTGGTTGTACAAAATAAATAAACAAATGTAGAAAATCTAACAGCGCTTCAACAAATATATTCTAGAGAATATTCTTATTATGAACAGTAAATGATATTTTCTATTAATTTCAATCTGATTAACCAATACCCGGGACCAATAATAATTTTTTATTTAACGTATATTGTATGTAACGTATTAATATACGTACACACATACTCACACACAAAGGTACAAATTTGAAATATTGTTTTTGTCATCTAGAATCATCAAAATAAACCCTATAACTTTTGAACGAAATATCCACTAACTTTGAGCCGCGAATATAAATATTGTTAACCAGTAAATTCTAGGCCAATTGTACAAAATTTCCGTTATTATTATGTACCAGATTAAAACATTTGGCCGATTTTTGTTACAAGTATTTGTTGTTTTCACGAAATCGAACTTAAAAAGCTGTTGGTGTTTTTAGGTGTTAGCAACGTCCCACTCCTACCCATGCATTTGTCATCTTAATTGTAATTATATACTAATTTTTATGAGACGCTCTCAAGCCCAGCTCAAATTCCAAGTCTTCTTTACATCGGGTTTTTACCAAGATAGGAACAGAGACTAGAAACAGACTTGTAAACTCATCAATAAAGATTTCAGTTATGTGCATCCTAGCTTTAGGTATTTTCATTTTGTTCGTTACCAATCTCCATATTGGAACGTCACATGCAAAAATAAATGTCAATTTAGTTAGTACCCAATGTCGGCCCAGAGTCTATGTTTATGCAAAGGGATAATGTAAAATCGTAGATATCTCCAGTATACTTTTTTCATATTACATAACTAATCTTGTTGACAATGTTATTTCTAAAATTATTACTCTATTCATTTTACTCTAATTGGCATATGAAACTCAACTCATGGCAGAAAACTTGGTTTACCACAACTGATAACAAATTTCGAGAACTGAAACATACACTTGGTGAATGGCCTTCCTCAAAAAGGCTAATTGGAAGAGAAGAAGTAGTTTTAACGAGGTTCAGAATTGGCCATTCACGAATAATTCACACTTACCAACTTACTGGAGAAGACGAACCTTACTGCCAACACTGTAACTGTAGACTTACTATAAAATATATACTTACTAACAAATAAAAAAAATTTAAGGACTCACATAGACCTACCATACACTTTGACTGAATTACTACATGACCGTAGCCCGTATATACGAGTAGACCGCGTATTCCACTACTTGAAACAAAACAACATTTTCAAAAAATTATAATGTAGGGCAATACTGAAAATATTTGCAGAAATGAGCATACTTACGTAAATATAATAATTATATGTTAAATATGTTATATGTTAATTATTATGTTGTATGTTAAATAACTGATTCGTCGCTAAATCGCCCCAGTTGCGAAATGCGATTATTGTATGAATAAATAAAAATAATTGGCATATTAAGGAAGCAATTTCTATTTATTCCAATTGTATACACATGCGCTTTTTTAATCACTAATTATCTATGTCCACCAAAATTGTCATGTCACGAAGACTTCTTATTAAGGGAGAAATAATGAATAGGTTTTATATAAGGTTCATTCATTTCATTAATTGAGAAATCTATTTAGTCAACGCAGCCTCTGAGTGAAGGAGTTTTTATATCCTTCCAAAACCACTGAATAGAATAAATCAATAAACAAAACTGTCCACAATCATATGCCTTTTAAATATTAACAACGTAATTACTGCTTTTTAGACCAGTATTTGGGACAAGAAGAGAAAGCTTTAAACATACAGTTCCGGTACTTTAGACTTTCGTTGGTCATAAAGTTTTCCAAACGCTGCATTATTAAATAAAGGTTTTATTTTTCCAGAAAGATTTAGTTTAAATTAGAACATATAACAACTAAAACTAGCGGTTTGTGTATAAACGAAATTCATAACTAGAACAATTATAACGCTGTTATTAGAATTGTTGGTTTAGTATATTTTTCAACAAATTAAATATTAGAATTGGTGTTATTTCTCTCAAAAGTTTTATTTCTAATTCGTTCATCGCCTATTTAATGATAAAACATTCATTTTTAAAACACTATACGTTATTTTATGATTTGAAAATCTTATTTATCATGATACTTATAAAAATAGTACTAATTTTATAACTATAATAAGTGATTGACTGGTGATTTTAAAATAACAAGTCAAATTTGCGTTTACTAAAATGTCGAGACTGCATAAGCTAAGCACATGTCCCATGTAATGAATTAACACTCAGTTCATCTCATATTTACGGTGACACAGTTTCTTCATAAACATTTTTTTGTTAAGTTTAATAATAATATTGAATAAATAACTTGGTTCTGAAAAATAAACTTAAGTTGTGGTAAAAATATATTTGTTGCTAATAAACTTAATTTTTGAGTTCAACAATTCAAAGTTTTATTGTTTTCGAGGGTTTATTATATTTGCTTTACTAAAT